>OZ010584.1:98516622-98541622 GCA_963932145.1 Acanthosepion lycidas | reverse complement strand
TATCTCTGTTGCAGACGAACCGTGTGTGAAATTGGATTTGTGTGAAGAAAAAGAAAGAAAGAAAAGAGGAAACGTGAGAGAGAAAAAAAAGGACAATGAGTAAGAGAGAGAACTGAATATAAAGATAAGTACAATATATGTTGGACCCGTGTTAGAAAGATACACATACATCCATAAACTTTATGTTCTCACATACACCTTTCCACATGTCAAAATAGTAATATATAAATCCTACCCCAACTCTTTTTTTTTTGGTTATGCGTTGATTTCTGCATTCGTAGTTATTCATACTTATTTTTTTTATCCGTTCGGGTTCAGTCGAATCCAGTTGGATTTGGGCATATTTTGGTATCCCAACATAAGTCTTGAGGTTATGGTCGTCGGATGCTTTACTCATGCTTATATTTTTCTTTTTATTATATCTTGTATATATATATATATATATATATATATATATATATATATATTAAAATTCTTACACCAAAATTTATTACGCCTTATCGTTCATCCTTGAATTGTGGATCAGTATTTGTGTTGAAACCGAAGAGAATCTGGGAAAAGATCACTGATTATCCCAATCAAACAGTGTTCTTTTAATATATTTTTGTTTACTAATTGTCCCTTTGTCATGGTCTGGGAGAGATAGCTTGTATCTCTCCATAGACGTGATAATGTATATATATATCTCCTGGTCGGCGTATGATTGCATTATAAACTATTCGTCGAGTAGGGCATATGACAGTATTCACATAATACAACGATGTTGTGTATATTATGCCAACTAAATGTTTAAAGCTGAGTATTTATTTGATATTGTTAACAATGTAATAAGAGATCGAGATTTAGAGTAACGTCAGTCGTAACAGATATTAATGCTATAAATAAGAAAGCCATATCTTTCTCTTGTAGTCCTGCAAAACTTTCAATTGTATATAAACATCCAGTTATGAAATCTAGACCTTTTCATATTTATTTCAGTTCGTATACTAAAATACATTAGAAACAACTGGTTTGGCCAAAAAGATGCAAGTAAATGCATCATTTTCCAAATGTTTGTCATAATAGAAATCATTATTTTGATACTATCCAAAGTGCGACATTTTGTACTTTACAGAAGCTTCGTACCCTGGAATCTCAATTTTAAAATATTGTCATGAATTGACCTCAAAGTGTCTCTCTCTCACTAGTTTGGAAAGGTAAAATATTTCAATAGTTTTGTAAATTTTTAACCAATTCACTATTCAGGGATTGCTGTGCTTAGGAAAACAGAGATGTTTGCCTAACTTTGCAGAAGTTGCAGAATAAATAAACATATTTTATACTTGGTGTATAAAATATGTTTATTTATTCTGCAAAGTTAGGCAAACATCTCTGTTTTCCTAAGCACAGCAATCCCTGAATATAAAAACAATATATAAAAATTGGTGGCTTAACAACAATATGCCAATCCACTGATGATTTCAGTATCAATAGTATTTCTCAATGTGTTAGGCAACTGGTTAGAATCTTGGAATAGCATTCTTGAAGTAATGGGAAGCTAAGAAATGAAACCTTTACGGCTTTGCCTCTTACTACGCATGCAATTCTAGAACTGACCAAATATTGCACAGAAGAATTGAAAATTATGCATGCATTAGCTGGTAAATATCAAACAGATCAACTTGAGGATAGATTTGACCAGTACCAGCAACTTGGTGGCAATTAATATATCTCTGTACGTCGAGTGTTTGAAAGTGAAAAGAAAAATCAGAATGACGTCACTTAAATACATCATTGATTTGAAGAATTTACAAACTAACTGTGATGAAGTGGCAGTTGATACTTCGATATATGTCTATATTTCTGATATGAGGTATTATGTACATTATTCGGACTATTGTCCTCATCTTTGTCGCCATATTTATTTCAACGTCTCGGCCGTTGTACGCTCCGGCCTTCTTCAGGTCAGTTGGAATATCGAACTGAACCCTGTATTTCGCTCACTGGGGTAGACTGTTCTAGTTCCACGTGCCATGTTTAATGAATGTCAGTTATCAGTTATCTCCTGTTAATTTCTCTATGAAAGTTCTCCACTGCCTTAGCCGGGTATCGAACTCACACTCTCTGGGCACTGTCACTTGATCTAAATAATGCCTTTATCCAGTGTGCAAGTGAGTGAAATAAAGGGTTCAGATGGACATTCCAACTACCTGAAGAAGGCCGAAGCGTACAACGGTCGAAACATTTTAATAAAAATTGGCGACAAAGATGAGGACAATAGTCCGAATAATATAAATAATGATATTTTGATATTTATAAATTTAGAATAGATTTAATAAATGAGGACGTTAATGTATACCAAGATATTAAACGTAGCAGGTTATTGCCGTTATGTAGTTTTTAAAAAAATGAAATGCAACAGTTACTGCAATTTAATATCGAGAACTGGTAATGAGGACAAACTACCTGAAATAAACTGCTATCTTCTGGGCATTAATAGAGGGTCCTTTGCTATATCCTAATGATGACATTATTATGCTGTTATTTTTAATTATATATTTATTAGTAAATTCACAAAAAAATTCTTCTTTCCTTCAATCATTAAATCAAAGGAAATTAGCTCTAATATTTTCAAAAATTAAATAAGCTCTTGTATATGAGGTTTTCGACAAAAATCCAATATGTAAAAAACTTAAGATTTCTAGGGTTTTTTTTAACAGAAGACGGAAAATGCGGCACCAAAATCGGAACGCATGTTGGAATAACGAAAGATGTTTTCCAAAATTTAAGCAAGGTATTAGGAAACAGGAAACAAAGTATTAGGAAAAAAAAAAAGGAAAACTATAATGAACTGTAATGTAATAACGATCGTCTTATATGGTAGGAAATTATGGACAACCTCCTCACAGACAAAGAAGGGAAATGTGGCAATAGAAATGCGGTTCTACAGAAGGATGCTGATGATACCATGGATTGAACATATGAGCAACGACGAAGCTGTAGAGAAAATGGAAACAAACTTGATTCTTATACGTATAATCAGAAAGATACAACTAAAATTTCTAGGATACATAATGAGGAGAGGGGGCTTGGAATATTTGATTATCACAGAAAACATTTAATTCCAGAAGGACATAGAGTATACAGCGAATAACCTACATCATGCAAATGATTGACAGAAGATCGATTAGGAGAAATAGCAAAAAGACAAACATTGTTAAGAACTACAAAGTAAAGGAACCTGTGGAAAACTGATCGGCCACATCCTGAAGGGTCACGATCTATATAAAGAAGAATATTATTGACTCGTTTATAATTTCGGCTACAAGCTGTATATTTTACTTTCTTGGCATACACATTAATTCTGTTTGAATTTCAGACTGAATATAAGTTAAATATGTGATGTCAAAGCGAAGGTTAAGTCAGAAAAGAAATCAATTTCTTGAATATAATTTAAGATAATGTAAATTTATTTTGCATTAATATGCACCTAAACTATATTCAAAGTTGTTAAAGTCAAAGGCCACATTAAGAGCAATAATATGACAGTATAAAGATAATGTATAAATTTTTATCGCTATTCATTGAACTCTTGATTTAACTGTGTTAATTGGAGGTCGTGATAGAGTCTTTTCATTGGTCCAAGCGACTCGGTGAATGTCTTTTGAAGATGTCATGCATCGGTCAGCACAACGTGTACAAATTTCAAAGAAAAAGGAAAAAGACAGAAATAACTGTCATTTTGAAGATTAAAGAATTTAACGAACTGCATGACGGTGTCATTTTTTTTATTAACCTCGAGACTAGATATCTGCCTCATTATCCATAGAGCAACCTAGAGCCCAATAGTTCTTTAAAAGGAAAAAAAAAAAATTACATTGATTTTTATTTTAAAAGAGAGTTGGTTAGGAGCCAACTTAACCGGCGTTTATTACTGTGGGTTATTGTTAGAGTGTTAGTACCGTGGGATTTTTATACGCCAAATTAAAATATTCTAAATATATTATTTAATTAGTATATTTTATATATTGTCATAAGTATTAGGACTTAAGACAATACTTCATGATATCCTTTAGACTGGCACGAAAAAAGAAAAACGATACCCATAATACAATAACACATCACATGAATACTTCCCACAGCAACAAATGAAATGTGTAGCAGATGTAACTAGAATGGAACCTAATGTTATAATTAAGAGGTTAACTTTCCACATTAGGTTAAACAAGAGTTTAGCAAGGAAACTCCTGTTATTACTTGAGAAAGCGATAAGAGTTTGAAATATATACTTTCGAGAAGAGAAAGATTTTTGTAAATTTCAGCGAATAGTAACGTTGAGACTTCTTTCATTGAATGGCGAATGTTTCATGTATGAAAACGGCTGTTCTTACCATAACCAAGGATGACGAAAAATAATTAAAAAATATTTTATCTTGAAAAATGTATTAAAAGACCAGTATTAGAAAATTAATTTTATCATTTCGATAATTTAAATATGTGTTGTGGCTTTATTAGGGCCAGAAATAAAGACACAGAAGAGAGGAAATGAGTTAGACAAATATATAAACAGAAACAGTAATACAAACATATACAAAACGAGAGTGTGATAGCAAGAATGTTCGGTGCGACTGTCAGAGCTAAATGCTGGAAACAAAAAAGGCAGTACCTGCTCCTATTTATAGCTGGGGGAGTCCATGCGTGTTTGGGTAAATTATCATAACAATATGCAACGTCCTTTATGAGGCATAACACACAGAAGAATAACCCGAACAAGTAATTGAAAAGCAGCAGCATCTCCAAAACAATGCGCATGGTCGACACGTGAGAGAAAAATGAAAGTGATATGTCCCGAAAAGGGATATATTTGAACGAAGTAGCTAAGTGGTTTAGGCTACAATAGCTTTAATACTTCCTCTTCTTAGGGTTTGGACATAAATGATTAACTTCTTTTTCTAAGCCTTTTCCGCCTCAATCCTCCTTGCAGTAGTGGAGGCGTTTGGCACACTGGTACCTCTGGGCTTGAGGTTGGGGATAACGCTATCGGCAAATGTTGACTCACTGGCACGGGAATGTCAAAGGCGTCATATAAGATATCCATTGTAATCTCTTCGGTATTTTCCGCGACCTCTGTAGTCTGTCTAGGTCTTAACCGATTCCAATGATTTTACAAGGGAATTTGTCTCCTTTTACGTCGTATATGACTTGACCAATACTTTTGGTTATTACACCGCCTTCCCAATACGCTTTTCCAGCCCTAATATTTCTGAAGAAAACTTTATCTCCTGGCTTATATTCTTTAGTCATGTAGTTTTGTTTCTTCGTATTTTTCTTCGACGGAGTAGGCGAAAACAGAGCGTATTCTTCTTGCAAACATCAACTCTGCTGGCGATAATCCTGACGTCGTATTCGGGTTTGGCGTGATTCTTTACACTGCTGTGACACTATTTAGCGGTCGCGTGAACATCAAAAGCGAGAAATAATTAAGGCAAGAAGAAGCTGAAATAATTAAGGTGATAAGAAGCTATCACGAAAAGACATACTGAGCGATGTTATTCATTTTTACGAAGAAAATTGGTAAAGATTTTATTTTCATTTGCGAAGGAAAGTATTTTTTTTTTGTTCGCAGAAGATAGGAAATTTGTAAGATCCCTGATCTGTAGAATTAATTTATGCTACGAGGCGGCGAATAAAAGATAGCCATGTGCCCATGGCAATAATGAAAATTTTAAATTGCTCAAGTGGCCTACGAAACAGAAGCTGGGAGATAATTGTAATCAGGTCACGTACTGACCGAAAAAAAAAAGGTCAGCTAGACCACCCTCAAGGAAAAAGAAATGAAGAAATAAACCATTAACTATCCTTCGGAGATATCATTTGGTTTTGGGAAAAAAACAGCTGTTTTATGTTAGACCTGGCTATGATAAGAGTTTATTACCGGGAGAGATAATTAGGGACAGAGTGCGGAGACGTCCAGTTAACCCCCCACTTGACGCTGGCGAAAATCTTGTTGATAAAGTCCAGGTGACATTCGGTTAAGATAGAGATTAAGGACCACGCTATGAGTCGTAGAGGTCTGGTTTCGGGAAAAAAAAAGAAGATATTTTTTTTTTCCTTTGAGCGAAATTTTTAAACTGAGGACAGTCTAGCCACACCCACTATGAGAAAGGATGGGAGGCCTGTTGACGCCTCTGAGGGGATTGGTGTGAGATACCACTATGAGAAAGAAGGGAAACCTTTTAACGCCCTCTAAGGGGATTGGTGTGAAATACCAGTATGAGAAAGGAGAAATTTGGGGAGACGAATCCCTTAAGAACCCCACTGGAGCAGAAAGTAATGGACTTCCAAAAATTGAAAGTAATAAATTTCTCCTGTCCGAAAACATAGAAAATCCTTATTGTGGATTTGGAATTATCGAGGAACCCAAACCACGACAGACCCCCACCCGGTTTTGGTCGGCGTCCATATAAACGAATGTCCCCAGAGCAGTAAGTTAGAAAGCAGTTGCAGTTGGGCAGGCGCAGACAGAGTTGAGCTGTGAGCTCTGAGACAAGCCTCGCAGGAAGCTGACTGAAGATCCACGCATCCCGACTTCAACTTCTAACCAAGAACAATTTATTTTTGAAGAACGACTTAGACTCACACCACCAAAACAAGTTTTACGAATATCGCCTGATGACACCAAAAACCAGTTATCGAAAAACAACTTAAGATGTTAAGACTCGCCTAACAAACACAAAGTGTCACGAATCCATAGAAGCGGTTTGGGAGAAAGACGCAGTCCTGTATTCAGCAACCAGATATAAAAATATTTGTTCTTCTTTTTTTAACACATTTGAACTTTTCGAGTTGTTACTTTATTTTCTTTTAGATATACTTGTGCGGTGTAACCTTTGCTCGGACTCGGCTTGCATTACGGCCCGGCGACTGATTGATTTCGTCTACCTAAGATCAGATCACAACGTGAGTAGGTTAGACTAGAGATCATAGCAGTTACTTCGGTAACCAGACGTTGGAGTCGAGCTGGGAACGACAAAGCTGATACCGAATCTAACCAGATTCCCATCCGAATCAACCGAATCAGTTAGAACGTCACATTTGGTGCCGTGACAGCAGGTCACGTCACATTTGGTGCCGCGACCAATACCAAGTCACATTGGTTGTCTCTGGACGGCACGGGGGCGGAGAGGCCGGGGTGACGTCATACTGCCAAAAATTTCTGAATACTCTGTTCATTCGTGTCCACGCCTTGACTTTTCTTCGAGGCTCGTTTAAATGTGTCCACGAATTTTTCTGCCTGTCCATTCGATCTTGGATGAAAACTGGTGCTGTCACGTGATCGACGGACAATGCTGTACATAATTTCTTGAATTCACTTCCTGTAAACTGTGTTCCGTTGTCACTGACTAAATTTTTAAGGAAGTCCGAAACGACTAAAAATTTCAATAAGGGAATTTATCATATTTATCGCAGTTGGATGTCTTCACTTAATTTCTGGCCACTTAGTAAAATTGTCTACCACAATCAGGTAATACGATCCATTTATGAGTCCAGTATAGTCGATATGCAGTCGAGTCCATGGGACATCTGTCTTTGGTTGAATCTTTACAGGTGGATCCCTTGCTGCCAGTTGACATCCTTTACACTATTTCACCATATTTTCTATGTCCTGGTCCATCCTCGGCCAATACGTGTAACCTCTCATTAGAGATTTCATTCGCGAAATCCCTGGATGACCAGTGTGAAATTCTTTTAGAATTTTTTTCTGTAATGTTGCGTAAAGTAGTACGTGATCACATATTGAAAAAGATGACACACTCATTCCTTTTTTGGTTTTCTCGTTCAACCAGGCTTGCTTTTTCATTTTCTTTATGAAATCATCGTCTTCCGCTGCTTTTTTCACATCATCTAGAGTAACCGGTAGTTCTCTAATGGTATTGCATAACAGACCCGATAATTCACTTTCGTCTCTCAGCGCCATTATTACTGTTTCTTCCTGCGGTTCCGTATATTTCGGTATTAACCTCGACAACCCATCGGCCTGACCTAGATTTTTTGAAGGCACATATTCCATTCTGAAATTGTATTTCAATAGAATTATATCCCAACGCTGTAGTCGATTTTCCGTGTGAGCTGGTATACCTTTTTTTGAACCAAAAATTGTTAGCAGCAGTTTGTGGTCTGTTTGCAGACTAAATTGTCTTCCATATATGAATTTGAAATTTCTTTACAACGAAGATTATTGCCAAACTATCTTTTTCAATTTGGCTATAATTTCGTTCCACGGGCAGTAAAGTTCTCGATCCATGTGCTACTGGCTTCGTAGATCCGTCCTCGAGTTTATGTAGCAATACAGCGCTTCGTCCGTCATTACTAGCATCTGCTGCTACATTCATTTTTTTCTTCGGGTCGAAATGCGCCAACGATAGGTCTGCTATTAAACAGCTTTTTTTTAAAAAAAAAAAAAAAAAAGCGTCCTCGCATTCTTTCGACCAGATCCACTTTGTGCCATTTTTCACCAAATTGTTTAAAGGGGCTCTCATTTCATACATTTTGGGGATATAAATACTATAGTAGCTTACCAATTCCATGAACGCCTGGAGTTTAGCCATATTAACAGGTGCTGGCATATTTTTTTAGCCACAGCTCTTTCTGGGTCCCGTTTTCTTCCTTTACTATCAATTATCTGTCCTAAATATTTTATCTTCTTTAGGAAGAACTCACATTTTTCAGCACTCAGCTTGAACCCGTATTCCTTTATTCTCTGAAATACTTCTCTAATATGCGTTTTGTGTTGGGCCTTGTTTTTACTTTAATCAAAATTTCGTCTAAGTATGCGGTCGCATAAACCAGTCAACATTGTGTCCATTATTTGCTGGAATAGGCTTGGAGCTACCTTCAATCCAAAAGGGAGACAATTTAATACAAAAATCCCTTTATGAGTATTTATGGTCAGGTACTTTGAATATTCTTCACTGGCTTTAACCTGAAGGTAAGCCTCCTATAAGTCCAACTCTCTACATCCGTTCAATTTAATAAATATATCTTCCGGAGACGGTAGATGGTATGTATGGTCTTTTAAACAATCGTTCAGGCCTGTCGAGAAATCAGCACAAACTCTGATTTTTCTGTTTCATATAAACGGTTGGAGACGGCCAATCTGAATAATCTACTTTTGAAATTACGCCTATTTTTTTCCAACATTTCTAACTCCTCATTTATTGAGTCTAGTGCCGAAAATAGAACTTTTCTTTTCGGTTTAAAAATTGGTTTCACATGTTCTTTCAACTCAAAGTTGACTTCTTTTTTGTGTACAGAACTAGTCCTTATGAAACAACACGAGGGAATTCATTTTTCAACTCTGTAATAAATGTTTTTGTTTGCCTTGTCTTATAATTTTCTCTGACGTTCACTTGGTTACAGAAAGAATTTACTGGTAATTCCCACAAATTGAATAATACTATCCAGTCTGTACCAAAGAGGTTTACTGAACCAAGGAGCACATATACTTTCGATTTGTGAATTTTTCCCTTGAACGAAATGTAACATTTTAATTCACTTCCAAATTTGAGTCTTTTTCCAGGCACTCCTCTGGCAATTTTGTCTGTCTTCGTCAGCGGTAGGTAAACAATTTTTTTCCATGTTAGCTCCTTTATCACAGAGATATCAGTTCCTGAATCAGGTAATAATTTTACGGTGGTCCCATTTATACTTACATTGAGGTATTTTCTTCTTTGACCCTTCTTAATTTCGTGTTTAGACAAAACTACGTTCGCTTTTGCCTGAGACTTTGTTTTTTCATTTCTCTGTTTTGTCCGAAAATGTGAAATTTTATGGCCTACACACCCACAATTATAACATTTTTTATCCTTAAAGTAGCAATCCTTCTTGCAATGCTGTCCTCCAAAGGCCCTGCATATTGTTTTTCTTTCTTTTTGTATCCACTTTTGTCGTACAGTTTATATTCCTGAAATGTTCTTCTCTTCAATCCGATTAGTGTATTTTTTACGTTTATCATTCGTTGACATTCTTCAGTTACTTTTTGTAATGTAATCTCTGGATCGCTTTCCATGATCGAGAGGATTCTTGCTCTAATTTCTTTGTCGCTTGGTGTCCTTAGACCTTGCACAAAAATTAGACACTTGAACTTGTCGCTTGACAACTCTTTCAACTTAAACGCCTCACACTGTGCGTTAACCATACCTGCGTGTGTAACAAAATCATCATCATCTTGTTTAACGATATTCACACACTTGTATCGAGCATGAAACAGGCTATATGTTTTATCGAAAATTTTTAACAAAATTTCAACTGTTTCGCCGAATGTCATTTCTTCTGGTTTCTTCGAGTGGATTAAATTCGTGTATTTCGTATTTTCTTCTGTCCACAACTTCTGCAACAATAAAGTAATTTTTTCCTCGTTGGACCATTGTTCACACCTTTTTTGTAAATATTGTTTCAAACCTACGAATATAAGCCGAAAACGCTGAACCACTGTCAGGGTCGTATTTAAATTCCGAGAGTGAATTTGAAATTTCTTCCGCCGAAAACAATCTAGAACACGGTGCCGTTCTTTGTCCTAGATAATACGTGTTCGAATAACTTTTCAAACCTTTGTTGTTGCTGTAATTGTTGTTGTTGGAACTGTTGTTGTTGTTGGAATTGTTGCTGTAAAGTGTCTTGTAGCACCTTAGCTAATTCCGCCATTTGTTCCATTTTGCCAACGTACTCACCGAAAACCAATTCCGCTCCAATAAACAATAAGATTCTTATTCCAAACAAGAGGGGGGCAAGCGATTCATAAGTTTTTCTAACGTCCCTCGTCAATAATCGTTAAAACAAACATGAGTGAACAAAATTACTTACTTTTTGTAAGCGTCGAACAGGTTTTTCTAACGTTCTTCTTTAGTAAACTTTGTCGACTGTATTTTTTTTTCTTTTGTTGTAACTTGTGAGGTCGTTACGAATCTCGTCGCCAACTGATATGTCCCGGAAAGAGATATATTTGAACGAAGAAGCTAAGTGATTTTGGCTACAATAACCAAGTAGAATACGGTAGCAGTAATCGAGTGGTACGCGTCGTTGTCGCAGGTAAGAAGTGTAGATCAATGGCGTAGTCCAATGGGCGTCGTTATAGACTTAGCTCTCAGACTAAGGCCTTTTCTCTTCTGACTCTCTTACACGTCCGTCGATATTTATGACGGACACCAGCCAATCACACCCCAGTGAAGGGGGAAACAGGTGTATGCATATTCCATTTATAAAAAGAATATATGTTTTGTATTTTAAAATAGAGAAAAATCGGTGAATTATCGGATTTCATTGAAGATGTTAGCATTTATTTAATCAAAAAATTTTACATTTTAAAATTTTTTTGAAAAAATTTTCAAGACATTTATACACCTCCTTCATGATTAATGCATACTGACGTTCCTAATTTTCAGATATTTGTAAAGCTAAATCACACAATTAACCCCATTCATGGCCAATACTCTGCCCGTACCAAACAAGCTGACGTAGTCAAAACCTGTACCCATCAGTGCCTACGTAGTGCAGGGTTGAAAGCTGAAACTGAAGTTTTTATCCTTGCTGCACAGGACCAATGCTTGCTAACTAGGAAGTATCAAGCACATATACTAAAATACCAAAATGCGGCATGACAGAGTGGGCCAATATCTTCACTGGAAAATCTGCAACTTCTACGGGAAGGAAACTGAAAGAAAATGGTATGAACACCACCCAGATCCGGTTACGGAGCTAGGACCTGTTACAATTCTATGGGACTACACAATACACACTGACAAAACAATCAAAGCCAACCACCCAGATATTGTTATTAAAGACCACAAACAAAAAAAGTGCCTCCTTATTGATATGGCAGTCCCTGTTGACTGCAATGTATCTTTGAAGATATTCAAAAAAGCTGTCAAAATACAAAGACCATGAAATCTCGAAAATGCGGCATATGGGAACATCAACAATCCTTGTTGTAGTTGGAGCCCTAGGACTGGTTGGAAAAGATTGCAGTAGACTAACTGAACAGATTCCTGGAAGTCCATGCCTCAACGAGATACAAAAAATTGTTCTGACAAGTACAGCCCACATTTTACGGAGGGCTTTATCTATGTAATTTTTTTAAATTTTTTTTTTTTTTTTTTTTTTTGTCAGTGGAAAGTGTCATGATGCCATTTCTAACCTTAGGTCCCTGGGCGGGACCCGGAAAGAAATGAGTAAACACCAGAAATCAAAGATAATAATAATAATAATAATAATAATAATAATAATAATAATAATAATAAAAACACGGCAGAAGACAGTGAGCCAATATCTTCCCTGGAAAATCTGCAACGCTTACGGAAAGGGAACTGCAAGAAATTGGTATGAACACCACCCGGACCAGGATACAGTGATAAGACTTGTAATAATTTTACAATACACACAGAGAGAAGAATCAAAGCTAATGGCCCTGACATCGCGATTAGAGTCTGCAAAGACAAAATGTGTGCCTGTTTATTGACATGGCAGTCCCTGCAGACTGCAATGTATCTTTGAAGATCTTAAAAAAAAAAGAAAGCCTTTTGAAATTTAAATTTCAAAAATGTGGCACATGAGGACATTTTCAATTCCAGTTGTTCAGACGGATTGATAGACTCATTGAAGGAATTTCTGATAGCCCATGCCTTAAAGAAATACAAAAAATTGTATTCAAAATTACAGCCCACACCTTACGAAGGGCTTTATCTATGTCAAATATGTGCGATTTTTTTCTTCAAAACTGCTCAGTGGAAAATGTCAGGACGGCATTTTTGACCTTAGGTCTCTGGTCAGGAACCAGAAAGAAATGAGTATACAAAATAAATTAAAGGAAATAATAATAATAATAATAATAATAATAATAATAATAATAATAATAATAATAATAATAATAATCTATTTCAAGGTCCTTGTATTTTGACAGCTTTTTGAATATCTGCTGACTGCAATGTATCTTTGAAGATATTCAAAAAGCTGTCAAAATACAAGGACCTTGAAATAGAGGTCTCGAAAATGTGGCATATGGGAACATCAACAATCCCTGTTGTAGTTGGAGCCCTAGGACTGGTTGGAAAAGATTGCAGCAGACTAATTGCAGGGATCCCTGGAAGCCCATGCCTCAAGGAGATACAAAAAATTGTTCTGACAAGTACAGCCCACACTTTACGAAGGGCTCTATCTATGTAATTTTATTTTTTTTATTTTTTTTTTTGTCAGTGAAAAGGGTCATGATGCCATTTCTAACCTTAGGTCCCTGGGTGGGACCCGGAAAGAAATGTGTAAACGCCAGAAAGCAAAGAAAATAAAAATAATAATAATAATAATAATATCGGTTGTGAAAACATCGAAAAAATATGATCCGAAACCTTAAGAGTGATGAAGAGTTACTGGAACTCGGTAATAAAATATGCTGTATATTTTTTTCTGTTTCCACACGGGAAATGTGCTTGAGTGTCTATTTGTTTGTGACAAATTGACTTTCAGACCTTGGTTTTTGCTGCTAAATTTGATAATGAATAAAAATGTGTTTGAAGAATTGAAAAATGCAAAGTTTAATGCGATTTTAGTGTCAACATTTTTTAAAACAGGTTTTTGTCATTTTGAAAATATTTGATTTTTTATATTCTTTTTAAGATCAAAAAACAAACAACGAAAATAAAATTCTCTGACTAGCGTATTTCCGTTCTGAAGTTTAGTTATATAAACAGCTGTCATCTGTTTGCCGTGTTTATACAAACGATATCGTCGCCCAGTTTTGTTTTCTGATTTTTTATGCTTGTTTTGATGTTATTTTGTATGTATTTATATGAATAGTAATGTCAACGATAAAAAGAACTTGTTCGTTTAAGTTCATCATTTTATTTATTTTTTTCTTGTATTTGAACGATTTTTGGTCAAAAATTAAAAATGTTTTAAATGAAAGAAAAAATGAATAAAAATTAAAATTAACTTTTAGTTTTGATTATTTCATTTTTTTTGCTTGTTTTTTTTTTCAGTTCGTCCTATGAATTTCTTTGCTTATATTTCCAAAGTCCATTCAGTAAAATCTACACTAGTATAACGCCTTAATTTCATTATAAATTTATGTAAAGATTTACAGGATACAATATAAATGTATATATTTTTACAGCCTATCCTTAATGAAATTCATTTAGAAAAATGCTATTTTTACTGGCAATTGTAAACTGATATGCTAGTCATTCATAAAGAAGCACAATGGATTCTTTGACATTCCTCTACGTAAAGAAATGTCGTTGTGTAATAAAATGAAATAGTGAAACTTTGCAATGCTTACACCGGAACCAAAAAAATGAAACATTTTATTTACATTGTGGGAGTTGATCTAGAATTTTATTTCGTGACAATGATAAGTGTATATCTGGCACATTTAAATTCTATATTATATCAGCTAGACGTGAGATAAGTAAACAAAAATATAGGATAGACACTCTCCATTTAGCGGGCGTCATTTTGCAATCGCTGTTCTATAAACTAAAATTAGGCTTTTGTTGTTTTAACAATGGTCGAAAATTCAAGTCAAACCTATAGGCCAGTGTTAACCAACCATTTTAATTCAGAGCATACTTTGTAGAATAACTAAAACTCTGAGGCGCACTTTAATGTTCAATAAGTCGAAATTAGTCATGACATTTGAAAATAATAAAGTCTGCTGAAATAAACATTTATTTTTAAGACATAATATTGTCTATTTAAGGGATAGCGTTCTCATTTTTCTTTTTAGAGTGGCCAATAACGACTGATTTCAATGCGTTGAGTGTGGGGGGTGCAAACGGGAAAGGAAAGGATTATCGACTACTTCTTAAAGATTATGGAATTCAGTATCCAATTTAAAATATAAAATGACAAATATGTGACTTAGACATAAATGTCATCTACTTGGCCCCTCAAGCTTTTTAAAAATAAAAATGTTTTTTTTTTGGGGGGGGGATATAAAAGTAATTAATAAATTGCTCTTCTGTTACATGGGACATTAGTACGCCTGAGGTCACCGGTTAAGAAACACTGCTATAGGCATTGCAAACATTTTGTCAAATATATATATATATATATATATATATATATATATATATATATATATATTACTTCGACATTATTGTAGAAATACAGTTTCAACATTTTATAATTACGGGATTTTCTTAAGTCAGGAGAAATTGTGTTTCATATTTTTACAATTTAATGCTTAAATGATAAAGTAATAAAGATAGCTATTTTATTTTATTTCATACAACTGTGCGACTGCGAAGTGTCCCTAAACAACTTCCAGAAACCTATTACTGTTTGAGAATACTTAATACTTGCGACTGGGAAAAAGTCAATGGTAAGCGGTAACTGGGAAGTACACTCAACCCTCTGTGGAGGCCTCCAGTCGATAGAACAACGGGGACACTCACGATTAAAAATATAGTTATTGAAGAGGAACATTACATGAAATGACATCTCAGTTAAAGCCCCTCAACCCTTCAGTCAAAGTAATGCACAATATAATAATATTTCGTAGTCTACGACCTTTATCCATTGACACCAGTGCCGCAGTTGCTACCCTTTCACCTGAGCCAGAGAACATCACCATGGAACTGTGAAAGGCAGGAACTATGTTACTTGGTTAGACTTTAATGCCAGTGTAGACAGCTCTGATGTATGAGGATCACGAGGCAAACCAATTGTATACAGCCGACGTGAAACTTTTTCTAAGAATGTTAGCCTGACATAGAGGTAATCCGTCCTGGGTATGAATTTAAACTACATCAGCGTCCTGGGTAAGACGATAAACTACATCCGAGAGCAAAGCCTTTGATCAAAAGGTTTGAGGAGCGTGAAACCATCTCTTAATTGTTGGTGTTCCAAGGTTCACCCTGACCCGGGGTGGTAGCACCTGTCAAGGTCCCACTTATAGGCAAATAGTTTCCTCCCCTAATGTGGTCAAAACTCTATGAATGTATTAAAATAGGTTTTAATACCAGCAATATATTTTTGGAAAAATTATTATCAACAATATATTTTTCAAGAATTTTTTTTCCCTGCAATATATTGTTACCAACAGTACATTTAAAAAAATATTACTTGCAATTTTTGTGGGAAAAAATATTACCAACAATACATTTTTGAAAAAATATTACCATCAATAAAATTTTTGTCGGCATTAAATAACCTATTGAGATTGGTATGCCGTAAAAAATAAACAAACGAAAATAGGTTTTAATACCAGCAATAATTTTGGAAAAATTATTACCAGCAATACATTTTTTAAGAAAGAATTATTCCCAGCACATCAGTACATTAAAAAAATATATTAGAGATATATGTTTTTGGAAAAAATACTACCAACTATACATTTTTGAAAAATTTTGTAGGCATTAAATAACCCATGACGTAAAACAAACCAAACCAAACCAAAACAGGCTTTAAAACCAGCAATACTTTTTGGAACAATTATTACCGGCAATGCATTTTTTTGAAAAAAAAAATTATTCCCTGCAATACTTTGTTACCATCAGTGCATTTAAAAAAATATTATCAGCAATATTGTTTTTTTTTTTTTAAATATTACCAACAATATATTTAAAATAAATATTACCAGCAATACAAATTTGTCAGCATTAAATAACCTATTGAGGTTGATATGACGTAAAAAAAAACTATAATATTCTGGATCGTGTCCAAAGCAAAGACTTCAGTACCTAATAATGTGATACCATTTTAAGTAGATTAGTGATTCCCAGTGTTTTATTAGTTTAAGGTCATGAGTAATTTCCTTTTTCAGGTGTCAATTGTAATGACGAGTATATCATCCAAACTAGCAATTCTTCATATATCATAACAGGCCTTAGAGATGACTGAATAGACAATGTTCAACCCAAAAGGATAAATTTCCAAAAACCGCGCCAAAAAGCTGAGTTCTATGGAAGAATGTTAATGTTGTGAATTTGGCTGGATCGTCGGGACAATATTCATTTAGCGTTCTTAAAAATGTACATTTATAACTTCAGCTGCTGCAACACGCCCGTAAATGTTTGATCGAAAAGCGCCCTGCACTCGTCAATAGTAAGACTATTTTTTCTCCTCCATAACAACAAAAGATTATAAACAGGAACAATTACAAAAGATGATCTTGGAATTCGGTGAATCCGCTCTACCCAATCCGTCATATTCACTGGCCTTGCACCAGGTAATGGTCATTACGTTTTTCTATCACTGTAAAACGCTTTGTAAAAAGATTATATAATGAAAACCAAATTCAATAATTCAGCGCAGAAGTTTTCACATCAGAGCCTAAGGAATGTTACTCAAAATATATCAGATAAGTGTCTAAGTGTCAATATATTGCCCGGGGATGTAACAGTAAGAGATAGATCAAGTATCGACCATCATAAAGACTGAAAAATAAAATTGACAAAGATTATTGTTTAAGGTTGACGGACACGCATGTCTTAGTTCTTTGTTTTGTTTTTTTTTTTGTTTTTTTTTTTACGAATTGGTCAAACCCAAACTCAAACAAAAACATTGTTTGCAATCGTTATGAGTCTATCAATTGAATAGAATTTTATTATAAACAATTGTCTTGTAAATGGAATTTTTAAAGCATTCTGAATGTAAAAATAAAGAAAAGAGTGTGCAAGAAACACTACCTGCCAAAAAAAAGTGAAGTTTTGTTGAAATTGGCAGAAAAATGTAGGAAATCCGATCCCATATATAAACGAGCACACAAACAACCTGGGTTTTATAAGTATAACTCGATATGTGTTGTCTCCCTTTCATTTCATTCTGGTGACAGAATTGTTTTTTTATCGTGGTTTCTAATTGATTTCATGCAAAAACAATTGTGTTTTTCCAGTTGTTGGCGCTGTCAGAATCAGCACAAGGTAATTTTACGCAGTCCTGTGAAGTTTTGTTGAAATCGGTTGAAAAATGTAGGAAATCCGATCCAATATATAAACGTACAGACACACACATGCACAATCTGCGTTTTATAATAAGTAAGATAATGTTGAATATATAATTGAATAAAATATAATTATAATATATTTTTTGATGAATAAATTTGATAAACAAACTGTAATTATTTATGACTAAACTTAATACTTTGTTTTGTTCTATGTAGCATTTTTTCTAACGTTTAGCATGCACTTCAGCCTTCATCAAAGAGGTATGTCGTCATGCACGTCACAAGCCCCGTCCACCAATAGGGTTGTAGGTGTACAGCACTGACTGTATCCCCAGTAGCAGTTTGAGTCTAGAAAGAAAGAAAGCCTGACAACGCCCATATCTCTGGTTCTGAACTCAACGTTTTACTTTACGTAGACTATTTAATCCAAAGCTGGTGGAAGAAGGGACGCGACCATACCATTCCTAGTTGCATTTTTGCGGAAGCAAAATGTAACGGAATCGGTGGAAATTTTGATTCAACTGATAATTTTTTTCCGAGCCGCAAACAGTAAATTTGATTTATTATGTCATGCATGGCAATTTTTATCTCCAGAATCTATCGTACATATCTATACGTCTACCATTTGCCCATGCGTAGAATATTGCTCCCATATATGGCCAAGTGATCCTGCTATACATCTTCATAATCTTGATAAATTCCAAAGAAGTATCAATGATATTATTAATCCTGTTGTGGCGGCTTGTCTCTTTCCCACTGTCGTATGTGGTTTCATTGTGCCTTTTCTATAAATACTTTCATGGTAATTACTCAGATTAACTTTTCGCTATGGTACTTACACTTTATTTATTTAAGGACAGTTCTATACTGGCTAAGAGGTTTCATTAATTTACAGTTGAGTTAGCTAGATGCAGCCGTAAGTTCTATGTTAATAGTTTCTTTTTTCCCACTTTTCGCTTGTGGAACTCCCTTCTTGTTCCATGATTTAGAGTCAACTGTAATCTTAAAAAAAATAAATGTAATGCCAATCGTTATCTGATTACACTCGTTTGATCACACTTCATTGGGTTCACGGACCTTATTAATGGTTCTGTTTTCTAATACTTCCACACCCAATAAAATCCTTGCGTCTTAGTGGCGTTACTATCTTTCATGGTGTGAACGCGATTAAGAGAACAAAAAAAAAAGGATCAAGTAGGCCTAAATTATTTGAAAATATCAGAATGCCTCGACATAGTTCATGAAATGTATATTTAAATAGCCAGTGATTATTATTTCTATAGTTTTAATGTCTAATAAGAAACTGGAGCAAATGATTGGAAGATTCGTTTGGTTATATTTGAAGAACTAACAATTTGTCCCCATATGTAACGAAACGGGCAGACTTTTTTTTTAAGCATTTCACCCCAAACAAGGCTGGAAGCCACTAGCGCGCAAGGGGTTACATAGAATTTGGAGCGAGAACAGATAGGAGTGATAGAGGAAAGGATGAAGAGAAGGATAGTGGATAGATCAAGGCATCTGGAGATGTCTATTGACATTACATTTGAATATTTGGAGATTATAGCTATCAGGGAAATATGAAAAGGGAAGGGAGTTCCACAGGCGAGAGGTGCGAGATATCAAGTTATTGGAGTAGATGAGACGGATACATTTAACAGTTTCAACAGTGAAAGTGTGAGAGTGGAATAACAGCCTCTTAGGATGCTTATATTCATGAATTCTGGGTACCAGCGAAAGCAGCTCATCGGAGCAATTACCATATAAGTATTTGTAAAAAAGACAGAGAGACGAGACGGCACGTCTGTGAGAGAGAGGGCGACTGTAGACGAAATGCCAGATCAGGGCCAATTACATTACATATTCGTCTCTGGATCTTATCAAGTACGCCAAGACAAACAAAGGGGGTTCCAGCAAGGGCGAATGGTTGATTTGTAGATTTGAAGGATCGACTCCGGGGAGACAAATTTTCTAGCGCGCCACAGGGAGCCAACTTTCCTTGCAGTGGACGAAGCAATTGACACAATGTATTCGTTCCATCTTAGGTCAGAAGAAAGTGTGAGACTGAGCAGCCGCAGAGAGGTGCTCTCGAAAAGTTGAGCGTCAGACATTCTAACGGCGTGGGGGCAGGGAAGGATCTCTGTGGTGATTAATAGAGAGCAGTTTTGTTTTTGAAGCGTTAAATTTAACCAGACAATTCCTGCCCCAGTTCACAACCGATTGGAGGTCCTTTTGGAGACGAACGGCCAGGTTACTTTTGTGAAAGTGAGAAAGACGATGGATCATACATTATTTACATTATTCGGACTATTGTCCTCATCTTTGTCGCCATATTTATTACAACGTTTCAGTCTTTGTACGCTCCGGCCTTCTATAGGTGGTTGGAATGTCGAACTGAACCCTATATTTCACGCACTGGGGTACACTGTTCTAGTTCGACGTGCCGAATCGTTGTAATAAATATAGCAACAAATATGAGGACAATAGTTCGAATAATGTAAATAATGTACATAATACATCATCTCAAATATATAGACAGATACAATAGATCATTTTTCTACTATCATATATTTTAATATTTATTTGTCGTCAAATTACGGGTGAGATTCACAAGGAATGTAAATTAATTTACAGTTTTCTATTTTTATTTTTGAATTTATGTTGATTTTTCCATCTTAATTTCTATTTATTTTTTTTGCGTTATTCATTCTCCAATGAATAAGGAAAAAACATTTAATAGAAGTACATGTAAAACAATGGTTCTCTATCTATTTCCTTTTTTTAGGAAACATATTCGCTGGTTTGCTCTTAAAGAAATAGAAGGAATTTGGGCGGGAAATCATTTTTGTAGATTAGCATTCATTATATCTTTCAAAATTCAGAATATTTGTTAAAACCGAAAAAAAAGTGAATGTTATAATTTTAAGAGACGGGCTCCTGTTTATAATTATGGTAAAAGAATAAGCACACCCCCATCTCGTTCGTAAAATATTTTAGATTTGCATATCTAGAAGTATATCTTCCGCCCATGCTTAAGATATTGCTGCCATATATGGTCCGGTCCTCCTGCTATATATCTTGAACTCCTGGATAACATCTAGAGAAGAATCAACAATATTAGTTGTCCTGTTATGGTCGCTCGGTTTTAGTCACTTGTTCACCACTATAAAGTTGCCTCGCTGTGCCTTTTTTTTTATAAACACTTTCATGGTAATTGTTCGGAGGAGCTCTTCGCTATGGTACCTGGATTGTATGAATTTGAGGGCAGTACTAAACTGGCGGCGAGATCTCATTAATTCACAGTTGATCTGGCTAGCCGCAAGTTCTATGCTAAGAGTTCCTTTTGCTGTACTTCTTGTTTGCAGAACTCCCTTCCGGTTACATGCTTTATAGCCAACTTTAATCTGCAAAAATGTAAATCCTTATCTACTGTCCTCCTGATTAATCTTTTCTTTTTCTACTCATTACTAATGTTTCTGTTCCAAATCCGCCACACCCTGTAACCCCATTGCGTCTTAGTGATTGTACTGCCTTGCTTGGGGTGATACCGATAAAAAAAAAACAATATAACATCTATCCATTACAATAAATGTAACGTTTTTCAACGCCAAAAGTTTCATAAGCTTCTACTTATTTGTATTGTCATTATATTACATTAATATAAATACAGTCTTAAATCAATGTCTTATGTCTACTACCGATGACGTTCTTTTTTTCACTAAATCATAATAATATTTGAGCATGCACCTTGTTGAAATTTCTAATGTCGCAGTGGTATAACAGAAACGAAACAGTACGATTTGGGCGCCAATTAACATTCGATTGATTGAGTTATTTGTAGCGTAGATTGAAGGAAAAGAAGACATAATCTCCACAACCTTATCTGAGGATCTTTCTACTGATTATACGCGTTTAAATTGTCGATTTTATTGATTGTAATTTTTTTTAACTGCCACAATATGCAGTTATTAATGACGTAAGCGGTTTGAATCGTGTCATTTGTAATTGTTTGAGTGATTGTTCTTTATGATTTATCGACCCTTTGCAGGTCATTTAAAGCCAGAAAATATTTTAAATTGTAAGACTTTTGGGTAGGAAGATAATAATTGTTTAGTGATACTAGTCCTACTAGTTAACCCATTCGAATGGCTTTTGCGCGTAAGTGTATATAACGAACCCAAGGTGAATTGGAACTCGGCTCTACGATTAACAATTTCGAATTTCCATTACACGCGCATCCAAGCTTGCAGCACCTGGTATTCACAAGCCGCCGGCTATCTAGATAATGATCAGTCCTAACGTTGCTTAACTTCTGTTATCTTACGGGAATGTGACCGTAAGCCCTCATGATATAAGCCCAGTGTCAAAACAATCTCTGATTTTTATTGTTGATGTTGTTCTTTTGGCAATTCATAATAATATGCAGTTACTAATGATGTAAACAGTTTCAGACATGTCATTTGTAAATAAAAACAATGTACAGATAACTCTTTAAGAAGTCGGGAATCTATTTGACACTGCATTTTTTCGTCAATATTTTTTCGTTTTTGGCAAATGAATGATGAATGTTATAAAAATTTTTCTCAAAAATATCTTACAAATATTTTTGCTACAAAGCGAACTGCGTAATTTGAGGCCAATGTCTTCCCTTAGACTTATACGAAATCGTCAATTTCGGATTTTCTACATGGCTGCTTATATTTGCAGAACAAAATAAAAGTCGTCATTCGTTGATCTCTCACCAGATAACTTCATATCTTTTCACTGGCATGCGACGAGAGTCTACAAATCGGTTGACGAGATAAGAACTTAAGTTATTTATCCATCTGAGTAGTAACAGCAAAATGTTTGTCCATTGACAACACTGACAAGGGAAGCGGGAAGACCATAGGACAGAATGGTCATGAATTCTCAGACAAAGCAAGAAATGAAAAGTCCTGATTTTGTCAGAGTTAGGTATTTCATTGCCATCGTATCCAATTAATTCATTTGACCCTCAGTAGAAAAAGAAAAACTAAATTATTTCCACGTCCGCTTTTTTCTCTGTCTCTCGGTTTCTCGTTCACCTCCTCTCTCTCTCTCTCTCTCTCCATCTCTCTCGTATCTTCTTTCTAACACCCCTCTCTCTCCATCTCTCTCTTCTTCTCTCTCCATCTCTCTCTTCTTCTCTCTCTCAATCTCTCCCCCTCTCTCTCCCTCTGTCTCACCGCATATCTATTTCTATTTAATTCACACTGAAAATCCTGTTCCAAGATTAGTTTTGAAACATCACATTTGCATCAATGTGAAGAAACCCGTTTGAAACACCCGCTGTAATTAATGAGAATCTATGGGCCGGGGACGCAGATAACACTCATCATCGTCCCCTGATGGCAAAATTGAGAAAATTCGACTTCATATTTCGAATGTTAGGCGTCGGCGAGATGCAAGACGCAGCGATCTTTTCCAATGCGACGTTATTAAAAAAAAAGAAGATATTTAAAAAATATCAAATGTTTGAATATATAAAAATGAATATCCTATAACCAAGGGTTAAAAGAAAGAAGGATTCTGCCAAAGGACCAAAAATTAAATTTAAACATTTTTCTTTATCCCTAAATAAAATAAAAAGAAACGCTAATCGCCCTCTTAATCATTACTAAAAAAACAATGTAAAAATCTATTTTGATTAAGAGATGCCGCCCTTGAGATATACTAATTGAATTTGCAACATTTATTGCGGTCCGCAGATTATTTTCTGCCAGTAACGTAGCCCTTCACATTTTTTTTTAAATTGACAGACTTAGCTAGAATATGGTTAAAATAGTTTGGAAATGACCTTCTGGATAGCAACCTGTCTTTAAGTCTTGTGTCAAAATAGTGTAAGGGTTTATTACCTGGAAATAAATAGCCGAGAAAAAAATAATTAAAAAAGAAAGAAAAATAAATGGAAATGGACGGAGTAAAATAAGAACGTATAAAAGAAAGAAAGAACATAAATAAAAACAAAACGAAATCGTGAACAATGTAAACGAAAATGAAAGAATCTAAGGAAGAAAGAGTGGTTAAAAAAGAAATTTAGTTTGAAAATAAGAAAGAAAGAAAGGAAGGAAGAAAGAAAGAAAGAAAGAAAGAAAGGAAAGGAGCAGATTAAAGAAAGAGAATGAACTGAAATAAAGAACAAAAATAAAGACGATGAAATAAAAACACAAAGAAATGTGAAACTCTGTAAGAGAAGGAGAGAAACAAACAAATAAAAGAAAAAAGAAAAAAAGTGAAAACAGAAATTCAATTTATAAATAAGAAAGAAATAAAGAACGTAATAAAAACAGCGAAATAAAATCAAGACGAAATGGTGAACAAAGAAAGAAAGAAAGAAAGAAAGAAAGAAAGAAAGAAAGAAAGAAACTAAGATAAGAGAGTGGTAAAACGAAGAAATTCTGTTTGAAAATACGAAAGAAAGAAAACAAGCAGTTAAAGAAAGAAAGAAAGAAAGAAAGGAGGTAAGAAAGAAAGATAGAAAGAAAGAAAGAAAGAAAGGAAGGAAGGAAGGAAGGAAGAAAAAAAAAGAAAGGAAGGAGGGAAGGAAGAAAGAAAGAACAAGAGAAAGAAAGAACTGAAATTAAGGACAAAAATGAAGACATTGAAATAAGAACACAAAGAAATGGTAAAGACTAAAGAAAAGGAAAGAGACAAACAAAGAAACTAAGAAAGAAAGAGGGGAAAAACAAAGAAATGCATTTTGAAAATTAGAAAAAGAAAGAACGGATGAAATAAAATAAGTTTAAATGGAATAATGCAGAAAACAGAAAAGAAAAATAAATCAAACAAAGAAACGGTGAACATTGCAAGAAAGAAAGAAAGAAAGAAAGAAAGAAAGAAAGAAAGAAAGACATTGAAAATAAGAAAATAATATCACAGAATATCATATAAACAAAAGACAATGAATAAAATAATGCCATGATAAGGAAAGAGATTAAGAATGTAAAATATCTTCAAAATGATTTATTCTGAATGAAAAACGAAAGAGACTGAAAAGAAACGAAAAAAGAAAGAAAAAAATTGAGTACTGAGAACTATAGCAGAGTTAGTTTAATTCCACTAGTG
>OZ010584.1:98474122-98511622 GCA_963932145.1 Acanthosepion lycidas | reverse complement strand
AACGTTTCGGCCGTTGTACGCCCCGGCCTTCTTCAGGTGGTTGGTATATCGAACTGAACACTTTATTTCGCTTACTGGGGTAGACTGTTCTAGTTCCACGTGACATGTTTTACGGAGTGCCAGAGAAAATCGATAATAACAACAAAAATTGCAATATGAGCCCTAGTAAAAACATGTCATGATAACAGCAAAAATTGCAATATGAGCATAGGTAAAAATCATTGCTGAGACATTAGGTTTATAATACCGAGACATTCATACACAGATGTCCTCAAGGATACATGGCACAGTGGATAAAGGCGTTGGTTAGATCCAACTGAGAGGGTGGTAATTAACAGGAGATAACAGATAACTGACATCCAATAAAACATGGCACGAGCCCTTGTTGAAGAAGGATTATTTTCCACCCTTCAATCTCTCTATTACAAGTGGGATATGGCGAGTCTCTCACTGCTCTATCGCTACGTCCATGGAAAGTGCTCGGACGAACTGCATTCTTTGCCTTCGTCAGGTCTAACCTTCAAGGCTACAACCCGTCATAATATTTACATAGCAAGAAATCACACATATTCACTCTGTATTTCATCAGTGAGAAGTTCCACTCGAACAGCTTCTTCCCGTCAACCACTGGCCTGTGGAAAAGTCTCCCAAGAGGAGGTTTCTCCGGTCGCTACAATCCTGTTCATGTCTAGAGTTAACAATTGTCTTTCCCTCTAATCCATATAAACTACTCCTTATCGTAACACACTACCTCGAGTGGTCTCCTTGTATAGGGTGAACCTTATTATAACAAAAAAAAAATATTTATTTATTTTTGGTGGATGGTAGCGGGGTATTTATGTCCTTAAATCATTATACCAACAACTGGATATATTAATGCAGATTAATTAATCAGTCACCAAGAAAATTTTCTTGTGGCCTAATGGGTACGTTTGCTATACACTTGTTACTTTTTAATTATTTCACTCCCAAGCAAGGCAATAAAGCGACTAAAATGCAAGGGATTAATGAGTGTGAGAAGATACGAGAAAAATGCAACATTCATAAGAATAGTAAAAAAATAAAAAAAAAAGAACAAAATTTAAAAAATAAAACGTATAAAAGGGTTGACATTGCATTTAAATCTTTGAAGATCAAGCTTAACTGGAAAGCAAAATGTCGGCAGAGAGTACCACAATAGAGAAGAATCTGTTACAGTTACATCTAACCATTTCAAGTGAATGATAATGAAACCTTTCCGCCAAACTAGCAGCACGATCTGGAAGCTAGAGAGGAAAGCTGATCAGAACAGTTACCATGAAAATATTTATAAAAAAATGAAACTTGGTTACGGCGGTGCGAAAGTGACTTAAGGCGAGATTACAGATTATTCTTTCTATGTTATCAAGAATCTCTAAATATGTAGCAGAAGAGCCAGGCAAGACGTGCCCACAATATTCAATGCGTGGGCGAATTGTAGACTTATAAATATGCAAGATAGCTTGTGACAAGAGAAAATAGCTAGCATGAAACAGTGAATCAACTTTCCTTGCAGCAGACCTAGCAATTGATTCAATGTAATCTTGGCACTTCCTATCAGCGGAAAAATGTTAGCCCGAGAAAGTGTGATGAGTCATTCTTCTTGAAAGCAAAAATGTTGTCTTAGCTGATTAAAAGAGAGCAGTTTTGGTTTGTAGTCGTTAAAATTAACAAGCCATTTCTTGCTCCAGTTAACATCAGATTGTATGCTAATTTGAGATCAGCTGCCAATTTGACCGTACGGACATATTTCGTAGATGTTCTAGTTGAATATTCCAGCAATTGGAATGCATAATTTTAAGTTATACGTTACTCATTTGAAACGCTTCGTATAGTATAATCTATTATATCTTTTCTACTTAGCATTGCACTGAAAAGAAAATGAGGTTAAAATAAATTTAAAATTTTGTTCTGTTTTGATAAGTGACATTCTCTTAATCGACGCGAAAGGTTTTATTATTCGACCAGATAACAACTTTGAATTCTGACCGAATATTTTATTTTATTTTACGTAATTTCTTTTTGTTACATTCTAACTGTACAGATTCCCCGCTAGAGTTTATGAATCATCACATTTGTTTACGAAATTTTTAGGCCTTGACACGGTGGAGATGTTCGCAGTAAACCCAATTAAATTATTAACCTCTATATGGTGCGAGAAAAGGTGGGTTCATACCTATTCATGAGTATTTGTATGAAAGCCAACTCAGTAGAATTTGAATTATTTTATTACATCTTCTTCGATTTGTCACTTTCAGAGATTCAATTGTAAATTCATTCTGATGCTCGTTGCCAGATTAACAATTAGAAACATTTCATAACATAAAGGAATCATCAAACCAAGACTGAAACTATTTTCGTTTATTTGGACTGTTATACTCATCTTTATTTTCATATTCACAACGTTTCGGCCGTTGTACGCACTGCCATTCTTCAGGGGATATACGGTAGAATTTTGAACTGAACCCTTTATTTAGTCCACAGGAATAGATCGTTCTAGTTCTACGTGCCGTGCCTTTTGTGGATATCTCAGTTTAGGTTATTTCCATTTAGTAATTCAACTGTCGAAGTTTTTGTTCACCTCCGCTGTGGACAGGTATTGAACTCACAATTCTTTGGGTCAAGTCAATGGATTACTTCAACCAACGCACAACAGTTCGAACAATGTAAATAATGTAACTACTTACAATACCTCATCTCAGAAGTTAGATAGATACTGTCGGAGTTACCTCCTCCTTAATTTCATGATTTTTGAAACCGCTACTTGCGGACGCTCTCAATTGACTATATATACTTTGCGAGATCTCGTCATATCTTCTTTTTTCTCTCACTTTTCAGCTGATATACCACGATGTAAATCTCTAGAGAAGATTTGCGTCTTCCACTTTGCAGGGTACGCTATGCCTTTGTTTCGGGAAACACGCGTGAATATTATCTACACACACACACACACACAGAGAGAGACAAACACACACACATACGTATGCACGGACATTCACATTAACTACATTTGCTTTCATGCCAAAGTTTCTACATTCATTCATACGTACTCATTATCGTCTTTGTCTATTGTAACACTTATTGTCTGTTAATACACATATACCTTTTTGTACATATATATATATATATATATATATATATATATATATATATATGTGTGTGTGTGTGTGTGTGTGTGTGTGCCGGTCTTTATTGTTTTCTCACATTTCCTTTCCCATTTCTTTAGGTGGACTCGTAGATACTCCGAGTCTCCCATGTTTGTAGTGGGCTATTTCAGGAGACGCACGTTTTTGTCTCACAACGCGTACAAACAGCCGCATACAGATACCTTGATGACACACAGAAATTACACAAAATGTATTATAAGAGACACTCAAGGTATAATCTGACGAATAATCTATACCAGTAAGAAAAAAGAAGCGATGACAAAGAAGGTGAAACATGATAATAGTAGCAACAGTGTCAGCAATAAATATATATGTTTCACGCCGCAAGTTCTAGTTTCAGGATTGGGCCAAGAATCTTCTTCTAAGTTCCGTGTCTCTTCAGGAAGTAGGCGACCATGGCTCTCTACTCTTTCTTCTTTGGAGTAATTAATAAATTTTGTCATTTTGCTATCTCTCTTAAATATTTTTCCGCCATCAATTTACTCAAGCTCACGTAGTTTCCATCTTTCCCTCTTGCCTTCATCTATACTGAGATTATAAAATTTTCAAAGCCTTCTTCCCTCATTATTTGCACTAGAAATTCCAACTGTCAAACCCTGATGACTTTTTTTTATTTCCATTTTCCTTAAAACTTCGTCGTTGCCCGGTTCATATTATTCTTAGTGTCATTATGTAAAACCATATTTCTGTTGCTTCAATTCAAGTCTCTTCATCATCTTTTGGGAGATTGTCCAATATTCACTGTCCTATAGGAGAACATATTTCACGTGGAACTTCAGTATTCGTTTGTTTGTTTCTAACGAAATTCTTGTTTCTTCCTATTTTGTCTAGTTTTTTGGAAGAAAGCTGTCGCTATCCCAAAGTGCATTCGTGTTTCAATAGGAATAATAGCATTTTGGTGAATTCGTTGTCATCGTAATCGTCAGTGCAATCCCTGTGAGGGTTAGTACAGGCTCAGTGGAAAATAAACTAAGTAACAACTAAGCAATGCTAAAATATAGAAAACACAGGATATATGGGAAAAAAATAAAGTGTTTAAAAATACGCAGCATTAACCTCTAAATTGAAGAAGTTGTGGCTCGATGTTCCAGAGAGTATTGACAGATTTAGCAACAGCATATATTATTGGTAGTTGCACTTTAGTTATGTTTGCCTATAAAGTCTTTTGAGTTAAACAAACTCATGAAAAATTTTATTAATTCCATGCATCTCTCGTCATCCATCTTTTCTTGCGACAGCGAGTAGTTAGTAGCACATCAGATAGGGCTCTCTAAACTTGGTTTGTTAGGAGTCTACGAGAAACATAATTCTTTTCCAACCCTCTTGAAAGTGGGGCTACTAACATTAACCCTTAAAATGTACTTGCTACGAAATTGTCAGAACCTACACTGGCAAGGCTTCAACATTAGTTTCCACATGAGATTCTAGAAGGACGACATACGAAAAAATTATATATATATATATATATATATATATATATATATATATATATATATATATATATATATATGTATATATATATATATATATATATGTATATATATATATATATATATATATATATATATATATATATATCTAACACTCTAATTTTAATTATTATATTTTTTTTTTAGAATCCTTTCACACTAAGCAAGGCGGTAATGCCACTAGTATGCAGGGGATTACAGGAACTGGAAGTGAAAGAAAAGGCTGAGTATAGAAAGGATTGAGGAAAGGACAAAAGATGAACGGGATTCTTGAAGACAGAACATAGCGATTGGCGTTGCATTTTAAGTTTTGAATATTTTAGTTATCGGGGTAGCAAAGGAATGGAAGGAAGTTCCACAGGTGAGTAGTATGAAAAAAGAAACTGCTGGAGTAGAAGTGGCCTTTGTATTTAGAGATTTCAACAGTAAAACGGTGGAACCTAGATTCCAATCTAGTAGCAGACTTAAATTCATGTATTCGGCGCACCCGAGAAAAATCTCGTCAAAGCAGTTTAAATGAAAATGTTTGTAGAAAAGACAGAGGGAAGCCACGTGAGAAAGTGACTGAATTCAAGATGTCTTCTCAGGATCAGTTACATTACAGATCCTTCATTGGATTTTGTCAAGAATCGCATGTTGTATAGCATGAGCACCGGACCAGATATGGCAAGATTATTCAAAGCACAAACGTATGATGAAATTGTAAATATGCAAAATGGATTCTGTCGAGTAAAATTTTCTGGCACGGCTCAGTGACCCAACTCTTCTTGCAATAGATGCAGCTATTGATTCGATATAGCCGCTCCGATTCATGTCAGTTAAAAACAAGAGACCAAGAATGCGTATTGTGTTGCTCATCTGGGAGGGGGGTCAGCTTGAAGCTTTATGAAAGCGATATTAATTTCACCCCAGGCAAGGCTATAAAGCCATTACGATGCGAGGAGGACAGGATGTTTGAGAATATAAGAAGACTTTAGTAAGGAGAAGAGACGAGAAAGGACAATAATGGAACGGGATTAAAAGGCGACAGAAGATTACAATTCACGTTGCGCTTCCATTTTTGAAGATTGTTGGTGGCAGGGAAACTATTAATCGGAAGGGAGTTCCACGTGAAAAAAGTGCGAGAAAAGAAATTATTATATTAGAAATGACGGTTGTATCTATCGCGTTCAACAGTAAAATGGTGATACTTACTTGTCTATCTATTAACATGCTTAAACTTATGCAGACGCCATCATAAGGTGAACATTTCATCAGAACAATTACCATGAAAATCTTTGCAGAAAAGACAGAGTGAAGCCTTGTCATGGCGGTGGGAAAGTGACTGAAATCAAAATTACATATCCGAATCGATTCCATTAGAGATCCTTCTTTGGATTTTGTCAAGAATCTACCGATATATATTATGAACACCAGACCAGATTTGGCAGCAATTTTCAATGGACAGGCGAATGGTAAATTTATAACTGTGCAAGAGGGATTATGATGAGAAAAATTGTCTGGCAAGACAGAGTGAACCAACTTTCCTAGCAGAAAACCTAGCAATTGTTTCAATATAATCCTTCCATTTCATATATAAAAATTCTGTTTTAACATTTTATGTCTAGCCACATTTATTCTTCAGGCTTCCCATAAAGTCTGGACACATAGGAAATCTCATTCTCTCTCCCTCTCTCTCTCTCTCTCTCTCTCTCTATATATATATATATATATATATATATATATATATATATATATATATATATATATATATATATATATTCAAATCGGGACTTGATAGCATAAAACTTTTACGCTGAAAAAATCACGATACATGATAAGAATCATGCAGGAAAAGTATCATTATTTTTGATAAATCCTCACTTCATTTGAAATTGTAAACCTGGAACATATACCATTCAAAGTAAGTCTTGTCGATGAAATCGCAATAGTTAGCTCTGTTCGATTTAAATCCTTCGTCGACATGGAATGGTTCAATAATTTTTTTGTCAACAATTCCAGCCCATATCAACATTGTCATTTACTTCCTGCCTTCTTTCAGCCCAGGTCCATTTACATTTAAGAAAAATATATTTAACCTCACATGGAAAGAAGAAATAATTGACTTCTTTTCCTGAAGCATGCTAAATGAGGTGTATCCAATGAAAATCACAGATGCAACAGACTTGATTGAACGCATAAAGAGTGAATGTGTAAAATTGACGGCAATGTGAAGTTGTTCTATCGTGTTCACGTGAATCTTGCAAAGTGCATCAACATTTGCATCACAAATGATGGAAATCATATTGAAGAAGGTATTGGTTCATTCAATAAAATGTTGTTGAAAAATTCATTTCTTGAAAACATCCATTTTCGCCTGTGTCCAGACTTTAGGGCTACCTTGTATATAGTGTGCTTTTTCTTCTTCTCGGTTTTGCGTATAACTTCTTCCTTATATTGACTGTGTCTCTTTTCTGGATGGATTTTGTTTTTATCTTTCATCTTTTCGCATACCTTTCCTCTGGTTTTATTGAACTGATATCTCATTTTTTTTCCTGAATAGTACATGTTCATTTCCCTACTGGAATTATTCGATAGCAATCTCCTTCTTGAAAGGACATTTAACGCTCATCTTTTCTTTGTTCTTCGCTTTCTTTCTTAAATGGTTTCATTCAACACTTTCGCAAAATTGGATCCCGTTTCTTTCATTTCTCTTCTGCTTTTTCTTTCTTTCTTTCTTTCTTTCTTTCTTTCTTTCTTTCTTTCTTTCTTTTCAAGCTATCACGATACATACGAGTACAAATAAATTATATTTAAGCTCCTGCCAAAAAAATATGGACCGCTCAAGAAAATCGAAAAAAATCAATATTGCTGGAACCTTCTCTGTGAAATCTTACAAGAGATTTTAGTGTCGAAATTGATAATGACCTAGGTTGAATGTTACATGGCAAATGTAATTGGAAAGTCAGGAAAATCAGTGAAAATATATATATATATATATATATATATATATATATATATATATATATATATATATATATATATACACACACACAAACACAGACACACATACACTTATGTATGTATATATATATATATTTATATATATATATATATATATATATATATATATATATATATATATATATATGTCTGTATGTATGTATATCGCAATGAGAGAGAGAACAAATGGAGTAAAATGCCACAGTTCGTACCATTTACTTTTAAATAAGTGCTCAATATAAAATAGAACAATAGACTGTTATTATATTTTTTTATTGTAAGAGATTATAATAAACTCTTCTTTATAAAATGTTTTTATCATAATCTCTCATAATACATACATCATATATATATATATGTGTGTGTGTGTGTGTGTGTATTTGCTAATTGTAATATTAGACGTTTCCTTCTAAAGAAGCCTTCGGAATTTATTGATTAAACAGGCAGCACAACAGTCAATTGAAATATATTAAATCTTAGTCTTTATGAAATATTTTAGGAAAATATATTTCTCATATCCAGTAGCTGTTAGCGCTCTTTTAAGCAGTGGTGGTTGGTACCTTGCTAACCTTTTGTTTGAAGTAGTGTGGAACGTAAGCATCTTGATTGTGTTATTACTCTCTCTCTCTCTACCTCCCTCCCACCCATATCCATATCATTTTAGTTGTTGAAAATCTTCAAGTGATGTTTCTGTTGTCTGGTACACTTCTTTGTTTGATATGATAAGTAAAAAATAGGAAAGGTTTATAAATCTAACATGTTTCCATTTTATTAAAGCTTCATCAGAGAATTAGATATGGAAAAAAAGAAAGAGAAAAATTTTGCTATTTTTAATTTTTGTGTTTATTTCTATTGGTTACACACTCTTTACAAGCATGTTATGTCAAGCAGCGTTCGTGTTTATATATATATATGTAACTGTATCATAATTCTAGTTAATGAGGCATTTGGATGTTAATGTATATTCGTTTGTGTGTGTGTGTGTGAGTGTGTATTTCTAGTAACCATTTTTGTTTGTTTCAGGATTGTCCGCGTGTTGATTTCTGGAAGTTTATACGTAACATAAGATGTATTAGTAGTAGTAGTCGTTCGTAGACATATCTTAGATTCATTAAGTATTGATCTTATATTGATTTTAAGTATTGATTTTATTTATGATGCAATATAATTTGTTTAGCATATGTTTATGGACAGTAAAATATTTATCTGGATTCGATCGAAGTATTCTCCACGTTCTTTTTAAAAAATAAGTGTGGCACTTTTGGAACCAAAGTTATTGTCAGTTCCTCTGTATTTTAAAGTGTTGTACCAACGTAGTTCCCTCTTATTTTCGTAGATGTGGGCTACCTAGATGCCTCACCAATATAAGGGTTTCTACATTGCAAGCGCTTTATTTCATAAAGTTCTTTGTATTTCCATAGGTTCGAAGAAGGATGATCTTGGTCAAGACACACAGGCTACAGTCGTTCAAAACTATTATTGATTCGAAATCTAACATTATTGTATCTTTTCTTTCTACAGTACGTAATTTTAACATATTTAAATATTTACAGTTTTATTACATGTATATTTCTACAGTAAGTTTTTTTTTATTGTTTTTCTTCTTTTGAAATTCTGTTTATTATTTTAAATGTACAACAGTTTCAAAAAAAAAAAGATTAAGTAAATTATAAAAACACTGAATAATTTTTAATCATCAACGTTTTGCACTGGATTTGTATTTTACGGTTTATCAACTTTTTCAGGCTATTCAAAGGAAGAAGTTTTTTTTTTTTAGATTGTAATAAACTTTTCTCAATAATAATGATTTACTGATCAGTCAGTTATGTGCCATGCGTGATAACTTACTTAAGAGGGAGATTTTTTCCCGCACTAGGTTGCCATTTATATAACTACTTCCTGAATGAATCCTGTTTTTCATCCTGTTGGAAGTCCTAATCCGTTTTTCCTGTCTTTAAGACTTCTGGAGGCCACTCTGTCCCTTCTAGTTACCGTCCTATCAGTCTCCTACCACTCTTCGGTAAAGCCTCTGAAGCTTTAATCAACGCCGCAGTGGCTATGTACCTTATATCCAATAATCTGCTCCCCGACAAGCAATATGGTTTCCGCTTTTCTCGTTCTACAGCTGATATGCTTACGGACATAACTGAAATTGTTTACCAAGCACTTCATAATAACAGTGAAGCTTGTGCCGTGGCTCTTGATATCTCCAAAGTGTTTGATAGGTTTTGGCATGCCGGTCTTCTTCGCAAACTTCAGGGTTATTGAATTACAAATCGATTGTTCGACTTAATACAATCATTCCCGTCGAACCGTACATTGAAGGTCGTTCTCAACGGATTCTTCTCTAGCTCCTATCCCACGAACGCAGTTGTTCCTCAAGACTCTATCCTAGGCCCTACTCTGTTCATTATCTTCATTAGCGATCTTCCTGATGTCATAGATTCCTAAGTAGGCATCTGTGCGGACGACACTACTATTTACTCCTGCCTCAAAATACAAATCTAGTGTCGCCGACAAAACTAACCTGGCCGTTTGTCGTAAAAAGGACCTCCAATCGGTTGTGGACTGGGGCAGGAATTGGCTGGTTAACTTTAATGCATCAAAAACAAAACTGCTTTCTATTATTCACCAGAGAGAACCATCCCTGTCTCCCATTACAATGTCTGACGTTCAACTCCACGAGAGCACCTCTTTGCGACTGCTTGGTCTCACATTGTCCGCTGACTTGAGATGAAACGAATACATTGGGTCAATAGCTTCGTCTACCGCAAGGAGATTTTGCTCCCGGTGTCGCGCCAGGAAATTTTTTCTCGCCGGAGTTGATCCATCAAATCTACAAATCAACCATTCGCCCTTGCATAGAGTATTGCTGTCACATATGGTCTGGAGACCCTTCTGTTTGTCTCAAGGTCCTTGTTTAAATACAGAGATAGATATGCAATATAATTCGCCCTTATCTGGCATCTCGTCTGCGGTCGCTCTCTCACAGATGTGCCGTTGCCTCCCTCTGTCTACTTTACAAATACTTTCACGGTAACTGCTCCGATGAGCTGCTTTCTCTGGTTCCCAGACTTCATACATTTAAGCGTTTAGCTAGACTGGCATCTCGCTCTCACCCTTTCACTATCAAAACTGTTAAATGTAGCCGACTCTTCTACCCCAAAAGCTTCATGTTTCGCACTTCTCGCCTGTGGAACTCCCTCCCCATTTCTTGTTTTCTTGATAGCTATAATCTCCAACTATTCAATTGTAACGTCAATCGACGTTTCCAGATGCCCTGATCTATCCCCTAACCTTTTCTTCATCCTTTCCTCTATCACTCCTATTTGCTCTCGCCCCAACTCTCTGTAACCCCTTGCGTGCTAGTGACTTCCCGCCTTGCTTGGGGTTGAATGCTTAAAAAAAGAAAAAAGCTCCTGGAATACCCAAGCGCTCACTCATCTAGGTACTCAATAAGCTCGACGTTGTTTAAGTTCCGTAATCTTTCGAGAACTGGTGTTAAACATGATATAGTCGTAAGGCTCAATGTTTTGCCCTACCGCCCAAAATATACAGTTATTAATACAACAATGTCTGATTCTAATTTGTGAGGAGAAAGAGAGACAGATAGAGAAAAAGAGAAAGACAGAGAGAGAGAGAGAGAGTATTGGCAAAATACGTGCATTGTGATTCAAATGTCAGAAAACCTACTTATACATGCCAGACTCTAATATAAGAGATGCAACATATAAATACAATCTTGTTTGTCATTTTCAATACAATCACCAGCAGGAAGAGTAAAATTTGAAATGGTTCTTTAGTGATCTCTATTGATGATAGCCCACAGGTCAATATGTCATTATGTAAACAAACCTCACGGTCCATTGAATTTTGGCCCTGTTTTACTTTTGAGAATTCGTTCTCCTTAAGAAACTACTCGATTCAGATGATTGGGTTTTCATGAAAACAAATCAGTCTCAAGGGAGCTTAGAGATAATTGCCGATTTTGACAGGGAAAGTAATATATCACTAGTCATAATTTTCGGACGAATTGGCGAGTATAGCAGTAAGGCACAAGGCTGTGCCCAATTTAAAACGAACGATCATGGCTCTCTACTATTTTCTGTCAGCTATTGCTCTAAGTAATTTCTGAAATATTACGTCAGCCTTTCTTCGTGTTCTTCTATTCATTCACTAAAAATCGTTAAGTAGATGCCTCGCTATTTAGCGCTTCTTTCCTTATCTTCAATATATTCAATGAGCATGGCTTAAATATCTAAGAAACCACATCTGTCTCTTTCAGGTAAATCATTTCCAAGTTACTATCCGGCTGAAATTGCTCCAGACCAAATTAATTGATCTAATTTTACGAAACTAATTAACTTTCTTAATTAGTTCTTTTTCTGTATTATATTACATTAATCGTTAAACTTAATGATCGGCTCCATGTTCCGCTCCAGAAAGTATTTGATTCCTACTGACAGGAACTATCTCTACAAGAAACGAAACAGATGAGATCAGAAAATGCAGTTTTACTGCTACATCTGTGCCGAGGCTGAAGGTTCCTCACTCTCAAACCTCGACTGAGTTCAAAAGCATTTGCCCTGCGTTATGAATATTGAATTCTTTTCGAAACTTCACGAGCATTTCGCTATTTTGTTGCTGTTTTCATGACAGATGTTCGACAGTTTGTATTATGTAGTTCGTCTTGTATAGACATCCACTTCTAATCTCCGCCAGACCACATACACTGAGTCGACACATACACAGGCCGCTCTTAATCCACAGGTAAAGGATAAGTTCCACTTAGACAGCCTCTTCCCTCTCTTAGCCGTGGAAGGGATTCTTGCAAAGGTGCTTCCCTGATCACTGCAACCTCTTCAAACTCTTCAATTCGAGGAACAATAGTTAAATATCCCAGATATCCTCATGATATGAAACATTTGTTACATCCCTATATGTCCCTGTCATCCTCATTCTTTAATACTCTAGCTTGAGTGGCACTCGGGGATTGTATTGGTTGAAAAATAGTAAATAAAGAACTTTCCTGTTTTCCCCAGGAAACGAAGAAGGAGGCACGGTGGACTAATGGATAGCGGCTTCGATTGAGAGCCGAGTTCGAATTCCAGTCGAATCCAGTTACGTGCTAATAACCTTGGGAAAGGTGTGAATCCTCTTCTTCTTCCTCCGGCTATGGGTAAATAGCAGGACAGACTGGTTTCTATAGCCCTGGATGGCATCTGGTCTAGGAGAAGGACAACTCTGAATTCAAACCTGGAGTGGAGCCCTAAAGCGGATGGACGGCACTTTGTGCTCACTTCCGGCCACTCTTGCAGCCGCGCTGGTACCAAATTGTTTTGGTTCATCCTCTCCTTTGGACTCTGCTAGCAAAACCGAAAGGGGGAACTAGACGTCCGGGCAGCAATATATAGTTCTCCATATATCCCGCCCAGGCTTGTAGTGCACCGCGCTACTCCATCGTCTTTCGAGACGGACGGATGTCGACGACGACGATACATTCAGACCTGGACGTTCTATATTAAACTTCTTGAGCCACGACATGCTTAGAATTACGTGGATTTACGACATAACACGTTATATTTTTTGTATTTCTAAATTTTATGTTGTTTTTCTTTTTCATCTCTTCTCTATTTGCTTTGTATTTTGCTTTCTTCTAGGGTCTTAGACATTTAACTTTAGCTTCATCAAGTATTTGATTATTGCTAGAGTTAGTTGTTAATCTGATAGTTCTAGTTTAAGTAATGGTTTACCTATGTTAGGACGCTGATATTATTCGCTATTTATGTATCCCTGATTGCATAAATATTTTATGTACTGTTTATAACTACCAGTATCCAAATCCAAATCCAAATCCAAATCCAAATCCAAATCTAAATCCAAATCCAAATCCAAATCCAAATCCAAATCCAAATCCAAATCCAAATCTAAATCCAAATCTAAATCCAAATCCAAATCCAAATCAAAATCAAAATCTACATCCAAATCAAAATCAAAATCCAAATCAAAATCAAAATCAAAATCTAATTTCAAATCCAAATCCAAATCCAAAGGCAGGACATGATAGTTGATTACGCTTCCAATTGTTGTAGTAGTGATTTTTACATGAATTTTACCAGTTTTATCGTGATCCGTCGAAGATTCTTGGATATTTTTGGATTGTTGTTACCTTCGGCATCCCGGCTCCAGAGTTTCGAAGGCGGACCTGTCAGTCAAACCTTCAAGAGTTATCAGCTATAATTATATAGAGCGGGCATATATATATATATATATATATATATATATATATATATATATATATATATATATATATAGAGAGAGAGAGAGAGAGAGAGATCGATATATAGATATAGATATATGTAGGATTAATGCATAAAAATAAATGCTTAGCTGATTGATTTTATATTCAGCACTCCGTACACGAAGATTACTGTGATCAAGTAAATGGTTAAAGAAATAACAAAACAAGTGTTGCAGATATATCATGTATTAAACAGTAAGTACAACAGAAGAGAATTATCGGTTGACTCAGCGTTCAATCTGTTCGACTGTTCCCTCCAAGACCTTCTCTCCTACTAATCTTATAGTAGGCGGAAGATTCCAACATAGACTCTTTAGAGGGAAGACACCACAACAGTAATCATTCGCAATTGTCTGCCGATTTTCTGATTTTTATTATTTTTATATTAATTATATATATATATATATATATATATATATATATATATATATATATATATATATATATTTGAGACAGGTAAAAAAAAACCGTGTATAAGCAATCTAAGTACATATAAAATATTTAAGCTGATCCACAAAAGAGAGTTCCATATATATATATATATATATATATATATATATATATATATATATATATATATTATAGAGCATATGTGATTTAAAATTACTGAGATCCAAACAATTTCCTTCATACAGATGATCATTTCTTCCATGGGAAAGTAGGGTTTGTTTTTTTTTTTACCTGGGCTTATCAAAGCAATTGCATTTACTAAAATGAACGAAATTTCACTTTTCTCCACAGGAAATACGAAAGGTACAGGAAGGAAAAAATGTAAAAGAAAGAATAAAAGGAGAGGAAGTAAGATTTGGTCTATCATAGAGATGGAATTATACAGATATAGAAGGTTATGGGCCTATTTTGGTGGAGTCGAGTATAGATAAACGCGACGGTTGAAAATGGACACTAATATAAATGTAACCTATTAACACCTGTGCAAGGATGAACAAAAGAAAGGTCCTGTCATTTTAGGGAGGAACTTAAAATTAGTATAGAATTTAAAATTCATACTTTTATAAAAAGATGTTAATATTAAACCATTCAGTACTACATATTTAACTATATAGTAAAAGTTTCAGTAAAAAAAATTAAGTAAATTATTAATATATTCATGTGCGTGCAGACTGTGTGTACACATGTGGACAGATAGATAGATAGACAGACAGACAGACAGACAGAGAGAAGGCTTATATATTTTCCGCAATTGTCAATGATAGCCTGTTTATATCTATGTTCTGGTTTATATATTAGGAAAAAATAGCTTCCACCCCCCTCCACCGACTGAGCTTACTTTTCTACTCAGCCCAGACCTGCTGAAATTTAATTGAATAATCAAGACATGCCCACAAGGTCCAAATTGCTACTTTCTCGCAAAGCGATCATTTTAATTTCGTATTGTCTGATGATCGAGTTGCGAGAAACACGAAATCGCCGCTTGGGTGTAGTTTCTGTATAAGGTACAGTTGCTACATATATATATATATATATATACGCACACATATAATGGTTGCGACGTATAAATTGTCGTCTAAATTACGCAAAAATAAAAATAACCAGGATATCTCATTTTAACGGTTATATTTACCAACATTAGATAAAAAAAATATATCGAAATACTAAAGAGTAAAATTCATTCAATAAAATTGTCATTATCAGTCCATTTTTCTGAGATGAGGTATTTTAATTATTGACATAGTTTGGACTGTTATCTTTATCTTTATTGCCATATATATATATATATATATATATATATATATATATATATATAAACGAGGGAGATAGTGAGAAAGAGTGAAAGGGTACAATGGTTAAATTGATCGTGTATTTAACGCAAAAATGACACTGACATCTCATTTTAATATATATAAGTACCAATATGGCACAAAAATATCTTGAATTTCTAAATAATAAATTTCTTCAATTAAATCGATATTAGCTTTAACTGTGACTTCCGGACTACTTTGAACCTCTACCATCTCTTCTGGATGATCTCCTTGTTTAAGTTGGGGAATGCATACATAATGTATGCCTTCAGTTCCACTTCGATGTTCCAAGGAGTTTTCTTAGTCTCTCGCTCAACTGCGCCCACATTTGATAATCAGTCTGGGGAGATATAAGGGGTGATGTGGTTGCAGAATATGCCTGATAGCTATGACTGGACCCGCTTGCTTGTGTGGCATGATGCAGAGTCCTGTTGCTAGACATGAAGTCTTCCAGCAGTAAGCCTCTTCACCCAGGGTAGCACTAACTCCCCAGGACATACATACACAGCACACATATGAATGAAGCGTCTATTTGTGTCAATATTTTTTCAGTTTCGCATCCTTCCTTGTCAATGCACTTCATTATATTATCACTATTAATACAAATTTCAGAGGAAAATTTGACCAATACCAATGTGTTCAACTACTCGACTACATATCTCTATGTGTATTAGTGATATATACCTATAGATATCAATATATATATATATATATATATATTGATATCTATAGGTATATAGGTTACAGTGTAACCCAGATATAAGAGAAACCCGGATATAAGAGAGATTTTCTCCGGTCCCAAATTAGAGCCATACTTACCTAAACAAAATAGACCAAACACGGATATAAGAGACTTCTTCTACGGTCCCGACAACTCTCTTATATCCGGGTTACACTGTATATATATATATATATATATATATATATATATATATATATATATAAACAAAAAATCTGTCTCAAAATAATTGTCGGACTTTGTCCATTTCATAATGTGTGACGTCATGTGTTTACATTTGGATATGCAGTCGATCAGATATGAATGTATGAGAGAAAATCATGGAGAATTGTAGTTCTAAAAACAGTAAAATCGACCTTTCTAACTGAAATGCTCCTCTGTGGCTCACTCGGTATAAGCACGTTTGGCTGTATGACAGTTCCGTATAGTATAAAGTTTCGATTCCTGTCGTATGTCGCATATTTTCTATGAAAATTTCCCAGACATTCAGGCCGGTAAATGCCGTTAATATTGTTCATTATAAACTGAGCATTTACTTAAATATCTGTATCTATAAACAGAACGTATAAACATAAAAATGTCTCAAAATGTACCTTTATATAACCAAAATTTGCTTGAAAATAAATATGCCTCTTTCAGTGTCTTTTCTGTTTTATTGACTCCGTTAGATTTTTTTCTAATCTTGACTTTATCAGGCACATGGTCACAAAATGCGTGGGTACTTCATTGGACCTCCTTTCAGACGAGGCTATTGATTTCATTGACTGAATGAGAAACGTAACACTTGGCGCTAAAGCTACACTTCATTAAGTTTTGAGTTGTCTTAATCAGCTCGTAATTCTTTTTTCAATAATAGAAGACACAAATTTCGACTCCTTTTTTGAAAGCTTAATACGTAATTGCAGAGTCAATCGAAGGAAAATACATAATAAACGAACCATCTGGATAAGAAAATAGATTAAAATGTGTTTGTGTGTTTTGCAATTAATCCTGTTCAGTCGAGAAATATTTGTGATATGAATCAGTTACTTGGCGTCATTGATATGAAGGCGGATGTACAGGATGTTGTAAGTGAAGAAAACAACAATCTCTTATCCTTTATTGTTTTTCAAGGTTGATCATTTCAAGATGACAGGAAAAAACGAAGATTAATGAAGACAAAAATATTTTTAAAAAATCCAAGAAAAACTGGCGACTGAGGATAATGAATGGAAAAGGAAGAAAAATAAAATAAAAATAAAAAAAAGCTGATATATTCATCATGATGATAGTTTGGCTTCTGCTAAAAGAAATTGGTGAAGCACATCTAAAAGTGCAGACATTTTGAAGACGATTCTGAAGAGTTACCTCCCCGCCACACACACACACACACACATGTTAAATACACGTGAAATTTGATTAACAAACGAAATTCAAACATAAAAGTAAACATACCTCTATCTCTTCTTTTTCTCCTTAACTAATTCTATGATGAAGCTTTAATAAAAGTTAAACATGACAGTTTTATAAACGTGAGTGCGTATTCGAAAAGATAAAGAACAAATAGGAAACGTTTTTAAATCTATCATGCTTCACGATTATAAAAACTTAATCAGAGAATGAGATCTGGATAAAAAGAAGAATGAAGTTCTGTTATTTTAACATTTTGTGTTGTTGGACATTAATTTGCTAAGCATGTTTCACGTACATTTGACTTGTTAAACAAACTTTACTATAATTTATGGCGTCCAGCTTTCAAGGAGAGACACCGAGTCCCATCCAAGTTTCAATAAATCTATATGCGCATATGGATTTACTTATTACTCTAAAATAAACTGAAATGCTTAAACTTTCAAAGAAAGAGAATGCTTTAAAAAGGGGTAACCGCTTGAAAATGCGTGAAGACCTTCAACTCATGGATTTTGAGTTTCATCCTGCTACAAATTTCATTATCTGTCTATATTTCTGAGTTGAGGTGAAATGTCTACATTATTTACATTATTCGGACTAATGTCTTCATCTTTGTCGCCATATTTATTACGTTTCGGCCGTTGTACTCTCCGGCCTTCTTCAGATTGTTGGAATGTCGTACTGAACGCTTTATTTCGCTCACTGTGGTAGACTGTTCTAGTTCCACGTGCCATGTTTTAATGGATGTCAGTTAACTCCTGTTAATTCCCCTCTCCAAGTTCTCCGCCGCCTTAACCAGGTATTGAACTCACACGCTTTTGTTCCCGTCACTGGATGTAATTAATGCCTTTTTACCCACTGTGCCCTGCGTCTTTGAAACTCAAAAGACAACTCAAAACTTAATGAAGTGTAGCCTTAGCGCCAAGTGTTACGTTTCAATTCGACATTCCAACCACCTGAAGAAGGCCAGAGCGTACAACGGCCGAAACGTTGTAATACATATGGCGACAAAGATGAGGACAATAGTCCAAATAATGTTAATAGTGTACAAATTTCACCTTGTCAAGAATCACGATATATGGTAGATATGACAAGAAAATTTAATGAACGGACAATAGTAGATTTATAAATGCGTACGAAGGTCTCCATCGAGAAAAATTATCTAGCACGACAAAATTTGCTGACAGTAGACTTCGCTATTTATTTAACATAACCAATCTATTTAATGTGACAGGAAGACGTATTTATATTAGAGGTTGAATGGATCCAGCTGGACAGTTGAATTCGTCGCTTCAAATGAAACTCAAGAATCTTGATGAGTTGAAGCTTCTTAAAGGGCAAGTTTATTTCTCTCTCTCTTTTTATATATATATATATATATATATATATATATATATATATATATATATATATATATATATATATACTTTGGGTTAGGAGGGTTTGAAATAATTAATTCATCGAGTCTAGAAGAAACCTCAACAGAATACAGTGGACGGCCGTTTCGTCCGATATTTTGGACTACATCAGCAGTGCGCATCCACTACCGAGAATTGAAATCCGAATAGTTACGATAGGAGGCAAACACCATACCAACTGTACCAACGGGCCTCAGTGACGAAGATGTAACGAATGAGACTCGATGTAACGAATTAGACTCGATGTAACGAATTAGACTCGATGTAACGAATTAGACTCGATATAACGCCAATCGATCACATATTCTGCATATTTTATATATACTGAGACATAATCCGAATTTCTGGTAAGCCAGGTTAAGATAATTTTTTTTAATCATCACTACGTCAATTTCCAACATGGCGAACCAACCAAAAATTGACAAGTCTCGAAAAACTGATGTTGTTAAACTGCTAAAAAACAAGCTTTTAGCAGTAAATATTGATAAGACTTTTTGTATTCTGTTTTCTAACTATTTTTTTTATTAAAAACATTGTTTTGTTCGTTAAATTTAAGTTATACACACACACACACACACAGATATATATATATATATATATATATATATATATATATATAATGTTCGAACAGTACTAATCAAATGTAGTACTGATTTTGAGGGTTACTTTTTTTTAAATAGTACTTTTTGCCATACACTCGAAACCCAAATATTGAAAATATTACTTACCAAATTGTAGTTTCTTAATTATTGGGACCTTGAATAAGTTCTCACTGTTTTCCAAAAGATGGCGTAACCACAACTGCGCGCGTGTAGTTTCAGATGGTAACGCATCTATAAGGAAGTATTGTAAGCAAGTTTAAAATTCAGTGTATGCTATTTCACCGAAGTGTAAACAACTTTGTTTTTCATAGGGTTAAACATGTCGGATTTCGTCCTGAAGAAAGTGTATTTGTATGGAATTTTATTGCACTACTTTATTCAAAACAAATTCTTGTTGTGACTTACGGCGTCCATGCTCTGCCGCAAACAACATGCAAAGATCAGTTTAGATGCTTCAAAAATAATGATTTTGATGCTGAAGATAAAGAACGCTCTGGCGCACAGAAAAAGATTGAAGACGAGGAATTGAAAGCATTACTTCATAACGACTCATGTCATGCACAAGCTGAACTTGCAAAATCATTAGGAGTTGATTGCGCAACAGTTTTGAAACGTTTGGAAGCATTAGGAAAGATTCCAAAGCAAGGATATTGGTTACCGTAGTAGTTGAAGCCCCGAGAGACATCGAACGGCGTCTTGTCACTTGTGAACAGCTACTTCAACGTCAGAAAAGGAAAGGTTTCTTGCATCGTCTTATGGCCAGCGTTGAAAAGTGGATACACTACGATAACCCTAATCGTAGAAGATCGTGCGGTAAGACCGGTCATGCATCAACATCGGCGACAAAACCGAATATCGATTGTTCGAAGCTTCTGCTCTGCATTTGGTGGAACGAGCTGGGTGTCGTTTATTATGATCTGCTCGAACCGACTGAAATCATCAGGGGAGATTGCTATAGATTACAACTGATGAGTTTAGAGCCGACCACTGAAGAAAAAACGGCCTGTATACGACCAGAGACATAACAAAGTGATTTTTCAACATGACACATGGTGCAAAACGGATGAAAACCTATTGTGAAAAATTTAAAATGAGAAATCCTCACCCACCCATCGTATTCATCAGACATTGCCCCGTCCGATTGTCACTTGTTCCAGTCGATAGCATATAGCCTGGTTGGGCAACACTTTCATTCTTTTGAAGATGCCAAAAAACGTGTCGTCTCTTAGCCTCAAAATACGTGTCGTTTTTTCCGACGTGGAATTCACATGCTGCCAGAAAGATAGGAAAAAGTAATGGGTGGCGATAGACAATACTTCAAATGACATGTTTTTTACTAACTGTTCCTGAAAAATCTTATTCACGGTCTTAATATTTTCGCAAAAATTAATAAATAAGCACCTATTATACAGTCACTTTGTTGTGTACATTAAAAATAAATGCAAATCAATTATACTGCCACAAATAATTATAAAATTATTATAAAAAGTATAAATATCGTTAATACAATTCACCATTTCCGAACCAAAAAGAATCACACTGATTCTTCTCCTCTAACAAACACAAGCACCTCTCAGTGTTGGGCTGAGAGGCAATAAGGTAGTTGAAAAAAAAATTCTATTTTTTCAGTCCACAACGGTAACACTTATCTCTTAACTCTCACAACCAAAATTCGAGGTAAGAAAACACCAGACAATTCTTTTTTCTCAAACTAAATTATCTGGACACCTACTATACACATTGTATAAAAAAGACGTATAAGAAAGGCTATACACCAATTACTCAGCGTCCTGGGTATGACGATAAACTACATCCGCGTCCTGGGTATGACGATAAACTACGTCCAACAACAAGGCTTCAGATAATGTTTTCGGAAAAATAATGTTGCCAGCTATACGTTTTTTGGGAAAAATAATGTTGCCAGCTATACGTTTTTTGGAAAAAAATGTTGCCAGGTATGCGTTTTTGAAACGCTAATGTTGCCGGCTATACGTTTTTTTTAAAAAATAATGTTGCTAGCTATATGTTTAGTAGTATTGTATATTTAATATATGTATAAGTATATGTGTATGTGCATATATATATATATATATATATATATATATATATATATATATGTGTGTGTGTGTGTGTGTATATATATATATATATATATATATATATATATATATATATATATATATATATGGGGTTGGTGCAAAAATAATGTCGTTTTCTCACATAGTAACATATGTGAGAAAACAACATTATTTTTGCACCAACCTAATATATATTTATATATGTATAAAATATATACCTTGATTTGGCATTAAATGACCCACAGTGGTTGATATGCCATAAAACCCAACCAACCAAAACCAACCAATTACTCAGTATTACTGTTTCTTGTATCTGTAATACCACATTACATTGTCAACCAGAAATAAATAATACTTGTTTTATTGCTTCTAGGTCTTGATGTTTCTCATTTTTTTTTAACAGTATTTTTGTGCATATAAATGTTAAGGGGTTACAATTATTTACCCAGAGTTATAACTTCCCTAAAATACGTCAGAATTTAGAGAGAAACATGATTCAGTGCTATTTACAAAAGAACAGTTATTACACGCACGACGGAACATTTTACGTTTGGACTTTCTTTTCCGTGATGAACTTTAAAAGACGTATCCATTAAGTTTATCAATAAAATAATTTTTTTTTTTTGCATTTCAAATCCCCAAACAAATATTTCGTAAACATGTACACGCTTATGTAAGATTAAGAACCTTAATGTATTTTTCTCGTGCAAATCTGAATTCCATTCATGCATCTACACGCGTTTTCCAAATGTATCATCTAAATCTATCAATTTGGATATAAACTTTCTATTCCATTTTTTACTGCTATTAAGAACATCTTATTTTTTTTAAAACAGGCGTTTCTCACGTATTGCTTGCAACAGGGAAGAACACGTAAACCTTCGCTAACAAGTCAGTTAACTAGGGTTTTCTTTGACACGTGAATAAAGGACATCTGGAGAATTCAAAACTCGCAGTATGTATTGTAGAGGTCATTTGACCTGTTAATTTCCTCCCAAAATTTTACCTTTATTATCTGGACACAGCCTCCAAAAGAAGATTCCCCAAAATCCCTTGCTCAATTCCTGGAATCAAAATCGTAAGTCTTTTTTTGCTTGGGGATGCACAATATAATTGAAATGGTGTTGCTACCTTGGGAACGGAGATGATACCAAAGCAGTTATGCACTGTTGGCGCCAAATATTCTTACCAGGGCATTGATAGCTGATGTCAAATCGAAAGGTCAATCAGTTGCAACGAGGTGACGCTGTGGACCATGCTGATTGTAAATGTTAGTCACCAAATAGACCAGTATATATCGCGGGTTGAGACAGAAGATATTTTTTCTATCCTCAGAGATTAGCCTTTGGAAAAATGGAAAAGGATGAACCAACCCATAATCTGCACACGTACTTCGTAATATGGGGCGTGGCCGAGTCATTTGCCTTCAAACCATTTGACCCGACTTAGAATATGACTATGGCCGCTTTATGAGGAAGGTGATTTCTTGCTGGTTATCGGTCTTGGAGAGGCCGTCCCAGCGTGCGGAATCTTTGAAAAGTGTCTAAAAAACTGAGCCTTGTGTGTGAAATTGAGTAGATAGAACTGTTCTGAAGATGGTAGTACTAGCACGAAGTCACGAGTCATCGTGCACGAGTTTTTAGTGCACTGGCGTTGTTCAAACTACTTATCATGATAGATCATACCCACTCCCCCAAAAACTGGAACTAAGATCTGCTCAAGAATAATCAGTATAAACATTATGAGGGTTCAATGAGTCTTAAGTAATTTGATTTTCTTTAGCGACATATCAACCGTGGTTACTGAAAGCCGAAATCTAAAGAATTAGAACACAATTTTATGACATCAACTAAATATATTCTAATGCAGTTGTGTGCCTAAACTACCGATAAAATGTATTGCTGATCATTTTACTATATGTAATTTTTTATATATAAAAATGTATTGCTGGTATTCTTACGATTAAGATATATTTTATTAATTTCATGATGTTTTGGTGGATCGCAAAAATCCCATTGGTGAGACTCTAACAGATACTACGACCCTGAGTCAAGGTGAGCATGAGAATAACAACTGTTTCACGGTGATTTCAGGGTGCTCAAAACCTCTAGTGTCACGATCAGAGGCCTTGTTACCGGATGTAGTTTATACATCATACCAAGGACTATCAGTTTCAAACAAACGCAAATCTATCGCTTGGGACAGGGAATTGCAAGACGCTCCATCAAACGGGTGTGCTTGTTAAGGGAGAATAGATAATCATTTTTAAATAAAGGATTTTTTTTAAAATGATAACAGCGCAAAAGAAGCAGAGACTATCGTATCAGTAAGTAACCTATTGAATTTGGTTTGCATGAGTTGATCACATAATAGTCATTAATAAGAAAGAAACAAACATTCTTAAAAGACAAACCGTTTTGGAGATCCATCTTCCTCCATGTGAAAAAAATTAGGCACATAAAAATTAAAATATCGTAGACGGACGTTTGAGTTTATTGAGGCAAATAGTGTTATATCTTTTTCACCATGACAAATGTTGAAAAATAAAATGTTAAATCGATCTTTCAGGTCGCCTTGACACCAAAACTTCTCATCATTTCATTCCAACATCCGATCGTCTTTAGCTCTCGCCTATTTTGATCGACGATGACACTTGTTGGTCTACTACTTGAATTCTTACCATAATCTTGATTCTGTTGAACAGAAATAGGCAATCTTTTTGAGACTGCGAGCCAAAACCAGCCAAATGTCTGACGCCAAATTTTTCCACGTGCCAACAAAAATTTTTGAAACCTTAAAAATAGCAGAAAGTAAGTTGGAACTGAGTCTGCCTGAAATAAAGTTAATGAAAGTATCAGCCTGTCTTTGTCTTGCTCAGTTCAAGAGAAATTCGTTCTCTTTTTTTCTATTTCAGTTTAATTGCTTATGTTCTCATGGACACTTTCAAACTGTCCCTTCAGAAGAAGTCCTACAAGCGATTTTTTCGGAACAGAAAGCATTTATTTTCTTTATTAATCATGCAATTTTTTTTCAGTCCCGTATCCTTTAAATTCTTCAATATCATTTTCATTTGTTTCTTAGCCGATGATTGTGACATTCTGCACAATCTGTAACGGGAAGAAAATAAACAAACATTACATAATTATATACATGAAAAAGGAAAAGAATGAATGAAATCTAATGAATAAGTTTCGCGTATCAGAAACAAGTCATCGTTGTGCCATGTTTAGCACGGATGCCAATGTTTGTCGAACTCTACTATAGAATTTCGTTACAAAACTTCTTAGTTACAATGGTCACAAAACTTTAAGGGGTTTTTTCAATAATGTTTGACAGGTTCATATGTATGCTGTTTTCAGTTGGCCTTTAGTGCTGTTCACAATTGTCGTGTGTATGTCTAGTTTTTTTTTTTTTTTTACATTAACCTTGTTAATGTAAAATATTAAGGAACTAGCAGTATAACCCGCCTTCGACCGGATGATTCATTACTGAGAAATTTTGACGTTGAGTTGGAGTAGTTTAACACTATAGAAATTCATGTGAAGCGGGCATTTTTTTAATCTAGAATTTATATGGATCTATTATTATTCTATATACAGTAACCCTTAAGTTTGATAAAGTCAGCCCACCCGAAAATCAATATTAGTAACAAGAATTGGGTGCAACTGAAGCACATCACCAAATGGGGGTTAACAATTTGAATGGGGTGGGGCTAAAAAAACCGTTTTTGTGTTCTCATTCTTACAAAGAAGGAATCTCTTTTATGGACCATAATAATAATAATAATATACGATAATTTTTATTTTTAATATAATTATTTTTATAATTCTAATAATCTTTTGCGTTAGATTTCAACTCTCTAAATTGATTGTACTCTGTTTTTTACAGACATTAAATGTTGCCTTTTATTTTGCGAAAAATGTTAAAAATCAGTTTTTTTTTTCGGTTTTTCACCTTCAAGGTCATAAGTTTTCCAGCCAATTTAGACTCAAAACCGACACTGAAGAATTATCTATCAAACAAAAAAAAAACATCGAAATGGGATGAAAAGTGTGGAAACTCATAAAACAACATCTGATGACACACACACACACATTTTGATAATTATATTTATAGATACTTAGCTAATTCATCGAGGTAGATCCTTAATTACTTTCAACCCAACAGACGCTCAATCGTCACTTTCATTTTCAAAAGAGTACTAGTTCTTTCACAGAATCGAGATACGTTCAATCTATGTACGTTTTTACTGTTTTTATCTTTCTTCAGGACGTTAGTGATCAGCTCTCTACAATTTCTTGCCCTTTGTAGCCTTTGGCATATTTTATGTTTTTGCTATATTTGCTAATCCCTGTTCTATTAACCATCTACACGAGCTCTTTAGGTCCGTTATACGATGACTTCCTCTGTTTTCTTGCCTTCAATATGCCCTGTGAGTGTCAAATTTTCCAAGCACTTCTTCCTCATTATGTGCGACAGAAATTGCGGTAAAATGGGGAAAAAAGCAGATTGAGTTCTAAAAAAGAGAAAAAGAGAGAGAGAGTGAGAGAGAGGAGAAATTGCTTGTATTACGAGAAATGAAGATGGCGTTTAACATTATAGTTATTGCAACTTTATCATTACTGCAATCTTCACTCTTTAATCAACGCTTATGTCTCCTGACTTTTGTTCACTTTCTCTGTTCGTTACCTGTTGGCTTTTTCGCTCTTTTCTTTTGTAATTACTTCTTAATCTCGTCTCCTGAACTTAGTCGGTGGTTTTTATTCCCAAACATCAGGAAAAAGCAATCTCTGCAGGCAACCAAATCCGACGGTTAATCAATTCCCTTGTTCTTTACCTGTCAGGTCGTTCTTCCTTCCCGCTTCCTTCAACCAGAGATGGCGCCACTCCTACCAAACACTTCCTACAGATCTCAATTTGTCTTTTTCTACCACTGACCCATTGAAAAAAAAAATTAGAAGCAATAGGAAATATGGATAGAGACAAGATTACGAAGGCAAAGAAGGCGGGAAAAATTACAAAAAATGCGGCAAATTATAAATGTGCGCCGAACGCTGTCTGACATTTTTGACATGTTATACATCTTTATTACAAATACAGTTACAACCTAATATTTGATCATTTTCAGTCATGAAAAAGAGTACATATATAAAAGTACCTGTCTACGTTCCTATATGGCAATGGTAATTTTAGCCGTTTCCTTATAAGAAAACAATTAGCATTCATTGACCGAGAAGACATTGAAAGAGCTATAACAGAGACTTGAGAAACCTGTTTTCCTGATAGATTGATTTAACCCATTACCTGCCATAAGCCCCATTTGGGGATCTGTTAAAATTAAACTCACTACATGTTATTCCTTGTATTTACATTGAATAGCTTAAATGCATTGCATTTGCAGAGATGTATTTTACAATAGTTGGGCTTTAAATTTTTTTTATTATTAGCGGTAAGAAGACACTTTCTGTCGTAATTTTACATTTCACGAGTAGAAAAATAATGGCTATTTTGAAAAGTATTTTTTTATTATTTATAATCAATACTATTTTTTGATGTTTTATACACATATATATTTGATGTTCTAGTTTCTATAAAAATGACAATTAGAACCGCTAATTTCCCAAGTATTTACTGTTGCTCAATCTGAATGCTCAGAATTATCTACATGTGTATCCGAGTTATATTCTCTCTCTCTCTCTCTCTCTCTCTCTCTCTCTATCTATCTATCTATCTATCTTTCCACCCACCTCTATTTTCCTTATGTACCTTGAAAATCATGGCCCTCCTCAGCCTTCTGCCTTTTTGATGTGGGCCCAAAGTCGGGACCACGGAAGGAAAACCCGGAACACGGATTAGAGGTAAGAAAGATATATTAAACAAAAAGGTTACAAGATAGTGTAAGTATAAGGGGAGCTTACTATGTGCTAGTGTCCAATATTGGTAGTCGTACGCGGCTGATACTACGGTATTAGAATAATCTCTCTCTCTCTCTCGCTCTCTCTCTCTCTCTCTTTCCTCCTCTTCTCCTAGAGTGTTATATCGCATACTTTATATAGTCCTGAAAGAGTCCATGTTTTAGGTATGTTATGGTCTCACAACACCCCACTTCCAAGAGTTTTCTTATTTTTTTTCCTTGAAAAGAAGAAAAAAAACATAAAACTGTTAATACTTTTTCCTCTTTGGATTTACGTCGAGCGGTTGAGTAAATTTCCTTTTCCTTCCTGAGCGTCGCACTTCAGGAGATACTTGAGGCGTGTCGAGATCGAAGTGATCGAAAATTATGTCGATCGGCTCTTCACAGTTATTTTGTAGTGATTCCTCTTATTCCTTCAAACGGCATTTCCTGAGCTGGTTCCAATGGCGTTTGTGAGTGTTTTTCAGTCCTTGGACAATATAAACCAGTTCGCCAATTCTTTGTTTTATGGTGCCTACTTCCCATAAGGTTATGTTGTTTTTGTAAGCCTTGAAAAAGACTTTATCGCCAGGATTGAAATATTTATTATGAGGCGATACGTTTTTTTTGGACTTTGCTTGCCGTGGAATAAATTTGTTGAAGACAGACTTGATTTTCCTTGCGAACATTGTTTCTGCAGGCGAGCTTCCCATAGGCGTGTTCGGATTAGGGGTTATTCGATACACTTGCAGAAACTGTTGCAATACTCTCTCTGTCGGTGTGCCTAGTGCCTTTTTTAAAGACATTTGAGAGTGTCTACGAACCTTTCGGCCTGGCCATTCGACCCAGGGTGGTACTGAGGCGTTGTAATGTGGTCCACCTGATATGACTTCCAGAAGTCCCTAAATTCCCTTGATGTGAATTGAGTGGCATTATCTGTAACCACACAATCTACCACACCAAAACGCGCGAATAGCTCGTGTAGAAATCCGACCGTGCTGTTTGTAGTTGGTCTTTTGAATTGTAGGACCTCAGGCCATTTTGAGTGGCTATCCACAGCAATGAGGTAGTACATGCTGTCTATAGGCCCTGCAAAATCGACATGAATTCTTTGCCATGGATGGTCTGTGTTTGGCCATGGTTTGTACGTCGTGGTTGGAGCTTTTGCTGCAAGCGCGCATCCTTTGCATGATTCTATCATCTCTGCTATGTCCTGGTCCATGTTTGGCCAATAAACATAGCAGCGCATGAGGCTTTTCGTACGGTTCTTCCTCGGATGTCCCATGTGAAAATTCCTGAGGATTTTTCTTTGTAGGCTGTTTGGAATCACTACGCGGTCATTGTATAGTAGGACATCATCGCAGAGGGAGAAAACTTCAGGCACATTGGGGTCTTTATTGCGAATTTTGCTTTTTATGGATTGAATGAATTCATCCTCTCAAGACTCCCTTTTTATGTCGGCCAAAGTAACTGGGAGCTCTCTTATGGTACTCGCGACATGTTTTTGATTTCACAATTTGTCCTTAGAGTAGCAATGATTGAGTCTTCAAAGACTTCGGTATTTTTTGGAATAGGTCTATCTAACATAGGTACCTCCACGAAATCGCTAAAAAAAGAGTATTGCATGAAAAGAACGGCCTTAAATTTGATGTAAAAAAATTTTATCGGATTAAGTATATATATCATTCTTAAGAAGAAACACCAAAGTATTTTTTGATTATTTTTTTAAAAAAATCTTACTCATTCTTAGCATGTCCGAAATTTTAGTTAAAAATCTTGTTTATTTTTGTCATCGAAATTACTTTAAAAAATCGCTATCAGCCATTTTTTTCAAATTTTGTAAACTAAGTTAAAATCCTCGTTTAGAATTATTCCAAAAATCAATTCTACGTTTTTCAAAATTTATTTGACTAAAATTAGCAAATTTAAAGATTATTTAAAATATTTTGAAAGAAGCTTTTACATTCTTCGAAGAAAAAAATTGTTCGAAATAAAAAGTAGGCGATCTTAACATCGTTGTCAATTTGCAAGTGCTGATTGATGACTGTCATCACATATTGACAGCTAACGTGAGATTCGTGTTATCATACGGAAGGTCATACGTGACGTAACGTTTTTTTACGCGAATCAACTTATGTACTACCCCGTAATTATTAAATAATAAAAAAAAAAAATTATCATTCCAATTTCTTTTATTTTGTTATTTTATTACTGTAGCTTAAACCATAACTTTGTTGATCTGTAGCGATAATAAATACTATAAACAAATTAAAATACAAGTGCTGCACAGCTTTTTGAGGGCAACTATAGCCCCCTAAATTCAATAATACAGATTTGAATTCATAAAACATTTCTATCCCAATTAACCATAATCACAAACATATCAAAGGTTTTTTTTATACTACAGCCTATTTGCTCTGAAAAAAAATTATTGAAAAATGACTTTTGTCATCATCTGAACAAAATATCAAGGAAACTTGATCTGCATCCCATGAAACTAAGTATTTCTGAAAGCAAAGAATGCACTTACCTTTCTAAGTGAAATTGGTTGGTGTAAATGATTATAAATAATGTTTCTGGAGATAATATATGAAAAAATAATTACTATTCCTGAACACTGGAAACCAGGAATATTTTTTTTATATTTTTTTTTTTATTTATTTTTTTTCACAAATCAGCAATAAAGAAAACAGTGATGAAATTAAGCCAAAATTGACTTTGACATTGCTGGGTCAAAGGCCAGCCAGCTAACAATCCCCAGCTTTCATCAACTTGTAAAAAAAATCATTTTTTTTTTTTTTTAAGGCTATGTTTGGCCAATGGCTTGATGTATTTTTCTTTTTTTAACACCTTCTGAGCAGGGTGAAGACAACAAAACTTAAAGAATGATTATGAGCTGTCAGTCGGTGGTATATGTTTTTTTTTTCATAACAGAAAAAAATATACATGAATTAAAAAAATCTATAAAGAGAATTTCACAAATTCAAAAAATATATTGGAAAAGTAGCTATATAAAAAAATTAAAAAGAAATCAAATGGTACTTAGTTTAATTTCAGTATGAATATGAATCCTCGTAATTGAAAAATTGAAATAGAGACGACACACTGAAAAGTGAAAACTGTACAACAACTTAAAAAAATTGAAATGTCAATGAAATATGTAAAATTTGTAAATGAAATAAATGTTATTTTTAAAAATGTAATGATGATGATGGTGAGAATCGCTTAGGATAATGTTCAAATTTTTGTAATAAGTAAAAATCGCAAATTCAAAATGCTCAACAAATGTCTCGCCCGAAGAACTTAACAATAATGAAATGTACGCTTACACTCAAGCCACGTGACGTTTTATTTCTTGTGACCTTCCGTACTTTTTAATTACAAACATTTTAAACGCTTTTTTTGAACACAGAATTACATTTCTTAATTACTGTGGATCTTCTGATTGGTCCAAAATTATACAATTTTCAAAGCGCTAGACAATGACAATCTCATAAGGACAATTAGAAAAGTTGACGTTGCTTTTAACTAATTTTATAATATTTTTAAAAATTCAATGTAAAATTTTTTAAAAATCTATTTAGAATTAAAGAAATAAGAAATAATTGTATTAAGAATTCAATTTTCATTGATAACATTTTTTGCTTTCAGAAAATATTGTCCATATTCATAAAAACAAATAAAAGCATTTGAAATGAAATAATATATTTGTTTTATTGAGTTTTGTATGTTACAATTCAGAGCTGATTTTCAGGTACGTTGGCTCCAATTAAAAAAAAACAAAAACATGACGCGCATTCTTCAAAGCCTTGTGTTTTAACTATTATAATCACTAAGGTTGATGCGCTCGAATTTCTAGAGTTTTTCATAAAATTAGTTAGGGGGGTGTTAATAAATATATAAAGAAAATATTTCTGCCATGACTTTAATAAAAAAACATATTTATAATAATATCGATATTCTGTGAATAGTTTCTGAAAGTTTCATTAACATCTGACAATTATTTTTATTTTTGCAACATTTTCCAAATTAATGTGTGTAATACAAAAAAAAAACGCGCTAAAAATTATCTGTTATTTACTACCCCTGGTTGCAACAAAGAGAAACAAGGTTTTTTAAATCAAAATTTAGAATATTATAAAAAAATGGAAAAAATTTAAAAAAATATTTTAAAAAAAAATTGGTGTATCCTCTTCATAAAAACATAAGCATTTAGACGATAAAATTTTGTTTTCATAAAGTTTGGCGTCTTTTTTATCAGACTATGCTCTATTTTTTAGCGATTTTGTGGAGTTACCTAATCTAACTCTTTGTTGATTTGCTCTAGAGCAGCGAAAGGGGCATTCAGTTTCTTTTTGGATACCGGTTCTGCACCCTCCTTCACCTTGAACTTAGCTTTCATTTTAGTACATTTCCCAAGGCCGCCATAAAAAAACCTGCGGAAATTGTTGTTTGAGTTCTTTTTTGAGATTTACCAAATTGGACGTTGTACTTTGTATCTTGCGACAAAATGTACTCATTGGGCAATCCCAAAGATTGAATTTTTCTATCCAACCTGTTCGAAATAAGTTATCTGAAGTTTTCAATACGTAGGCTTTGAGCTTTTTGGTAACTCCATTTAGTGTTACTGTAACTATTACCTCGCTTAAAATGTTAATCTTTTCGACAATTACGGATTTTGCTGTTTTATCCGTTTTTAATAAGGTCGGCTTGTTTAATTTTCGCAAGTACGCCAGTTAATGGTTGAAAGATCGGAACCCGAGTCAAGCTTGAATTTAATGTACTTATTGAAAGTATCCACAGTTACATATTTCCTTAAATTCCTAGCGACAATATTGTCAGATTGAGCATGCCTAATTTTATTTTTGGCTTTTCTCGTTCTGTTGGCGTACCAGCACCGAGTTAAAGTATGCCCACTTTTATTGCAATTTTTGCAATATTTTTTGTTCTTAACTGGACAGAATTTCCCCAATGCCATTTACCACAATTGTAACATGGTCAGGGCAGTTTCTTTGAACTATTTGGGTTTTGGTTACTGCAGAATTTAGGACATGCGACTTGCCTTTTGTCTTTTTTAGGGGAATAGGAGGTAGACTTATTTCTGATTTTATTAATCTGACCCACAACTGATTCCTCGATAGTGTTTGAGTCACACTTTACAGATATTACTCTTTGACACTCCTCTGCCAGTTTTTGGAGAGTCAATCCTTGTTCGTTCTCAAGCTTGGTCAGTACCCGTCGTCTGACTTCGGCGTCTTCTGCTGATACTAGACCTTGTGCGAAAATTAAGTACTTGAAATCATCGGCAGTCAGTTCGGCTAGTTTAAAATCATTACAGGGCTTGTTTACCGATGCTGCAAACGTTGGAAAATCTTGCTTGTTGTCTTTGACTTTGTTCAGGCATTTCCAACGTTTGTGGAACAAGGTTGTGTTAGGCCCAAATAGTTCCGATAGAAGCTTAATAGTCTCTGAAAAATCCAAGTCAGTGGTTTTCTTGGGTAGTATGAAGTCTACGAACCTACTATGTTCTGTAATTCCCAGTGTTCTCAATAGTAGACGTACCTACGTTGAAAATATCTTCGTAGCGCCTGTAAAAAGCCTCGAACGTTCTGCCGTTCTCTGGTACGTATTCAAAGGTTTCCATTGAATTGTAGATTGTACTCTGGGAGAATATTGTATCTTTTTCAGAGTTTGAGCCTTTTAATACATTTACGAGTAATTCTTTAAGTTGTTTCTGTTGTAGTTCAGCATTCTGAAGCGTAATTTGTTGGAATTCCATTTGTTGTTTATGTAATTCCAAAAATAGTTGTTGTTGTCTTTTTTCTGATTTTTATTGCTGATCCAAATGTACTTTTAGCATTTGGACGATTACTTATTGAAAATCTTCCATATTTAGACAAACAAAAATGACAGCGATTTTTGTTGCTTTGAAACCCGTGTACCAAGGGTACAAAAAAAACCTTGATAGATTTTTTTTTTTTTTTTACAAAAAAAAAAAAAAAATTGACAGACAATTAGTTAAACTAAACTAATTATGTGTTTAGCTTTTTTGAGATTTCGTGGTTCCGTTAATTTTAACATAATTGTGTAAATTTTTACCACACTTATGTATTTTTTTTTTTTTTTGTTATAGAGGTACAAAAAGAAAGAAACTCGCCTCAGTGAATTTGAGGGGACAATAATCTTATGCGCGAGATTCAACTCACTTACATAAAAAAATTTTAGATAGTTTTTTTCGAAAACTTGAGTCGTACGTAGTACTTCGGCTCTTGTGTTGTCAATTTGTTTTATGAACAAACTTGTTTTTTTCTGTGTGTGGGTGTGTAAGAAATCGTTCTCGTAATGTTAGTTGGACGGACTTTAATATTCCGTAGATGTCGAATCGCTAGTTCGTCACTGCTGTTTGGTATCGAAATATTTTTTTTATATGTAGACGCTGGGTGTTGCGTTTAAATCGCTAATGTAGTAATACCAGCTTAATTTCTCGTTCAACACTTCTGTGGGAACGCGTGGAGTTACTGTGTATTTTTCGAGTATTGTGTCGCTATTTATATGGTGAGAACGAAATTCTCGAATCTTTCTGTCACCACTGATGTGGGACTGGCAAGATATTGAGGTTTTTGATGTGAATGCGTTTCTCGAATTCTTCGTCGCCACTGATGTGGGACTGGTAAGGTATTGAGGTTTCGGCGTGAGTGCGTTTCTCGAATTCTTCGTCGCCACTGATGTAAGCCCAAAGTCGGGACCACGGAAGGAAAACACGGAACACGGATTAGAGGAAAGATATATTAAGCAAAAAGGTTACAAGATAATGTACGTTTAAGCGGAGCTTACTATGTGCTAGTGTCCAATATTGGTAGTCGTACGCGGCTGATACTACGGTATTAGAATACTCTCTCTCTTCTCATTCTCCTCTTCCTCCTCATCCTCTTCTCCTAGAGTGTTATATCGCATACTTTATATCGTTCTGGAAGAGTCCATGTTGTAGGTATGTTACGGTCTCACAAAACTTTTGTAGCTTTCTTTAATATTGCTCAATTACAACACCTTATGCACTTGTTCTTCTTTCTGTTTGCTTAAACTTTCATTCTCTTTCACTCTGTCCCTTTCTCTGGTGACTGTTAGAGAACGCGTATTACTGTAACCGAGACGATCTCCTAGAACCCCGGCAATGCATATAATGATTTTTTTCAAGTAGCCTAGATGTTGAACGAGGCCGACAATATAGGGCACCCAGTGAGGATCATAACTCACTACTTAGCCGTAATTGGTCTAGCAAGACAAGCTTGCTAACCATTACACCGCTACGAGGTTTGCAACCCGGCAATGCATATAATTTCAATACTTGTACTAACAGAAGTCCACGATGTGTGGAGGTGCTTCTGAACTAACAGTTAACAAGACCTATCTGTATTTGGGTGTTAATCTGAAGAATTAAGTTTTGGGTGATGAAATGTGGTACTTAGATTTTTTTTCAATCTTGATATTCGGTTACTCATTATTAGACGGATATATGAATTTTATATCATATATACAGAACATATGCTTGTTATTACGTCAAACATTATTTTTGGTAGATACTCTTGTTTGAACAGACATTTTAGAATACTCCTTTTAATGTAGTTTAACTGTTCCTTTTTGGCTGGAGAAGCAGGGATGGATTGGAATTTGGCTTTGCCAATGTCATTCTCCGCCCGACTTCGACCAGCTTGTTTCTCATTTACGATTTTTTTTATCTTCATTTTCCCTACCGTTTTTTTTAAAGATCCTCCATCTCTACTTCTTGACATTTTTCTGCTCTGCATCGAGGTCCTCATGTTGCTGCTCCAGGTGGTGCTCCTGTTCTAGTTGAGGCTTCTTCTGCTGCTCACATTGCCGGGAACGATATTTACTCTCATTAACTAGGTAAACAAAGAGTGTGTTAATTAACCAGGTGGGGGATCACAGGAAACCACCTCATTGTGACTAAAGGGGACTTAAAAAAGGAACTCAAAGATAGCCTCTATCACACGAACAAAGCTCGTTACTTTCACCCTTGCTATCGACACGAAACATTTTCTATCAGTTCTGATTCCGAAAGAATCCGAGCAGAGCCCGATGAGAATAGCATTCGTATCACAAGATTCCCTCAATTTGCGTCGTCTAGATCCACATTCTTGCCACTGCTAGCAGTGTTATAAATACCATTCCTTTCACCCCTGAATACGGCGGCTACACATTATCATACGCGTATGCGAGATCTATAAGCATGAGATTTTCGGGAGAGATACGAGCCGTCAATACGCTGACATAATCCTAGTAAGGACACGCCAGAGGATAATGGTAAAAGACAGGCGAAGGTCACACGGATGACAGTCAGGCAAATCGGTCGAGTCCCATCTGAAGACCATGTCATTGAGAGATAGTACGCCCCCAACCAATCGCCAGGCAAACAAAAACTCAAAACGATCAGAAAAAGCACAACTCGATCGCCGCCAACAGAGTAGATTCTTCGCCACCACTCCACTAATTAATGGTAAAAGACATTCGTAGGCAGTGAAATGTCAATGTACCGTAGAACGACCCTCACGACCGCTCTATATTCTTTAAGGAAACTCGACTGTTTCCGGGGCCTACGACGGCGCTCAGCCCTAGAAACGGGAGTGGTGATGCTAGGGTCAGGAAAGATGCCCTTAACACTCTCCTCCGAAAGTGAGTCCTCTATCAAAGAGCGGCGTAGATAACCTATTCTCGAGGCGTGTCGTTGACTCACCAAGTGTGACAATGCCAGTCCCACCATGATATTATCGCTGGACACAGACTTCTCGACGGACATTCTGCTTGCGACCGCCACACAAGAGGGTCGACAACAAGGGCTCGATCGCTTTCCCGTGGGCCTTGCAAAGAAGAACTACAGACAACCGGTAAAGAATGACAGGAAAGGAGTAAGTGACACACGCCTGAGCCGTACCTTTGAAGGACAACCGCCTCTGAAATAAAGTCCGGGACGACGCTCCGACCCGGCCTTTGGCTGTACTTCTAACCAACCCTTCACTACCTGAACCACAATCCAAGGTCCATTAGTACAACTACAGCGCCCCGAAAAGGCCACTCCCTTACAGACACATAACTGCAAGTCAGAAGACTTGTTAGGTTTAATCTTGGCCCCCGTGACTATTTCGTACCGTTCAACCGCATTCTGTACCCACTACAAACGCGCCGACACGAAAATGGATACATCATCAGCGTAGACTGAACACCTAGCTCGAGCCCAACCAGCGATAGCAATTCCACGTAGATCATGACTGCTCACCCTTCCCTCAGCTGGAGATGGAGAGGTTCCAGCGGCAAAGCGTAAAGTAAGGGCGATAGTCGGCAACGCTACCGAACCTATCGAGACAACGCAAAAGCGTGCGACTGCTTTCTATTCATCTATAACCCTACACTGGGCGAACGTTAGAGGAGGGTAATCTATCTGCAGAATTCAGGTTTGAATCCGGCGGCTTTCGGGTCAGCAGACAGGTACCGATGGTCAAACCCAATGAATTGCCTTCGACTAATCCAAATTGATCAGCGCGGCTTTCTCGTCGTGTTTACACTCTGTAAGAGCATGCAGATCCATTGCAGGCTGCTCTGAATTGTTTGGCGCTTCACTGCACAAGTTTGCTCGGGTCCCAACAGAATCTCAGCAACTGACTACAGACG
>OZ010584.1:98421622-98469122 GCA_963932145.1 Acanthosepion lycidas | reverse complement strand
TTTCACGCTAAGTAAACCCTTGAATTTCGTTGGCATTATTCCTTTTGCTTAGGGGGAAATGATAATGACATATAGCGTCCTCAAAAATAGCAAAGCTTTATTTTCAGCTGCACAAAAATCTACACGAGACAAAAGATAAAGTAATAAACGGTGCCCCGTAAAAATGCTGTAGATTCAGAAATAAATTCACCATCGTAGATGTTCGTAAATTTATCATCGTAAATGTTCGTAAATTTATCATCGTAAATGTTCGTAAATTTATCATCGTAAATGTTCGTAAATTTATCTTCGTAAATGTTCGTAAATTTATCTTCGTAAATGTTTGTAAATTTATCTTCGTAAATGTTCGTAAATTTATCTTCGTAAATGTTCGTAAATTTATCTTCGTAAATGTTCGTAACTTTGTCATCGTAAATGTTCGTAAATTTATCTTTGTAAATGTTCGTAAATTTATCTTCGTAAATGTTCGTAACTTTATCTTCGTAAATGTTCGTAAATTTATCTTCGTAAATGTTCGTAAATTTATCTTCGTAAATGTTCGTAACTTTATCATCATAGTTGCTTTATTTGGGTTTTTAAGCGTTTCACCCCAATCAAAGCGGGAAGCCACGAGCACGCAAGGGGTTACAGAGAGTTGGAACTAGAGCAAATAGGAGTGATAGAGGAAATAGGAGTGATAGAGGAAAGGATGATATTGAGACCTGAACTACCTACACAATAGACTCTTCCAGGTCTATATTAAGTATGCGACACAACAATCTAGAGTCAGAGACAGAGAGAGAGAGAGAGCCGCGTACGACTACCAGTATTGGACACTATCATATAGTAAGCTCCGCTTACACTATCTTTGTAACCATTGTTAATATATCTTTCTTACATCTAATCCGTGTTCCGTGTTTTACTTCTGTGGTCCCGACTTTGGCCCCACATCAGAGGAAGAGAAAGATAGGTGATAGATCAAGGCATCTGGAGACATCGATTGACATTACATTTGAATAGTTGGAGATTATAATTATCAGGGAAACAAGAAAAGAGGAGTGAGTTCCACAGGCGAGAAGTGCGAGACATGAAGCTACTGTAATAGAAGAGACGGCTACATTTAATAGTTTCGGCAATGAAAGGGTGTGAGCGAGATGCCAGTCTTGTAGAAAGCTTAAATTCATGAAGCGCAGTTTCCATGTATTTGTAAAAAAGACAGAGGGTGGAGACGGCACGTCTGTGAGAGAGCGACTGCAGACGAGATGCCAGATCAGAGCCAATTACGTTATGTTCATAAATTTGTCATCAGAGATGTTCGTAATATTAGCTTCACTATTCAACACAACTTTCTAAGCGCGGTAACAAGGAAGCAGTTTCTTTGGGTATAGTTTCAAGAGGAATTCCATTCCAAACTTCATTTAATTCCACTTCAATGAGTCAATATCGACGATGTGACGACGACGGTTTTTAAAGTGAGATACAGTAATCCATAATATTTAGATCTAGGCTTTTAGAGGGCCACTTGGATAGACCAATTAGAGCTGGTGTATTATTTTCCTTTGCCTTCTTGGTATACAAAAAACAAAATTTTTCTTGTCAGGCTAGCTATTATCTTAGATTCCCAACAAAAATAGAGCAGATACTGCAATGACAATGACCCCACCCTTTGTCTTGGTCTATAAGTCTTACTCCACATTTAACTATTAATCATTTAACTACGAATCATGCATGAAACATTTTTGCACAAAATGAACAGTCATCGTAGATGTTAGAAATGTTTGCCTAAAAGTTCAACACAAAGTAGTAAGCGTAGTAAACAGGAGGCAGTAGCTTTTGCGGATAGTGTCAAGAGGAATTTCCTCCAAGCTTCAGTTAAGTTTCACTTCAATGAATCAATATCGACGATGGGGGTTTTGCAAGTGACTTATGAATATACTCCTGATACAGAATCCCATAACATTCAGATCAGGGGTTTTAGAACGCCACTCTGATGGACCATTTAGAGCTGGTGTATTTTCCCGAAGAATAAATTTGACGCTTTTTTACTGGGTACTCTGTATGTCGAAAAAGAGAATGTAAAAAAAAAATGAAAGATGTGGAACAATATATTTTAAACCTTGGTATGTTATCTAAAGTTTTAATGAAATTGCAATCGTTTTTCTGTTGGAGATTTCATTATTTCTTTATTTTCTCTTTATGTTACATGCACTATCCATTTTAGTTGTTACTGATGCTGACAGTCTTAACGTGACGGAGGTGTCATTTAGTAAAGTTCTTCATTTGCGTTTCTTTTGTGCCAGTCTACATGCTCCAACGAAGGACAGCCCTCTTCAACATTCACGGTGTTCATTCGGTTGAAGCCATTTTTTGAAAATCGGTTCGTGTCTTTTTAAATAAATTCATCCCAAGGAAGCTGATAATGCCATTAAGAGGCAAGGAGCTACTGGGTGTGAAAACATTAGAAGGAACTCCAAACCCAGTCCTAAAAAGAAAACAAGGAATAAATCTTTACTTCTGTTCTTATGGTGATTTTATAAGCATAGCTTAGATGTGGCTGAAAGTATGAATCACCCAGTGAGGATTGAAATTACTGCTCAGTAATTATTCTAGGGAAACAAACTTGATCACCATTACACTAAATCTAGCTATATATAATGTTTGCACAAAATAGTGATACTCGTCAAGGTGCAATAAGTGTATTTTGTTTTTTAAAAAATAAGACGTATACACATATTTCTATATAAAAATATACGAGAAAATTTTATATTTCCCAAAATAAATGTATCATTATTACACGAGTAACACGTTCTTTTGAGATCTTCTCATTTCTCCTCGTTCGATTATGATATGAGTTTCTTTTTTATTTTACTTTTGCACCAAACACAAACGCATAAAACCGTATCATCATTATCGGAGACACCCCACCATGTTGTAAAATCTGGAAGGAAAAAGCGAAAAGAAACAAGAAACAAAATAATACCTCAGTTAAGGAAATAGTATCAAAAATACAGAAGAAAAAATCAGAGCAGATTGATTGTTGCTAACGGTAGTTTTAAACGAAGAAATAAAACTATGGTTGGCAATAATCAAGCAGAATAGAATATAATTAAAAAGAGAACAATAAGAAAGTAAATCAAAGAAACAAAATGGCAGATTTGAACGCCCCATCAAGAATGTTGAAAACATTCTCTATCGTACTCCAAAAAGTTTAAAACTTCAAAAATTTCTATAACCTGACATTCGTATCTCGTCGAAACAAATCCATTACGAAATATTACATAAAAGTGAAACCAGAATACCGTCAGGGGTCGGCGACTCATTCGAACTCCACGGGCCGGATCGTGTTATTAGGTTGGTGCAAAAATAATGACGTAATAATGTCGTTTTTTGACGTTAAGAAATACGTCAAAAACGACATCAGTACGTCATTATTTTTGCACCAACCTAATATAATGACGGATCGCGGACCGGACGAAGGCCATTAATGAAAAATTAAGGACAATTACATATGCAGACCCCTGTCAACCTAAAAATTCAAAGCCATAATGAAAACAAACATTGAGAAATCAGAAAAATAAAAGAAAATCTAAAATTAAAAAAAACACCTAACAAAATTACTTTTCCCCAAGGAACGTCAAAATACTTCAAAGTGAAAAAAATCAACCGAAGTGAAATGAATGAAATTATGACGTGTAGATTTGAAAATTGTTCCACAAAAGAACCACACACATCAATCAAAAACGAAGCACATATACCCATACATACGAATACAAATAGTTGAAAACATATACACTTACGTACGTACGCATGCGGTATCATCCACACATTCATGAGGCATGTATGTATAATGCGTGTATTTTTAACTGTCTTTAGATTTCTGCTACATCGCATGTCAGTCCCTCCCTGGCCTCTTTCACTTTATCGTTCCTTTCGCTTCTGTTATCTTTTAATGTAGCCAAAGGTCATAACAAATATGTATCCATTATTTGACATTAAACGTAGGCAACGCAACTTGGTAAAATAAGTCTCATGAAAGATAACTGACAGATAGTCTAATATTTTTAGTGCACTGAGATGTGTAGACATTCTATGGAAAATGACATATAACAAATTTCATTTGAAGGTCGTCTCTCATGTTAAAAATAGAGTCATTGGTAATCAGGCTCGCGGGCCGTAGGTTGCCGACCTTTGGTCTAGGGTATGAAGATAAACTTAAATCCGGCAGCAAGGCTGATCGTGAGGTTTTGAGGAGCGTGGGACCACCTCTTGTTTGCTGTTGTTTCCAGGTTCACCCAGACCTTATATGGTAGAATCAGTTAGCGACCCAGGTAATGGGAAATATTTAACATTTAAACTGGGGTCAAAACATGCTGAAAGTATAAAAATATTTATAGTAAAAATAATGGCAGTACATTTTCACAGTAAAAAAAAAAAATTACATTTCTAAAAGGAAAAACAAATATTATCAGCAATACGTTTTTGGCAAAGAAATTACTAATGTTCCCAAGAAAATTATATTTCGGCATTAAATGACCCATAGGGAGTTGATATGCCGCGGAACAAATCAAAAAACAGAATTAAAGCAGAGATCGTTTATGTACAAATAAAGAAGATACTCCTTTCTATGAATGCGCGGTTGATGTAATGGTTCGCGTCAATGCATAAGAACTCGGTACGGCTTACTTCGAATTCAATTCGGGTTCGTTGCATTTATTTACGCATAAATAAACTTGGGAAAGGTATGGATCCATCATAAAATTTGTCTGAAAAAAATCATTGTTATTCTTTAAAAAAATCTGAATGCAATATTACCGCGCAAAAAATATTCTTTCAAACTCAAATATGTTTCAGTTTTAAAATATAACTTCTTCAGTTTCAGATACTGCACAAAGGCTTTATAAGGCATAAAAAAAATCCGAGTTTGTAGAGTGAAAAGAAATATAGAAAATCAAATCAAAAGAGAAAATGACAAAATCAAACACACAGCGCAAGGGCTCTGCGCAGTCTTCCGGGTTTCAAACATACTTCAAATTTTCATTTTAATAAAAATAAATAGCCAATATATTCAGCTCCCGCCAGTAAATAAACACAGGCCTCTGGAGCTTACACAAGACCATAAAAACCATTCATTAAACTCGGTTGAAGGACTTACAGCAATAAAGAGGCACGAGTCAATCTCCGCGTCTTGTCTTTCTCATCAAAGCAGCAAAAGACTCCATTTCACCTTTTCTCCCAAATCGATTTTCTCTCTTCCTCACTGAAATACTATTCATGTTCACTTCCTTACAAGTCAAAGAGAAGAGCCTTCTAACTTTCAATTCACAATAAGTAATTACAGTTAAAATTTTATACCCTACGTTTAAATAAATACCACTTTTTTTGAACACCCAACAATTTCTCGTTTTTTTTTTTGTATTTTTTTTCATTCAAACGGTTACCCATGGAATCTTTCCCCAAGTTCTTTTATGTACTATATTTTCTCAGGACAGAGGCGATCATGCCTCTTCTCTATAACTTTCTATTTCTTTTTAACATTTGTTCCTTTACTGTACCCAAGAGTACCTTTTCTGTCATGCATTATCATCATGTAGATATATTTCTCTCTACCCGTTCTTCAAGCTGTATTTCTTCATTGAATATCAATTAGGTGTCATCCGAGGCTTTCTGACATGTATCCTTTTTTAATCCCATTTTTTCTCAAATTTTCATAGATTGTCATCTTGCGATTAGGATATTCTCAGATTCCTTCTGTAGAGCCACATCATGGTTGTCTCTTCCGTCTTGTGCTTTCAAGACGTGGACAAAAATTAGTCTCAATTTCCTATCCCTTGTCGCTCTAATTAATATTTGTTCTGTTTCTATTTTTCCCTGTCTCTATTCCGCCATTCATATACACAAGTTCGTTATGTAGGTGACTCCCGATTCCCTTCCGCACATCGTGTATTAATCCATCCTGTGAGTGTTAAATTTTCCAAATCGACTTTTCTTTTTATGATATTTAACAGTCTCTTTCTGATTTTAACGACATTATTCTTGCCTTTTCCATTTCCTTTCAAAATTCCTCGCTACTGACATGTTCCATCAATGGTATTCTCAGCATGCTTCTATAGAAACACTCTATCCTATCTACATAAATATCGTGACCTTGCATCAACGGAAAACTAACATATAAGCAATCTGGACTTAATTCTTAAAACTAGAGGAAATAGTTACACGAACGTGAACAGGAAACGGGTAAAATTGGAGAAAATTAATTTCTTAAAGTTCTGTTGTCATGCTTACTGTCATAAAATTATATGCAAAAATTATTAAAATATATTTAAAATCTTTCCGATTATATAGAAAAATGAAATAAAACTAAGGTTAGGTTCCAAAACTGACTATTTTAGCTGTTATTATATTCCATGTTTTTACCATATTGATTGCCGCATCCACAGCAGCGATGACCAAATAGGCAAGAATATTGAGTAGTAAAATAAGGTTTCAAACAAAGTAGAGACTATACAAACCGCTGGTAATCTCCATTCTTTTATATGGGTGTGAATCGTGGAAACTGTTGACAGATACAGAGAGAAGGATCCAAGCGTTTGAAAACAAATGTCTGAGAAAACACTTTACCATCTTCTATGAGGAATATATAACCAATGTGTTTGTGCGGAAAAAGGTTGAAAGATTTGTGGGCCACCAGGAACCTCTTCTAGCTACTGTCAAAAATGAGAAAAAAGGCGTTGTGTGGACACGTTACAAGGCACGACAGCCTGTGCAAGACCATCATGCAAGGCACCATTAAAAGTGGACGTAGGAGATGACCCCAACGCAAAAACTGGTTGCACAATGTCAAACAACAGACAAGTATGAGTATACCAGAGTTGCTGATGGCTGCCTTTGATAGACTGTTGTGGAAGAGATTCAATATGGCTTCTGCATTCGACCACCACCACCACAATTACAAAAGTCAAAGCGATGATGGTTATATTCCATTCTGTGCAGAATGCATTTGAACATTCGTTTCAATAAAAATTTTTCGCTTTTTCATTCCTAGAGATGTACGTATGAGAATTTTTAGCTGTGACTTGAACTTCCAAGTTTATTTGAAGGCAAATAGTCCAGGCGATGACGTTACCATATTAAGCAATACTCTCATGAATCCTAAAATTGCCAATTAGTAATTCAGGCTCAAATCAGAAATGAATATCTTTGGAAAAAATAGTTCAATCATCCAATGATGGTATCCGTTGATCTTTAGTGGTTTAAGTCTTAAATATTAGGTTGGTGCAAAAATGATGACGTAATAATGTCGTTTTTTGACGTATTTTGTAACGTCAACAAACGACATTATTACGTCATTATTTTTGCACCAACCTAATATAACATTTAAACCTAGAAATCTAAACAAAATAATAACAACTGTTTTAAAATTTTCTGTCACAAATTTCTGAGATGAAATTTATTACTTAGATTATTTTCATTCGGAGTATTGTTCTCATTTTTGTTTTCATTATCACAAAATTTGAACTGAAAATTGATGAAACCTAGTGTGTGCGTGCGCGCGCGTGTGTATTTGTTTCTGTGTTTGTGTGTGTTTCTGTATAATACTATGATTAGGACAGCCACAACAAAGGGGGCGATGTATGAATTCATCTCTATCACAATCTCAAGTGATTGGTGGTATATGGCCAGTCCGATATAATTTGGGGGATATGGTCTTCGAAGCGGGCAACCAGTTGACTGAAGAAGAATAAAATAATAAATAAATAAATGAAATTTTGTCTGGTTAAGTGATACCAAACCGGACTTGAAGATTGCCAGTTCCTGTGCTATATTAATGGTCACCGCTGTCATTAAGTGGAGAGTAGGACCACCCATGAACATTAACAGATTGTACCTAAGTTAATTCTGATCCCGGCCGTTCGAGTTGCCAGTTACGAGTCTTCATGTCGGACAGAGAGAGTTGTTAGGAAGAAGAATTGAACGAAAGGTCTGATCTGTTAATCAGACATGGCAGAATTTGTCACAAGTGTCACTTACCTAGCCACTGAGACCGATTAACTGAAGCGTTTAACAACTAAATATATTGGAAACAAATTTCGATACCTCATTTATCGCCATAGCGTTTAATTTCAGCTTCCTTGACAGGTTCCAGCAAGCCCTTTCAAATCTTTGGTATACACAGACATGAACAAAAAAGTCGACACAACGTGTGATGGTTATATATATATATATATATATATATATATATATATATATATATATAGATAGATAGATAGATAGATAGATAGTGAAGAATAAATTATTTTATTTTTAACCTGACATTTTTATTATTTCAAAGGTTGTATAAACATATTGGAGACAGAAGATCTGTTTTTTTTTCTTCACAAAAATAATGCGAGGACATGTTCTCATATATTTCCCGAGTGTCGCATATCGATAGACGCAATGCACACTTTTCACAAAATAAAAACAGGGCGGCTACTCATATATATATATATATATATTTATATATATATATATATATATATATATATATATATATATATGAAGAAATATAGTCTTAAGGTGTGCTATATTTATGGAATAAAGTGCTCAATATCAGAGATAGAGCGTGTGTAAATATGAAAGTCAACATAGAAATCAACACTTAGAGGCGACAGTCTGTTTCATGCTATATGCAATCGTCAGGCTACGTGTGCTGACGATTGCATATAGCATGAAACAGACTGTCGCCTCTAAGTGTTGACTTCTATATTCACTTATATATATATATATATATATATATATATATATATATATATATATATATATATATATACCTGTTTGTGTAGAATTTCAGAAAAGGTTTATCCGTAAAAGGAAAAGATGAATAAGAACAAAACGGAAAACTTATATAATAGCCGTCTCCTATCGTCTTCTAAGAGACATTATCAAGGCAAATATATGGATTTTATTTTGTAACAAGTATTTATATACACACGCCAAAATATTGGTTTTTCAACATATATATGTATGCACGTATGTATTTTCAGCATATTTACGTGTATATATATATATATATATATATATATATATATATATATATATATATATATATATATATATATATATATATGTGTGTGTGTTTGTGTGTGTGTTTAAAAATAAATATATATATATATCTGTTTATTAACGGGTTTCGTCCTCTGGTTGACTTTATCAGGCAAATTGTTTTCCCTTCATAAAGTTTATCAAGCCAGAATATCTGCTAGCATTTGACTGCTGGAAGGGATCGGGGATTGATCGCCCCTGATTGGGTCGACTTACTGATGGTGTGTGTAATGTTGAAAGACCCGAAACTTCCTGATGTACCAAGTCAATTTTCATCACTGACCACTCCCTCCGGCGCCTACTTAAGAGCGTATATTTAAATTAATCAGAGTAAAAAACCGCCTTGGTAAACAATAGCTTTAGTATCGTCTTTTGGCATATATATATATATATATATATATATATATATATATATATATATATATATATATATATATATAAACACATACACGTACACACAGGATGTCCCAAATAAATGTATACACCCTTTAGTTTACATTTTTTTAAAGTGTGTATATATTTTTGGGACACCCAATATTATATATATACATATATATATATATATATATATATATATATATATATATATATATATATATATATGTGGTAGGTATGTTATATTTATGATTTGGTGTGTGAAAAGTTTCCCAGCTTATTATAATATTATAATTATTAATATGCAAAAAAAATAAAATATATTAGGTTGGTGCAAAAATAATTTCGTTTTCTCACATAGTAACATATGTTAGAAAACGAAATTATTTTTGCACCAACCTAATATATACTTTTTTAATCATTTATCTTTTCTCTCGATTGTGTTTATGTAAAGACATTAATTACATCATGCCTTATTATTTAAGAATAAATCCAAAAGGCCCGAGAAATATATTTGATTGGCGCCGTATACTATATAACTAAATAACTAATGAAATTATTAAGCTATAATTTAATAATGAATTACTGTCATTCTGTAACATTTGTCGGGTTTCACATTATTGATTATGTTAATTTATCAACTTTTTCAACGTTAACATTATTTACAGTATATTTCCTGCTTCTCAGAGAAGAGATCTTTGCTTGTATATTGATTTCCATTGTAATACTTATCAATTAACTGACGGACCAGAATTTTTCAAGGCATTCATATCTAAAGAGTTCATGGTGTCATTAGATTATTTCGTTTTCATCTAAGTCATCTTTTTTTTTTTAGCTAAGCGGATATTAATCAGCTTTGAGGAATATGAAGGAACAATATCATCTTTGGATATAGCTTAAAGTTTCTTTTCTGTTACCTATACTACGCGAAAAGACATCTCATCCAAAAAACACAGAAATTCTCTGAATTTATTTGGGCAACATTATCAATTTTGACCTCATCTTTAAATCTTACAGTGTACAATCCTAACTCAAATATATACGCAGCCTTTCTAGCGTTGTTTTATTTTGTCATGAGGGTTGATAATATCCATGAATGGACCAAACTTAAGACCTATTATCAAATCCAATTTACTTTTCGTTTTCTATGTACCGTGAACCCACAGCGCGTTGACAATCATGGCTCTCCACAACGTCATGTCCTTTGTAGCTCATAATAAATCTTGTCTTTTTGTTATCTCTCTTAAATCTTTTTCCGCCATGCATTGTAGCAATATGAGTCAAACTTAAGACAACACGATACGAAACACTTACTTTCGTCCGATGGCTATACATAATCGACTTCAATTACAAGTTACTATTAATTAATTTTAAAAAAAATCATCACACAACAACATTTTAAAAAGAATTTTGAATTTTTTAGATAACAACAAACATTCACGACATTAACAGAAATTAAGAGCAATAGATATAGTAAATATACAGTAAATAATATTTAACATGTAATAAAACATTACATTACGGAGATCGTATTCTTAAAATTGTAACATTAGTGATTTATTTAAAATCATATATAAAAGGTGCTCCCGTTAATTCAATTACTTTTTAATGTCTATAGCCTCCATAGAACAACATTAGATAAATATCAATCTGTCAAGCTCTCAAATCAACGAACACCTTTAATAAACTGCTACTATCAAGATAATAAATTGATTGTTGCGTTGTTTTAATCTCGTAGTAAATAACAGTTGTTTCAAATAAGATTAATTATACTTTAAATCTGCTAATATTCCTCAAATAAATTTTCAGAAAATTATATTTTATTTTTGGAAGATTTTTCGAAGTAAAGACAATAACAACGCCATTATGGGCGATAATAAACTAGAAAAATTTTTTAAAATATTCTTCCTGTCAATTTAAATTAGTTTTTGAAATACAGAAAGGCATTTTGCTTATTGGAAATATTAAATTTAATCTATTAGCTTGAAAGTAAAACTAAAATAAAATCTTCAAAAAGATTTTTTTCATTTTTTTTAATTCGTTTGAAAATTTCACGTTTTTTTTTTGTTTTTGTTTTTTTTTTTTTGTATTATCTTGTTCGTACCTATTTAAATATAACAATACCTATTGATTTTCTTTTTGCCGACCAAACTATTTGTCTACTGTCCACTGTATTTGTACGATTGAGGGTTTATTGTGCATTGTTATCCAAAAGAAAGAAGACAAATTTGATTAGACTGTCTGCACTCCAGCTTTTGAACAGTGAAAACCCATTCGTCTTGCCAACGATGTCTCTAACTTTTAAAGCATTACTTTCATAGCTTAGTCTATCAATCTGATTTTGTTGTCTTTTCTATCCTTAAACTTTATTCTATCTTTTTTGTTTTCATAGACATACCTATATAGTTCTACACTAACAACAATATAAAGATTTATGCAGGAATGTGTGGCGTAAACTAGCAATTAGCAAAGACTGCAAACAGTAATCGCTAATGAGTGATCTTTTGCTGTTGAGACTAGGATTAAGGATTCATAGATAGAAAATCTCCATTACATAGTTTTTTTCATGTTTTTACGTAGCTAAAAATAATTCGGAACTAGCATGATAATAAGGAAAATAGTGGCTTAACCTAGTAAAATCGTCAAAAAAAATATCAAAGTAAATTAATATTTGTTAAATAATTATTCCTAAAGGTTACCTCCAAACAGAATTCGTTAGGTAATCTTACACGAAATTGTAGTAGTAAGTTGGCAAATATATTTAATATTTCATTTTTGTTTGCGATTACAGTCACATACACACACACAAAACAAACAAAAAAAAAACACATGCACACAGACAAACACTTATACACAATACTACATGGGCAATTACGCCTCATCGTTTTGCTCCTGAAATAAATAGACATAACCGAAAGTTCTATTCTAATAGTTTCTTCTCACATGTTGAAATCTCTTCTGAATTTTTGCATACCTGTCACCCGCGATCTTGAAAAATTTAAATGCAACGTTAATCCCAATGTTCTGTTTTAAAAGACCCTGTGCTTTTATTTTCCTTTCGCTTCACTCTTCTTATTGCGCTAAAATCTGTTTTATATATATATATATATATATATATATATATATATATATATATATATATATATATAATGAAAAACAGACCACTTTAAGGTACCATTACAATAATTTATTTCACCAAAATCCTTTTAAAGGACTCCGGATCATCAGGTAACACTTCCAACAACGAAATGAAAGGAAAAATGATATTGAATATTGATGGGTAGTGTAATTTTTGTAATTTAACAGGGGGGGATGAGGGGGTAGTTAAAGAGACAAGGTAGTGTTTAGGGAGGGGTTAATTTCATATCTCTCTTAAGCGTGCTTTACATTGGGGTAGGAGGAGTGACCAGACGTTGACCTATTTAGATGGTTAACTTAACGGAAATGATATATAGAAATGGGAGTGGAGTAGGGAGAAAAGAAACGGAAAAATGGAAAAGAGAGAGGAGACAGAAGACAGTAATACAGATATATACAAATGCTCTCAAGATTTCATCCTCCTTGGAATTACCCATACGGTTTACCAAGTTCTTCGTAACTTATATGTATATATATATATATATATATATATATATATATATATATATGAATCACTCATACAGAAAGTAGATTAGTAAAGTTAATGATATTAGGTTGGTGCAAAAATAATGACGTAATAATGTCGTTTTTTGACGTATTTTTAACGTCAAAAAACGACATTATTACGTCATTATTTTGCACCAACCTAATATAATGATAAGTCCATGCTACATCGACTGAAAAACTCTTACAACAAAAACAATTCTCAAATATTAGTAAAAAAAAAAATCTCTCTTAAATTTTCAAAAAAAAAAAACATCAACCTTAGCGTTGCGACTGCATCCTCCAAAATTTCTTACCCGTTAATAATAACACATTTAAAAATATATATATATATATATTGATTAACATTTAATCTTTCGTATCCCGCTACTACGTGGATTTACTAAAAAACAAATTAATTTCCAAGCCCGAGGATGGCTGTAAGTACAGCCGAAAGTACTAGTAAAAAAAATCTTATACAACTTGAAGTTATTAAAAACAAGGATCATAACATTCATCGAGTTGTTCGTTGTCAATGTACCTTTAATAAATTTGTATGCGAAAATGTTTATCTTCATTTATGTCATCAACTTTACTAATCTACTTTCTATATGAATAATTCAATTGAACTGCACCACATATTTGATATCTATCTATCTATCTATCTATCTATCTATATATATATATATATATATATATATATATATATATATATATATATATATATATATAAAGAGAGAGAGAGAAAGAGAGAAAGATTTGATATATTGTTGGGTGAAGTAAATATTCCTAGACCATGAAATTTTTTCATTATCACAATTATAGTTTCTGTAAAAAATTAAAACCTGTACAATATTTCTACACCATTTCTTAAAGCTAAAAACAATTAGAAAACATTGGTATAAATGAAATTATGTATTATTTGTAAAATATCAAAGCGAAAACATTATTCGTACAAAATATGCGTTTAATATCAAAAGATTTAAATTACCTTTATTTACATAATTCTTTGTATGATTTGGCTAGATTCTTTCAATTATCTTATTACCAGATCAATCTAGATCATTCTGCAACTCATTTCTTATAAAAGGTTATCTCCACACACAATCATGCACAAAAATTATCATCATGGGGAAAGGCAAGGAACTCTCCTATACTTAAAAAGAATTGATCACCAAACACTGGAAGGAAGGCAAAAGCTATAGGAACGTACCAGATATCCTGAATATATCATTTACTTCTATTACTTCCGTTATTACTAAGTACAAAAACGTGAAAAATGTTGAGAACTAATCGAGATCTGGTACAACACGCAATGAGAAGAATTCGGCGAAAAATCCAAGAACATGCAATGAGTACGCGGAGAGAAATACACGAAGAATCAAAAGCATCAGGTATTACTGGTAGGAAGCGAGCAATAATTAATGAACTTCACAGAAGTGAACTAAAGTCTCGTTCTCCAAGAAAATAAAAACTCTACTACTATTGAAGAGACTTAGAGATGTCCGGTTAAAATTTGTTCGTGATCATAAGAATAAACCTGAATCATTTTGGGAAATTGTTTATGGACAGATGGAGCAAAAATCGAACTATGAGGGCGTAATTCAAGGGTTCACGTTTGGAAAAGAGACGGCATAGCCTTTGCACCGAAGAACACAACCCCAACGAAGAAATTTGGTGATATACAATATGATTGTTTGAGGATATTTTTCTGCTCATGGTACGGATAATTTAGAGATAATAGATGGAAGAATGAATTCAAAAATCTACCAATATATTTTAAATTCTAATTTGTTTGGGTCAGTAGTAAAGCTTGTACTCCTGAATGAATGGGTTTTACAAGATAATGACCCTAAATATACGCCTAAATCTACGAAAAAAATGGCTTCACGAAAACAATATCAATACACTCGAATGTCCATCACAATCTCTAGAATTCGAATCCAAGAGAGAATTTATGGTGTTTATTAAAAATTCAAGTAAATAAAAGAGCGCCGGAAAACATCCTGGATCTAAAGCGACTATTCAAAAAAGAATGACGAAAATACCAACCGAAACTTGAAAACCACTGATTAAAGTCTACAGAAAGACATGATTGCTGTTGGATTGAGTAATGGATATGCTACAAAGTATTAGGTTGGTGCAAAAATAATGACGTAATAATGTCGTTTTTTGACGTTAAAAATACGTCAAAAAACGACATTATTACGGCATTATTTTTGCACCAACCTAATATTAGATAGGTATCATAATGTTGTACGAATACTTTTATCACCTTCAAATGTTTTAATTAAATATAATTTCATTTATATAACAAAGGTTTATGACTTTTTTTTTGCAGGTTGTAGCATTATGCTATAGTATACAAATATTTTATGGATTATAAAATTCTTTTAGAAAATAAAACAAAAAATCATGGTGTACTAATATTTATTTCCGCCAACTGTATATGATATAAATATTGTTTTAAGTAGGTACCTCCACGAAAATGTAAACAAACAGAGCATAGCATGGTGAAAAAGACGCCGAACTTGACGAAAACAAGTTTTTATCGTGTAATGTTCATATTATTATTAAAGAGGAAAGATCAAAGTATTTTTCGGGTATTTTTTACATTTTTTTATCGTTCCTAGCTCGTCCGAAATTTTCATTACAAATCTTGTTTTTTTTGTAAAAAAAAAAGGACAGATAATCAATCATTTTCAATCATTTGATAAAAAAGATGTGAATCTGACTTTGATATTATTTTAAAAATCAATTATCATTTTTTAAAAACTGATTTTAATAAAATGAGAAATTATAATGTTTATTTAAAATATTTTGAACCAAGGTTAACTTAGCTTCTGCGCCGAGAAAATGTAATTTGAAAATAAAACAAAGCAGGTCATAACCTTTCGCGTCTTTGACAAGTGATGACAGATGTGATTCATGACGTTTAGATAACTTACGGGAGGATAATTCTTTCTACGGATGGAAGGAAGTGAAATTATTTAGATTTAATTGAACAAATTATTTACCTCGTTACTTTTAAGGAAAGCTCTAATTTTTTCATTTTTTTTTTTTTTTGTACTTAGCTTTCATCTTTACGTTTACGATTCTTTATGGAAAATATAAAGAAATTAAAAAATAAGACTGTTAAGAGTGAGATTAAATTTCATAAGAAAAAGGTATCTAATTAATTTATAGGTACCTTTCTTATGAAATTTTATTAGAAGTGTACATAAAATACTATAATTTTCTGTACATTTATTACATTTTACTGTGTTATTTGTATTTCCATTCATTTTATTATTAATTTTGATATTTCATTTATGGAAAAATGTCATAACTGAGATTAATATAAAAATAAGATCATATAAATTAAAGTTTAGCAGTAGTTAAATTTCATAAGATGATACTGATACTTATAGGTAACCTTCTCAGTTGAAATTGAAAAATCAAATTAACTTCTCCATACGTGTTTCGCAAAAGTAAAGGCCTTACCACCGGAGAAAAATGCTGAACTCAAATAATGCAACTAAATTGTATTCTGGTTGGGATTCCATACTTTATAATTACTGCCCGATTATAAGCACAAAAATTACATTTTTTAATTACCATGGCTAATCTGATTGGTCCAAACGATACAATTTTCAAAGCGCTAGACAATGACGATCTCATCCTGACACTTTGAAAGGTTGATGTTGCTTTTAACTAATATTATAATATTTTTTAATGTAAAAATCTATTATAATTAAAGAAATAACAAATAATTGTATTAAAAATACAATTTTCATTGAAATTTTTTTTTGCTTTCAGAAAATATTGTCCATATTCATAAAAACAACTAAAAACAAATAAAAGCATTTGAAATTAAATAATATATTTGTTTTATTGAGTTTTGATTGTTACAATTCAGAGCTGATTTTCAGGTACGTTGGCTCCAATTAAAAACAAACACATGACTTGCATTCTTCAAAGCCTTGTGCTTTTAACTATTGTAATCACTAGGCCCTGCGCGCTCGAATTTCTAGAGGTTTTCATAAAATTAGTTATGGGGGTGTTAATAAATATATAAAAAAATATTTCTGCCATGACTTTAATAACAAAAACATATTTATAATAATTTCGATCATCTGTGAATAGTTTCTGAAAGTTTCATTAACATCTAACAATTATTTTTATTTTTGCAAGATTTTCCAAATTAATGTGTGTAATACCAAAAAAAACGTGCTAAAAATTATCTGTTATTTACTAGCCCATGTTGGTACAAAGAGAAACAAGTTTTTTTAATCAAAATTTAGAATGTTCTAAAAAAAAGGAAAAATTTTTAAAATAATTAAAAAAAAACTTTGGTCTTTCTTCTTCATAAAAACATAAGCATTTAGACGATAAAATTTTGTTTTCATAAAGTTTGGCGTCTTTTTCATCAGACTATGCTCTTTTTTTAGCGATTTCGTGGAGGTATCTAGTTTTAAGGTTTGCTACATTTAGAAATGATCAATATCAGTGAGAGAGTGTATATAAATGTAAAATTGGATACTGAGGCCAGCACCCAGCAACGACAGTCTGTTTTATGCTTGAACCCGATCTACAATCTATTAGCATGGGGCTAGCAGCTTGATCCCATGAAAATACTACATTGTCTGAAGATTGAGTTTGAAACAAACTGTCGTTGCTTGATGTTGAAATCAGTGTCCAATTTTACACGCGAACACACGCACGCACGCACACACACACACACGTATATATATATATATATATATATATATATATATATATATATGTGTGTGTGTGTGTGTGTATGTGTGTGTGTGTGTGTCTATTGAGTATATTTAGGTAGCATATTTTCATTGAAAGAGGTTTAGTTAAATAATTTACATATATTATCATATGGATTAGTTTCGTTGTGATCTTTTCAAGTTTGCGGATTAATTTTTCGTATGAACAAAAACAAAAAGGAACTCCCTTTCCACTGAAAAAAAAACTAAGAACACGTGAACTTTTAACTTTGAAATCTTAAATGACGTATAAGCAGTAAAATAAAAAAAACAAACTAGAGCTGAAATGCTTTAAACTCACAGAAACACACACATATATATATATATATTCACAGACAACTTAACCCCCTGAAGATGGTCTCAGATGAAATTGAAAGTACTTGGGAAAATAAAAACTATTCGAAAGAAAATTTTGGTATTTTTCTTACTCAGTTTTCTAAATCTACGAAAAAATTAATCCGTGAACTTGAATGTAGCCGAAACGAGACGGAAGTGATTACAAATAATACAACCGTTGAGGGTGCTGTTCTCATCACAAGATATGGCAGACACCACATTAAGGTGCGATGGGTAAATTGTCGCCATATTATTTTTTTTTAAAAATTTTGCGCGTGTGCGTTGTTTGTTTTAGATTTTATCGACTGCACAGTATAGTAGTCTGTTGGGCATTGTCTGTGAGAAAAGAACAGCATGAGGTAATTCACTCCACCAGAAATTTGGAAACGGTATGCTGTACTGCTTTGAATTCGTGCCGGAACCACCAAGACGAACATTTCCGACTGTTTCGGTGTCAATCTGAGAACATTTAAGAGGATTAGGAAAAAGTTGGATGATATACTCATCAACATCATGGTCTCTGGAGTGATCACTACAGATTGCGACGTTATAGTACCATTCACATTCCCTCCATTCATCTTCAACACGGAAGCCCAAATCAAGAGTCTTGAAAAGGTAGTCCTGCTCTAGGTCAAGAGTTGGAAGATCCTATATCTGGCAACAGGACTCTGCACCATGCAACATGTAGGATTACTCAGACATGATTGTCAGATAATTTCTGCCGCCACATTACCCCTTACTAACTAATTTAGCAACTAACCCCCCAGACCGCAACCCCGTTTATTATTATGTGCGGGGCGCAATTGAGCGAGAGACGAACAAAATCCATTCTAGCACCAAAGATCAACTGGAGGCAAGCATTATAGCAGCATTCACCAAATTAAACAAGCAGACCGTCCAGAAGAGTTGCAGGTTGAAGATAATGGCGATTTTATTGGATAAATATTCTCTATCATATTTCAAGTTATTCGTCTGTAATTTTGGTAAATATATCTGCTAAAATGAGATGTCACTGTTATTTTCAGTATTGCGTAATTTAGACAACAGTTTATCCTTCGCACTCTGTATATATATATATATATATATATATATATATATATATATGTATATATATATTGTGTAATTAGGCAGCGTTTTTTCATTCATACATGTTTCATTAAATAATATAGACAAGTATTGTTTATTTATATTATGTAAATTTTAAATTGAACGAAATTTTATCATTGAACGAAGAAAGAAATTCACAATATTGATCCATATTTTTTAATCCAATCTCAGCTTTCGGCTTACATAAGCCATTATCAAATATTACAATTGCTGTAGAATATATTAAGCAATACACGGACAAGAATGTGATGATAGTCTGTTTCCAAGCAACGATAAACACGTGCATATAAGACGCTGGAAGCGAAAATCGTATCGCAGCTCATGACGTCACACATGACTACGCGAGAGTGAATTCGAGATGTATTAATTATGGGAAGCCATTGGTATAAAGCAATGGATTCTGTTACCAATTATAGACATTTAAGGATATTTGTGAAGATGACATAATTTATTTTGTTTAGTTTAGGTTTCAGGTGTTTGATGTATATAGCTTCACGAATTTTTAGTTTTTGTTTGTTGTTTTCATGTTTAAGTATAATTGCGTTTTCGACAAGAATTTTACGGAATTGTGTATGCGGCCAAGCATGTTGTTTTAAATAACTAAAAATTTTAGAGTTTTCATTCAAATGTAATGTCAAGCGTCGTGAAACCGAGTTTGTTTAATGATAATGTTATTATTCTTATCAGACGTTATGAAAAGAATTTACATAAAATAATTAGACAACACTTATCTATATTATTTAATGAAACATGCATGAATATATATATATATATATATATATATATATATATATATATATATATATATAATAAACATATATATATATATATAATAAACATATATATATATAATATATATATAACATATATTATATATATGACATATATATAACATATATATATATATCTATAATAACGTATTATATATATACAACATATATATATAACATATTATATATATATAACATATATATATATAACATATATTATATATATATATATATATACAAATATGCATATATATATATATATAATACACACCATACATATATATATATATATATATATATATATATATATATATATATATATATATATATATATATATATATATATATATATACTTTATAAAGAATCCTACTTGTGCGTTGAATTTGAATTTCAGTGTGAACTGGTTTTCTGTTTTGGCCAGTTCGCACTCGCTATTCCATCTTAAGGTGTTAGAGACGCTTTACATCAGGTTCAGGCAACCTACTCTTTGTAAACAAAGAGATTGTTTGCTTGGACTTGCTGTGCTGCGTTTCTAGCATCTTAGTTGGTATAACTTTTATAATAATTTATTTCTTCCTGTCCAATCATTCATGTCATGCATAACAGACTTCTTTTTCTTTTCCTCATAATTTCCCCGTTAACAGTTCTGATGAGAGGGGACGAAACCGGTCGACTGGTGTTTGTTTTATTTTAAATCTATCATGGTCTATAATATAAAATTTCTTGTTTTTAATGCCTTAATATATATATATATATATATATATATATATATATATATATATATATATATATATATAAATACAATTTTACAACTTAGTTATGAAAACACAAATGAAATAAAAAATAAAACGATAGGCTCAAGACATGAACTATATATTTTCCTCCATATATATTATACTCTACAACTCAGATTTCAGGTCAATCTGTGCAAAGCAGCATCCCTATACGCCGTTACCATAGCAACATTCCTGAAACATTTTTTATAAGACCTATGTGTAAAACTTCAGATATAGATAAAATAAATCTGTAAAAAGATTCTGAATAAAGGCAAAGAGAAAATATTTCTTTACCAACACATTTCGTCCCCTGAGAGATTTTATCAACATAAATGTGAGGATTTTATACTCGTCTTTTAATGAAAAAAGTGGAGTAAATATGCCTGTTTTAAAAGGTTCCAATTAAGCACACTCCAAAATAATCTAGGTGTAAATAATAAACTATGGAGGACACTAAGTGATATAATATATTGCTAATGAAAGAGAGTGTGTAAATGTTCTAAATTCCGTTTCTTATTTGTTTATATATATATATATATATATATATATATATATATATATATTTGATAAGGAGAAAGAACAGTAAGATATATAATCCGGTGTTCTTATTAATATTTTTTTTTATTATTTTTATTTGCTCAATGCAAATCTACAGAGCATAAATATAAATTTACTAACTTAAAAATATGATTCCATCGCTACACAGGAATTACCAAGTTTCAAAAACAGAAGCTAAAAACTTCAATTACGCAATTAAATTAATGTCCTTAGTCCTGTTTCATTTTCAAGTGAATTTCGGAATAACTTATTTGGAAATTTACTGAGTTTTATAAGCACATACATTCATAATATTAGTTTCTAAGGATACGGGGAAATCCAGTAACAAAGGACGGTAGCGTTATCATTTTCACTGACAACTATTGTATCAAAATATGAGTTACTCTGGAAAAAAAGGTTAAGTCAAGGTAGGGTAGTGATGCCTTTTCCAGTGAATGATGACATCCGTTCAGCGCATGTCGTCAGGTTTTTAGAACGACAAAAATATTTTTGGCACATTTGTCTCGCCGTTAAATTTGTTGTTGTATGCATAGAGATTTTTTCTAAAAAAGTTGATTGTACATGAATACGTCGTATCGAACTACAATTTAAAAATCATATTCTTAATTTTAATTACTAATAGACTATACATCTTTTAAAACAAATAAATGTAATAGAGTTACTTAAAGTATTTAAAAAAATATTATTAAATATCAAATATAAGTATGTATATTTCATTTATCAGTTTTTTCTTCTTTTTTTATCAAACATTACTTAATGAAATTTTTGACAATGTCGGCAAAGAATAGCTATTTCATTTTTTTGATTAAGTAAATCTTTATATTTTATAAAGCTAGTAATATATAGCTTGTCATGTATGAACAAAGGACATGGGTCATTTAATGACCTACATATTCTAGCTTTTCTTATTAATTTCCATTTCACAATAGATGTTTTATTGTTTTCTTTAAATTGCCAGACATATTTCGATAGGAACCTTTGATTTACGTACTTATTTATCCTAAAAGAACTTTAATGTTGCTTGAACTTTTTCTTGAACTCATGCCTTGTGCATCCAATATAGTCTTTTACGTTGTCTGGATCCTAAATAGATGAGATATTGCATTGTTATATATTCATGATTCAGTATATATATATATGTATATATATATATATATATATATATATATATATATATATATATATATATATATATATATATATACTGAATGCGATGGATAAATTATCGTCTAAATTACCCAATAATGAAAAATACAGTGACATCAGAGTTAAATTGACATCTTTAGCATCCAGAAGCACATGAACCATCACCCTGATATTGACCTTAATTATAACAAATTTCATCAATACAAGTTTTTCACCACCTCAGCCACCAAAAAAACCCAAGTTACAACAGTCAGTGGAGTTGGTATACTTCTCTCTCCTAAAGCCTCAGGAAACTTACTATTTGTTGAAAAAATATCCGATCTCATAATCGTTTTTGAATTTAACAGAAACCCTCAAACAACATTCTTTGCTTGCTGCTGTCCGACTAACACATGCGACGAAAAACTAGTAGATGATTTTTGCTCCGATCTGGAGAGAGTAACAGAAAGTGTCCGCTCCCACAACTTCCTTGTTATCTCAGGCGATTTCAATGGTCAAATAGGGGAGGGGTATGCTGCATTCACATATAATAAAGAAACCAACCGAAACGGGATAAAACTGACAGAATTCCCTCAAGTGTTCCAACTCCAAATTATAAACACGCGGTTCATGAAGCATCTAAACCGTCTGTGAAGATTACAATATCCATCCGAAACTCGATCACAAATTGATTATATCCTCGTGAGAAACATGTGAAGAACTGTGTTCGTAATGGCCAGACATAATCTTCGTTGTCTTCTGTTGATTCTGATCATAGAGATGTTTCCCTACATGTTGTTCTTGGCCTAAGGTCATTCAAAACACTATTACCACATCCTATGAAAAATGTCAATTACAAGATATTATTCAATAGAAATTTGAGATATTCCATTGCAGTAGATGTTAAGAATCGTTATGAAATGGTCCCTGATCAAATCTGATGACATTGAAATACGATACAACACCCTTATATCATCTACAAAAGAAATCACACTCTCCAAACTGCCAAAGAGGGAAAAGTTATACCGACATCAGTTCAGATGACTGTGTGAGAAAAGCAATGATTTGCAAAAATTGAAACCAAGTTATGAACAGAAGCTAATTAGAAGTACTTTTAAAGATATCACTAAACAAAGAATACTAGACGAGGCCCATGCCAGTGTAGAAGCAAAGTGCATCCAGGAGAAGGTCGACAAGATTGTAAGACTGAATATGGAGAAACAACACACTGCAGCCTGTAAAACAATAAACATAATCACAGGACGAAATTCAAAGCCTTCCATTCGGCTCAGAGGAGGTTCCGCCAAAAAGCGTAAAACTAAATAGTTTGACGACTTCAAGAAACTCCTGGGAGAACCACCGCAACTCAGTGGTTTTCCAATCCCAGTGAAACAAATATCCAATAGACTGGAAATAAACACCAAACCATTCACGCTTGATGAACTCAAAACAACACTCAAAGATTATGCCAACAACAAATCTCAAAGACAAAACATACCAACATTGTTGTGGAAACATCCAATATTTAATGATCTCCTCCTTGAGTTTTGCAACCACACATTCATACGCCATTCGCCAATTTCAGCTTGGCTAAAGGGCAGTATAGTCCTTCTTCCATAAAAAAAGGTGCTCTAACAAGTGCGGCAACTTATACCGGTATAATTTTCATGCCAATTGCAGCAAAACTTTACAATAAACATCTGCTAAATAGAATTGTCCCTATCACCGCTGCACTTCTCGGCAAGAACCAGAATATATTAAGAAGCCGGTTGTCAACTGATCTGATCCTCTCCATTCGCTGCATAGTGAAAGAGATGAAAAAATTCAACAAAGAGGTCAAAATCTGTTTTCAGGACTTTGGCAATATATTTGATTCCATCAACAGAGATCTCATGTTCAAAATCCTCATCTCTATTGTACACACTCCAGAATCAAAGCTCTGTACAGAAACGCTACTGCCACCATTATATCGCGTGATGGTGCCTTTGTAGTTAAAGTAGATTTCTGTATTTCTCTCGACAGCATGGAGGAAAAAGAATACAATACCTGACTCACTTTGAATTTGTCGATGAATTTGCATTAATTACTCAGTGTATCAAACATACAGAATCCTTGCTGCAATCTATTAAGCAAGCAGCGAACCATGTACGTCTGTATAGCAATGTAAGACAGAAGATATCACAACCTCCCCTCAAGCATCCGAGTTGAAGTCATTCAATATTACATTCATCAAGAGTTGACAAAATCAAATATCTTGGATCTCACATAATAGATTCCCAAAATATTTAAAAATCCGCAAAGTTCTTGCATAGGATGCGTGTAACAAACTTTACAAGATTTGGCGTTCGAATTTTCCAGACTCTTTAAAAGTCGAAACATTTCTAACACTGACTGAGCCAGTCCTAATGTGCAGATCAGAAACTTAGACATTATCTGTTCGTCTTGAAAGACGACTGGATAGAATATATATGAATCTGCTTATAAAAATCAAGAACATCAGTTTGAGATCAAATGCAACGCTTAACACAGTTTACGGAGAACTGACATCAATCTTTTTTAAGCTCAAACAAAAGAGATTGCAGCTAGCTCAGGGAGAGATATTAGGGATCTGGACGCTGTCGGTAATAATGTATCGAGGAGAAACTGAATTTTAAATTTTAAATGTCAGTTTTATGACTTCTGGGGTCAACGTGCCTAGGTGCACAGCTCAGTCGATCTCATTCTCAAAGATTTTGTTTTTAACGCTCTCGTGTTTAATATCCCAGAAGAAATTTGAAATGTTGTAAGAAACTAGAAGCAACATTACCGCAATTTATATTATCACATTATCTATTTATCATCTATCTATATAGGATTAATATGAGTAAAGGTTTATCAGCTGATTGATGTTACCTTCAACACCCCAACTCCAGAATTTTGTAGGCGGACCAGTCCGTCCACTTTTCAACGATTATCGGCAACTCGCTGTTTATATATTTTCGCTATTTTCCTTTTATGTACATTGAATACTGGTGTATTTTTTTCTGTATTTTTTGTGTTCATGTGTGAGCTTATGCGCGTTCGGCCATGCGCACAACTCTGGAGATGTGCAGAGGTTCCCGTACTCCCGTCTGCGTGGATGTGCATACATGGAGGAAGTCGTGATCATTTTTCACATGTTTTATTGTTTGTTTGTTTTTTTTTTCATTTTACACACACCCATTTAATATTCTATCCTTTTTTTTCTGAATATTGGTGATTTTGTCTAAATTCTTTTTAATTATGGACATCCTTGTTTTTTGCTACAGAAGTATTTTGCTTTTTATCTTCTTTACATAAATATTTGATATCTATTCACGTAGGTATATAGGTATACGTATGTATATATAAGTACAATTAAACATGCGTACACGGGTACAGGTGCACTTTTGTTTGTGCTTTGTTATTAATAACCTTGTTCTTAAATGTTGAAGTTATTTATTTTTTAAATATTATTTTTACAGATAGATAGATATAACATATACTCCGTTACACTCACGCACGCACGACACGCACGTACGGTACGCACGCGCGGCACACACAGCACGCACAGCACGCACGTTGTGTAATTGTTAAATATTGTATATGTTTATATTATTTCAGCTTTGTTGTTTAAGATTTTATTTTGGTTTTTATAACTAATTATTGCTATTTTATCCTCTAATTTTTACTGATAATACTGTATGGGTCTACCCTTTTATAATTTCCCATTTGATTTTTCCAAGGATATTGTTTTCTTTTTGTTTCCATATGTTTTTCATAGTGTTGTATTGTTTGTGTATGATTTTCTTTCGAATGACATTTTGAAGTTATATTAGTTTTTTTCTTTCTCTATAGCTTCTTTGTATTTTTTCGTCTGTATTAATGCTATTATTTACGATAGCTTTGTATACTATGTTATTGGTTAAAAATTTACTGTTAAGTGTATTTTTTCTTTGTTTATGCAGTTAAAACTAATGTGATTATTATGCTGCATGTTATTGTTATTGTTGTTATAAGTGTTAATGGTTTTGTTGAGTACGTTTTTATTGTGATTGGTTATTATTTTCTTCACGTTATGTATGCAGCTCTCACTTATTTTGATTGAATTCTTGTTGTTAATTTTTGATATTTTGCAGTTTTAGGGAAATGTTTGTCAATTGCTTTGAAGAATATTTTCTCTATTTTTGTTCTATTGTATTGTTGTAGGGTTGAACCAAATTATATTTGTTTTTGTTTCAATTGTTTGCCTTTTTTTCTTCTACTTTGTATGAATATCTGCTGTTTCTTAGGGCTGATTCTTATGTTGCTTTTTTATTTTCACTGAATATTTTTAGGCAACTAGAAATTGTTGAATTTCTTTTTTTCATAGATATGGGTATGGTTTAAATAAGTTGAGCGGGTGATTAGAATTTTTGTTAATGTACATTGAGTTGTTGTTTGGTTTTCTTTATGGTTTGTATGTTCCGTTGTCTAGATTAAATATTATATCTAAGAAACTTCATATTTTTAATTTCTTTTATATCTCTTATAAATCCTCGGTTTTATTATTTCTTGTATTATTTTTTTCTGCAGTTCTGCCGTTTCAGTTAATTAGAATTAATGGAACGTCGCCCCCGTATAAGACTATACCTTTTTGTTTATAATATTTGTTAATTTATTGACTATATAAATGCCTATGAGTCTACATAACAGAAATATCATAGCTACCCATTGTTACATCAAAATTATTATTATTATTGTTATTAGCATTATTGGTATTATTTTGGCCCTTTATTGTCAATATATTTTTATTGTTATATAATATTGATTTTCCGTAGTGTTTAATTATATTTATGTCCTCATTGGGGATATTGATGTATTGTTTTGCCACGTTTAATACGTTGTTTAGTGTATGTTCATTAATACATGGGTAGAAGTAGAAATCTATCTCTCTATCTCTCACTCTCTCTCTCTCTTTCATATATATATATATATATATATATATATATATATATATATATATATATATATATATATAATCAACTGAATTTTAGGTTAGAAAATCTAGGAAAAGAAAGTCAGTATAAAACCATAAATAGTAACTATAAAAAAGGCCTTTTTTGACAGAGCAATTTCCAAACTAATTATACAGGACTCTAAAGAAAATAGTTCTACACGTCCTTGGAATTAATATTGGAAAAATAACAATTTTGCATTTATGTATGCGTATATAAGTGTGTATATATATTTTTAGACATACATTTATTTGCACTCACAGACATACAATGATACACAGACACACACACCCATATATATATATATATATATATATATATATATATATATTATATATATATATATATATAGGTGGATGTAGCTATGAGTGTATGCGACACTGAAACTCGAAGGCCCTGCAATTGACTTTCAAAAGCTAAGTATTAAAAAAGAGGAAAATGCCCTTCACAATACAGAATAGCGGGATTTAAATATTGCATAATAACAATCTTGCTACAAAGAATACCGGACAATCCCCTCGCAGATGAAGAAAAAACTTAAGATATCAGAAACGTGGCTCCAAAGATGCTTGCTGAGAAGGCCAGGACGAGTTTCAGAGAAAATGGAAACAAAATGAACACTTATGCTTAACATTAGAAAGAGGCATTTGAAATTCCTAGGCCACATAATGAGAAAAGACGGCTTGAAATTTTTAATAATAACAGGAGAGTTTGACAATAAGAGGAACAGAGAAACACGACGGATAAACTGGCAAGCTTGTGTAAATGGATGACAGAAAGGGTTTCTGGAGAGATAACAAAAAGTCACAATTTATTAAGGGCTACAAAGAACAGAGAATTGTTCAGACCCGATCATGGGTCTGAACATCTAGAAGTGTGTCGTCCCCCCGGTGTCGCTGCGCCAAATGTGACGTCTGCCTTGTTGCGTCCGTCGTGCTATCCTGTCCTGTGACGACCAACTGGCTTGGAATAAAAAAAATTTACCACTTTTCCTTGTCGGAAAAAATAACACCGCTTAGTGTCCTTTTCGTGATGGCTTCTTATCACCTAAATTTAATTCTCGCCTTTCTTTTTCCCTTTTAGCAAGCCAAATAGTGTCACAGAAGTATAAGAGAAGAATGATATTTTTCCCATCCAATGTAGTTGACAGTGATTTTCTTTTTCGAGTAGTTTTAAAATTATTCCTGTCTTTTTCAATAAAAATGAAAAATAGTGCTTGACAAAGGTTGTAACGTGCAGAATCTTCAGCTAGAATTTCTAAAGCAATCTAGTCTGAATGATATAATCCAAAATAACTTTAAAATTCTGCCAATGCTTTCACTCATCCGCCCTTTAAAATGAAATCGTTAATTAAACAGCCTTCACCCCTATCGCTGTACAATTCGAACGGAACAGTAGGTTTCTGATAATGGTTGTAAGTCATGAACGTATCCCAAGGATTACTTCACACTTCCTACTGATTGTCTGCAATTATTGGCTAATTATCCATCCGCTCGCTGTCATGCAAATTATTAACGTTTTCTGTAGGGTGGGCCTCACGACGTACAACTTACTGACGGTATTACAGCAGTTAGGCAGCAAGGGCTCATTTAAGCGATTTTAGCAGTTGATTACTTACTTTACTCGTCCGGTGAGTGGTGAAAACTTTTAATTTGATTATTTATTATGCTTAGTTGAGTGAATATATGAATCAGGAACTTACGAATAAGCTAGATTTCTTTGTAAAACAAACAAAAAAAAATGGAATTCCTCTTTCCAAAATTCTTTAGTGATTTTTTTTTTGTCTTGGTAGCGATCAGAGCGTCCGGAGAAAAGGCGGAGGAGGAGGAGAAATTAAGTCGCTGATTGTATCTTCTCTGTCACTGACATTTCCCTGCTTGTGCTAGTAAAAGTAACCAATATAGATCGCATTGAGCTGTACTGTTCATTATTACAATTGCTGAAAAGTCGCTTATTGACTTTCAGTGAAAAATCAAGGCAATGTGACCTCAAAACAGCCGATACGACCCGCTACGGAAGAACGACTGTAGTCCAACCACCATCAGTCCAAGCCACATATAATGCCCTAATAATGACACATTAAAATGCCTAGAATACAATAGTATTGAATAACTATTCTATGAAGAATCCAATGGCTAAAAAACCTAGCTCGTCTGCCTAACCTAGCTCCGATTACCTCAATAAAAATACAGCGAAATCTGTTTCATGTAGACTTATACCTCACTCTACGTCATTAATTGATTCCAGAGACAACAACTAAGGTCGAAAAGCGGCTTATGTTGGAATAACTACATTATAAACAGCAAATAATCATCCCCCATTGCCTATTACAGCATTTATTATATGTACATTTATTATTCTGAATAAAATATTTAATTTCTACCTTATCTTCGAGCGATATAATCTTACATTTATTATTAGCACTTGCATTGGGAATTTTCTTTGGAGCCAAGGGCAACAATGCATTTTAAATCACAACTGAAATGTAATTGAAAGGACGTCAACGGCAGAGCAAAATATAAACAAGTCTGAATTCAAAATCAGTGTTGGAGTGAAAAACAAGTCACGAGTGCCGTCTGTCGGCAGGAATCTGAAATATAAACATCTGTTGAACATACGTTTTTATGCTATTTTTAAATAATTTATGATATATATATATATATATATATATATATATATATATATATATATATATATATATATATATATATACCTGCGTGCCAAATTATTATCGAAATAACTTTTTTCTAATATTTCAAAAACTGTCCAATCAATTGACACATAATTTTCGAACAATGTTGGCAGCACTGACTTGCGCAATTACTGAAATTTTCGTACTGAGCTGCGCTATGTAAACAAACTGGCGCCATATTTGTTATCAGCACTGTGATTTGAGTGTGCCAAATTATTAGAAAAGTGTAAGAATTTAGTGAAAAGATGGGCCATAAAAACAGTTTAAGTGATGCTGAAAAGAAAACTATCACCTCATAACTCTTAAAAGGTAAGTCTACCCTAGAAATTTTTAAAATGATAGGAAGGTGTCATTGAAAACTTCACCACCGATCCTACACAAGTACGCAAAACAGAAGATAAAGGTAAGCTGAGTGTTATTTCACATCGTCTCATGTCATGAATTAAACGAGAAGCCACGAAGAACCCTGGACATACCAGTCAAGTCGCCTGGGGATCCTACAGTGTCCCAAAGTACTCGGTGTCGGTATCTGAGGGAAATAGCAACTACAGTCAAAATTCTATCGAAGCCAAAGTTGACGAGAAATCACATTCAAAATCGCTTGAAATGGACCGAGGACAATATGAAATTGACTTCTCTAAAGTTTTGTTCATAGACGAAACTTGAGCAACACTTGATGGGCCAGATAGATGGTGCAAAGGCTGGGTAATGGATAGACAGAATCGCCATCAGCGACACTAATGAGACACTAACAAGGCAGTGGAGGCATAATGATCTGGGGTGGTATTATAGGAAAAAAATTAGTGGGCCCATGGAGAGTACCAGATGGCGTCAAAATGACTCCTGATGTATACATAGCGTTTATGAAGGAGCATCTTGAACCGTGGATGAAAAGAGTTGCCTTCAGAAGGGTCATTGTTTTTATGCAAGATAATGCTCCTTCACATGCTGCTCACAAGACTACTGAATATTTGAAACAGTTAGGCTTCAAATGATGGACCTCGAAATATGAAGGGGCCAGCAAATTCTCCGGATTTGAACCCAATCGAAAACCTTTGAAGCATCATGAAGCGAAGACTGTGCACCAACGGACGACAATTCAGGAGCAAGGCTGAGTTCTGGTAAACAATTCTTGACATATCTCACGGCATTACAGCAGATGGCATCCTACTATGGATCGTCGACGTCTTCAAGTAATTTCAAAACAGGGAAAGCACATTCCCTCTTAATTTGTGTATAACTGTGCCTTTGTTTGCATCTGTTATTATTTGTTTGATTATCTTATTTATTAGCTTATTTTGATCATAAACATTCATGTGCAACATTAATAAACGTTTTGTTTGCTCAATTCTGGGAATTTTCCTAAACCTTTCTAATAATTTGGCACGCTCAAATGACCGTGCTGATAATAAATATGGCGCCAGTTTGTTTACATGGCGCAGATCAGTACGAAAATTTCAGTGATTGCACAAGTCAGTGTTGCCAACATTGTGCGAAACTTTTGTGTCAATTGATTGGACAGTTTTAGAAATATTAGAAAAAAAGTTTTCTCAATAATAATTTGGCACGTAGTGTGTATATATATATATATAAATTAACTGATTTAAAATGTTTTTCACTACACAGTAATAACCATGTTTCAAAAATGGAAGCTAAAAACTTTAAATTTAATTATATAATTGAATTAAAAGCATTAGTTCCGTTTCATCATCTAGCGAATATTTATGCTCTGTAAATTTACACTGACCACTGTTTTGTAAAAATAAAAATAAAAAATAACAAGAACACCGGATTATATATATTACTGTTCTTTCTTTAGATATATATATATATATATATATATATATATATATATATATATATATATATATATATATGTGTGTGTGTGTGTGTGTGTGTGTGTGTGTGTGTGTGTATATTATGTATACTATATATATATATATATATATGTATATAGTATACATAATATTATTTAAAAAAATATTTAAATATGATTTTATATGTGTTTATGGTTATTTCAGTGATTTGAGATTACTAATATTTTTATTTGACGACGTAAACTCGAGTAAAAACGATCTAAGGGGAGTTTTATTTTTCCATATAATATTTAAGAAAAATTGACGTATCTTCGAAAATGACGTAACTCGAAACGACTCAACGCGGGCTCTCACTGTATTTCTTTGTGATTTTACAAACGTTTCTTTATACTTTTTACTTAATTGTTGTAGTTCGTGTTTACTACATTTAAGAACTTCGTATACCGCACCTTTTCTCTATTTTCATATTAATATTTCAGTAAGCCTCGAGATACACTCAGGCTAGAACCTTACACTTTAAAATTGTAATGTTGAATGTAGTGTGATATTATTGAAAGAAGTAGTGGTTGGAATGAAAGACAAAATAGGATAGGCTATGATTGAAACTTTACTTGAAGAGGAGAAGGTTGTCGTGCTCCGGGAAAAGCTTCCAAACGAGGGAGTCTGTTTGTCAAAGTAGCATTTGAAGTTGGTAAGATGTGAATAGAACTTAGTTTTTCCATTTTCAATACGGAAGAGATTAGCGCGATTCGACACCGTCCATGGAGATTGGAATCGAAATACACTATATATATATATATATATATATATATATATATATATATATATATATATATATATATATATATATATACTTTTCAGATGAGTCAATTTTCATATAATTCTTCCCGTCCTGGATATGACGATAAACTACATCCGCGTCCTCGTTAAGACGATAAACAGCAATGCCTCTGATCAGAAGGTATTAAGGAGCTTGGAATTACTTCTTAATTGCTGACCCGGAGTGGTTGCACCTGTTAGGGTCCCAGCTACAGGCAAACAGTTGACCCCCAAACTGGTTCGAAAAAACATGAAAGTGTAAAAATAGGTTTTAATACGAGATATATTTTGTAAAAATATTATTACCAGCGATCAATTTTCGAAGAAAAATTTATTACCAGCAATACACTTATGAAAAAATATTCCCAGAAATAGATTTTTTGCAGAATAAAATATTATTAGCAGCATATTTTTGGAAAAAAATAGCACCAGCAATAAAAAATTGTCAGCATTAAATAAACCATTGAGGTTGATATGCTGTAAAACAAACCAAACCAAACCAATCATATACTTCTACTTAAATACCACAAATTTCCTATGCGATTTTTACTTAAATGTGGATCTTTGTTTTATTAACTTTTACGAATAGTCTTCTAGTCTGTATCTTTATTCTTTTTTTTTATCTATGTTTACATTTTTCGAAACCGGCTTCTCATGAGAGTATCATGATATCGGTTGCTTTGTTGAATGAAAATGTAAGATTGTCGAAAGAGAGAAACGTCTGTAATATAACTGGATGGAGGGGTAGAATAAAATGAAGATAGGAGAAGAGTGAGGACAAATGAAGAAGAGAATGGTGAAAAGTAAAAGAAAAGGAAGGACAATTGCTAATCTTGATAAAAAATAAAAATATATCCGTTTTTACGAATTATTTTATTCTAATAAGATTTTAGCATCCCGCTACCACTTTCTTATTAATGTATTAGGTTGGTGCAAAAATAATGACGTAATAATATTCGTTTTTTGACGTAACGTCAAAAAACGACATTATTACGTCATTATTTTTGCACCAACCTAATAATTTTTGTACAATTTAGTGCAAACAAAGTGGATCAAAAACTTATTCAGCTTCATAGAGTTTTTCAGGAAATATCAGCTTCTAATTGGTCAATAAACACACAAGTGGTCGTTGCAATCCACCTGCGTCTAATATTTTTCCATAGCGTGATCAAGTCAAGTTCCCCGCCAATTTTCTGTGAGCCTGTCATTGGTTACATCAGTTATAAAATAAATAGCAGACACGAGCATGCTGCTCTCTCTCTCCCTCCCTCTCTGTCTCCCTCTCTCTCTCCCGTTCTCTCTCTCCCTCCCTCTCTATCTTCCTCTCTCTCTCTCTCTCTCTCACTCTTCTCACTACAAGATGTAGTTGTAAAAGGATTCACGTCTCGACCATAGGCGGTCAGACGGTAAAACCATATTCACGCATGTACGTACTTACGAAATTTTCCAAACATTACAAACATACAGAACATTTCCAAACATGCAACAAGAACTTTTTTTTATTTGAAATACTTGTCTAAAGCTACAGTTTATTCAGCATTTCTCAGCTTTATAATTTATTCAACTTTTGTAAGCTCAAATAAAAATATTAAATCAGTGAAAAGGAACATAACTCCAATAAAATATTAACTTCTACGCATGTATATCATTACACAAAACAAATTCAAATGCTATTGTTTTAAAACCATCTTGTTCCTTCTTGTATTTCATATTTTGTAGAAATTTTACGTTAGATATAAATCGTGTGGTAATGTTAATAACAGACATCTACAAATGGTCTATTCTTATTAATATACATCAACAAGATAATCTTTCATTATTTTTGTTAGGTATGATCATTTTATCATCATTTCACTCCAAGAAAGGAAATAAATCCAAGAAGGATATGAATGAATAAAAGAAAACATTATTAAGGAGAGAAAACAATAAAAGAACTGGAATTAAAAAGAGAGAAAATAACGTTTGAGATTGCATTTAAATTTCTGAAGATCAAAGTTGGCCACAACACAGTTTTACAGTTGAGAAGTTGAAGAGGAGAAACAGCATTGAGATTAAAGCAACATCGATCAATTTCAATTGTAAAATTATAAGACCTAACTGCCAACCTACCTTGTACTTCGCTTAAATTCATAAAGTCCTGATACAAAAGAGAAAAAAATCATCAGAATAATTATCAAGAAAATCTTTATTGGAAGGGCACTTGGAATGTACGTTACGGTGATGGGAAATTGACTAAAACGGAGATGTCCGGTCAGAAAAATATTCTCCAAATATTTTCTTACTCGTGTTTTTTACTCATTGCTTTTTTTCCTTTTAGTTCTTGTTTATTTTTTTTTAAATCTCTAATTATATCATTCATAAAACCATATTTGTTCGCTCTTATCTTTATTTTTATAAATCTTCTGCGTGCTCTGTTCAACATGAACGCCATTTACAACTTTACGTTCATATTACGCAATGAAAATATAACTTAACCTTACATTTTTCTAAGAAACCTTTGTAATATTTACATATCTGAAACATGAAAAAATCTATTATTTTATTTTTTTATTAGTTTCACATAGTACAAGGCCCAAGAGCCAGTCAAGATAGAGGATTACTGTGTAATTTTGTATAAGCGTAAGAAAAGGCAAGAAGTGCAGTTCATGAGTTTATGTAGTAAAGATAACAGTTAACCCTAGATATGAAGAAGTCAAGATTGTAACGATTGGCACAACATCCTCTTGGGGGTCTGTTCCACAAAGCAGCAGTGCTTGGTAACAAGCTGCCTGAGTGTAACTTACATCTTACAAACAGGAGGTGCATGATTTATCCTCCTGTACGTCCCATGTCATGTAAGAGGTTGTGACGTTCGGTTCGTTGGAATGAGGTAGTCGTGTGGAAAATAATTCATCATCCACAAGTCTATGTAACCACCTTTGATCTATCAAAACATGTAATAAGTAGTGGGCAGCTCCAGCCCAGATAGGGCAACAATACTCTATTCTTTGTCTGATCCAGATTTTATAAACGTAGAGTATAGCATGAGAGAGACAGAAACTTATCGGAATCGTACCATAAACTGACCATTTTTCCAGCATTAACAATAGATTATATATATGACTACTACTTGAGGTCTGGAGTGAGCTAGAATCTCAATAGACATTCAAGACAAGGAGAGCCCTTGTGTGAACACCCATCCTTCATGAGTGGTAAATGTTCAGTATAGCTTTATTTACAATATGATGAGCAACCTTCAAGTTGACGTGAAGAAATCTTATTACCTAATAAGCTATCGTATGTATTCTAAATAAAAACAACGCTTAGAACCTGAAATTAACGGATTATATTAAACATATGAACATAAATATACACTATTTTGAAAATTCATTGAAACAAAACAAATAATTCCGTTATTTTTTATTTCTGTTTCTTACTTCGTATATCCATTCCATGAAGTCTTTCCTTGCGGATTGACCAGAGATTCTCGATTGGATTAAAATCAAGACAGTTTCAAAGCCAGTCGATAATACTTTGATTTTTTTCACTGGTAAGTCTTGCCATTGTGTTCGTGCAGTGTTACAATTATCGCACGCTTCCTTGGAGTAACGTATATCGCAGACAATGGACGTAGGACAACTAATTGACAATTGAGATAATAGTGTCTGGGTGTGACGAAAATCTGATGCAATCACGGATGAAGCAATATTTCTCAAGGCCAAACAAATTTTATCAGACACACCTAAAACATTTTCATATTACTGCACACCATTGCAAATGAATTAATCTGAGGAAAAAACAGGTGTCATTTCTATAGGTCTAAAACTGACCGTATGACAAGGAAACTCAAGCGGTAGTTTCAATTAATTTGCACAAGGGGGTATTAAGTGGCTTTAAAGTATTTATTTAATACCCGTGTTATTAGGAGGACACTGATGTGTAATGACATGTGCTATTGGTGTCATTTACCGTTCGTCAAATTTTGCAGGTTTTTTTTTTATTTTTTATTTTATTTTTATTTTTCATTTTAATTTTTGACTTCGATTTTTACTGGAAGAAATAGAAACATGAAACTTTGCTTTACCCAAATTGTACTAAGAAAGAGACAATTACAGACAGAATGCTTCGGATCAACATTCATCCATTATTAACACTGATTAATTTGACGATAATGGGATTGAGTTGAAGATAATGAAAGAGTGTCGGCTTTTCTTATCAACCAATTGTATCACTTACTTTTTTTATATATTCTTTCAATACCATTTTCATTCAACGCTAATTCATAAAGAATGTGGTTGTGCCTAGTTAGAAGGTAAGGGATTAATATTTATCCTTGTGGAATCTGTGAACTCGGATCGAATGCAAAATGAGTCAATATTACTATCGCCTTGAGAAAAGCATGCGTCGACATCTTTCATAATTTTTCTCATTCTTGATCACTCAATCTTGTTCGTTGGAGAAGTTAATATCATTTTCGAGGCGTTGATATTTTTTTAATCAATTCACCCCAAGAAGGTGATTATGTCAGTAAGACGGAACGGGCTACTGGAAATGAAACAGAATAAAAAAAATACCTTAAAAGGAATCGGAAAGCCTATTCCAAGCAATGTACAAGGTATAAACTTCTCCTTCTGTACAAAAGATTGGAGAGGCGTGTGACTCGGACCATAGGAAAACCGGAAATAAATTTGCGTGTGCATATATATATATATATATATATATATATATATATATATATATGACAAAATATAGTTTTCAGATATGCTATATTTATGAGTTAAATTGCTACATATAAGAGATACAGCGTATGTAAATATAAAGGTTTACATTGAGATCGACAACTAACACAAATAGTTGGTTTTATTCATAAACGCAATCGTCAGGCCATAGTTGAGGATTGCGTTATCCGGGCGACTGGCATATTTCGCATAGAAAACGTTAAAATATCCCTTTCTTTCTGACGCCCGACGATAGCCTAGGGAATCTCAGACTGATGCCAAATCGGTCGGGCATTGATCCCGGTTTGAAGCAATCGGACGTGTAGCCACACTGAAGAGCTGTGATGCAGCGAAACAATCTGTCTGTGGATGACAATATATATATATATATATATATATATATATATATATATATATATATAATGATAAGAGCAATATATATATATATATATATATATATTGTTAAGAACAACATATACATATATATATATATATATATATATATATATATATATATATATATATATATATATATATATGAAGAAATATAGTCTTAACGTGTTCTATATTTATGGGATAAAGTGATCAATATCAGAGATAGAGCGTGTGTAAATATAAAAATGAACATATAAGTCAACACTTAGAGGCGACAGTCTGTTTCATGCTATATACAATCGTCAGGCCTGATGATTGCATATAGCATGAAACAGACTGTCGCCTCTAAGTGTTGACTTCTATGTTCACCTTTATATATATATATATATATATATATATATATATATATATATATGGCCTGACGATTGCATATAGCATGAAACAGACTGTCGCCTCTAAGTGTTGACTTCTATGTTCACTTTTATATTTACACGCGCTCTATCTCTGATATTGAGCACTTTATTCCATAAATATAGCACACCTTAAGACTATATTTCTTTATATATATATATATATATATATATATATATATATATATATATATATATATATATATATTCTCCTATGTGCTATTCTGCTTGTGGGAGATGAGACTGGACTGAGTGTTAATCCAAAATTTTGTTTGTAAAAATCATTATGAAATGTGATTGATGATGAGACGACAGGTATTTATTATTTTGGCTGTTTGTAGAGAGAGCTTTATTTTGCGTTAGATGATTTTTCAAGAGATATAGGTATTTTTCAACTGGGACATTAGTGTAATGGGATTTCATATCTCGACTGGCCATGCGTTTTTCGATCATTTAGCTTATTTTGTCAACTAGACTGCCTGAATTCTTTATATCCGATGAACTGGTTGTTCCAAGGAGAGTGGTTAGAATTGTTATGGATCTCCACTGTTTATTGAGGCGCTGTCTATTCCTGACATCATTTCTTAGAATTTGGTCGATTCTGCTTCTTTACAAAATATTTTACACAATCAACATGTTTTCTTTATATATGATGCTCTACATATATATCCTCGTGATAATGATAACCTGACCGCGGAGATCAACTAAATAAAGTCAAATACACAATGGAATTTACATACAAAATGGAAGATATCAAGCTGCACCGCGTTAAAAAAACAGTTTAAAATTTGGTGTCCACCAGAAATCAACCAACAAAAACACCTTGATAAATTCCCATCATAATAACAAAATAAAATCTCGAATAATCATCGGATACTACCTAACTACACTAAGAATATGCAGCTCAGATTACACTGAAAACAATTTCAAACTTCTCAAGTATCCTAATTATTTTATATTCAATATGAAACAAAAGGACCATAAAATATTAAAGAAATAAAACAGCACCTCCTGAAAAACTTACTGAATAAAATAATATATTATCTTGCCTACTAATTATATCACATCTACAATCGGAAAGAATCTATCTAAACTCAACATAAATATTGTTAATACTACATCCAAAACAATAAAAGACTTAGAAAAAAGACAATAAAAGACTTAAGCAAAACAAAATGATAAAACATGAAGGAGGGGTTTACTCATTCGTCTGTAATAATTGTCACAAAAATACATAGAGGAAACCTCAAGCAATCTAAATAAAAAATTATATGAACACAAAAGAGATATTTTACAAAGTAATACATCAAATTCATTAGTTGGCCACGTAACGAGACCGACAACAACTTTGATATAAAAAATTCTACTCTGATCAAAGGAGAAATAATTTACTACGACTTAGATGTCTAGAGAGTGCTGTAATCGCAAGTTTATATACTGTAAATTTGTGCCCTGTCTATCACAATATTTTACCATTCCTGGCAGATCTTCTAATATCAGTGTGGAATAGTTACCTACACACACACACACACACACACACACACGCATATATATATATATATATATATATATATATATATATATATATATATATATATATATATGTATATATGGATCAGAATCCGATAGAGAAAGAAGATAAAACGAAGCTTTAATAAAATTGCCACATTTTACATTGAAACACGTTATCCTTTTTTCTTTATTTCATCAAATATACACGCACAAACAAGCACACACATACACACAAACATACTTACAGAAAGAGACAGAGATAGATAGATAGATAAATAGATATATATATATATATATATATATATATATATATATATATATATAGATAGATAGATAGATAGATAGATAGATAGATATTAGTTTCCTCCACAGAAAACGTGATATCTAAGTTTTAAAATGAATTTTAAAAAATGAAAAATCTTTCTTGAAGCTATTATTTTAGATTTAATTTCAAGCTAATCGATTAAATGTAATATGTCCAATGAGGAACGTAATTTGCTGTATTTCAAAACTAATTTAAAACTAATTAAAAAGCAATTTAAGTTTTATTTTTCCTATAATAACTGATTAGCGACATTGTTAACTGACTTTTATCGCAATGTTATACGCTTTATTAAAAAAATTTTCCAAAAATAAAATATACTTTTCTGAAACTTAATTTTAAGAATATTGGTTGATGTAAAGTTTAATCAATCTGATTTGATAAACATATTACCTACTTTAATTTTGAATATCACAGAAATCCGTTTTTAAACACAGTAGTATGACAGCGCGAATGAGTAATGGCAGTTGTCCAATGTTTTTCTACAGTGGTTATATCTGTAAAAATATTTAAAGAATATAAATTGGACGCTTTTTATATAATTTTTTAAGTGTTTAACAATATTAAAAATTCAAGGAAATATTCTCCTCTATATGATGTTCTATTCAATTTTATATACTTCGGCTTAAAATGAGTTACCGCTTATATATTCTGATAAAGTAATCTACAAAAAGTGACTCCTTTGTACACATACAAACAAATACAAAATCTTTTTAAAAATATTGGTGTTTGAGGAATTGTACTTTGCTTTTCCAATTATGATTAGGAAATATACTTTTTACTTAATAACAATATCTTTTAACTGGGACAAAGTAATACAGAAATTTAACAGATGTAAAACTTTTTAAATCATTCTAAGTAAATTTTAAACAAAATGAAAACAATTCTTGTAAAAATTCATTATTCATCGAAAAGTTAACTTAAGACAATAATTTCTATAATATGTTGTATTCATAAAAGCATTTAAAGGATTCTCTAATTAAATAATATTTTACTTTTATTATATTTTTATTATATGATTCAGAGCAAATGTTTGGTGACTGGTGATAATTTAAATTCTCCAACGTCTTCTACTTTAACTAATATGAATATTAAGATTTACATATTTAATTGCTCGAAATTTCATAAAATTAAATATGTAGGGATTAAAAGGTTTTTTTAAAATATTTTTACCAAGATTTTTCAAAAAGAAAAAAATTCTGAAATAATTTATGATTAAGTATTGTTGCGTGAAAAAAGAGCTTAATGGATTGGGGATAGAGAATATCATTTTGCATACACCGAAGTTGGTACGTGCTGTCTTGGAAAAGAAATCAATCCTTTATAATTCTTTCTAGGATCGAACACTGAACACTTGTGTTGGAGGGTATATATTGACTTATCTTAGTCAATATCCAAACCACTGTGTTACAATTTAATTTATTGTACAGCTACCAATTTGCGTGTTAGTATCTTTGGCAATATATGTAATGTCTCATTTGAGAGAGAAGATCAAAGTTTTATATAATATTTAAAAAAAAATATCCTAAATTGTTTTGGCGTGAGTTGGTACAGTTTTCCTTTATTGAATACGCATTCATTGCGTGCAGAGTTTCAACCTATTCGTCCGTTCTGGTGCGCCTAATTGCGTGTATGAATATGGTTATACTTTGAAAGTCTTATACATTTCGTTTTCATTGGGGAAACATCAGTCTCTTCCCTTTACTAATGGTCAAATAACACTTTGTTACGAATTAATCGAGACCAAAATTATAAATATTTTATTCATTGTCATGCATTCTACTATTTTTCTTTTTCTTCTGACCAGACTGTTGAAGAATCGAATTTTTAACGCTTCGGCGAAGTTAGTTGTAAGTAATTCTAGACTTCGGTTTAAGAATTATTAAAAGATGAATTTATTTACTAAAAAAAGAGCGTAGAATTTGGTAAAGGGGAACCTAAGAAGTAAGTAATTGTAAGTAAGTCTTGTCTCACTCAGTGCCGTAGTCACATTTCTTGGGAGGTATCCTGGAATGCAAATGAAAACTGGGTTCTTGTAAAGTATTCTAAATGACAAAATACCTAAGCTCTGTTTCATCTTATTTATTATAAAGGAATAGAAAACATAATTTTGCAAGTTCTTCTAGCCATTCACAGGGATGTGACGGTCTAAAAAAACGCTCATTGATTGTAACTAGTAAACACAAAAGAAAGAAGAAAAAAAAAACAATGTAAGTTTTCAACCTGCCAAAGGCGAAATTAGTAACAAAGAAAAAAAAAAGTTCTAGATTTTATTTAATCATTTCAGACAATAACTATGACGCAAAAGTGTGAGATAATATGAGAAAAACCAAAACATTATTAAAGAGAAAAAACACTAAATGAATTTACATTTTTGTAGATTCGATTCAAATGGAAAGCAAAAATGCGGGAAATATGAGCAAAGAAACTGTTAGCATAGACATTACGCTTACACTTAGATATTTCAACTATGAAATGATAAAACCTAGCCTCTAGTCTAGTATGGCGTTCAAAAACGTAAAATGAAGGTAACAAAGAGAAAATCTCATCAGAATAATTATGAAAATATTTGAAGAAAAGACACAGAAAATATATGTTCCAGTAGTTGGAAGTGAGTGAAGCCGAGTTGTAATGTCGGGACCAATAATATTGCAGATTTGTCGTTGGATTTTATCAAGATATCTATATACATACTAAACATCTCCTTTTAGTTACTAATAATTAGTAAAAAAAAAATCATAATATTTTGCTGTTTTTATTTTGTAGCAAATTCAGCAGCATCCTTTCTAGAGGGTTATTTAAAAAACGTCCAAATTATTTTCATATTCATAGATAAATAATCAAAACTATTTTCTTGATCTCAGTTCTAAAATTAAAAAGACCATTTTCTTACACAGAGAAATGTTTAAAATCATTTTCTCGTTTGTTAATTGGAAGTTTAGCATTTAAAAATATATTTCTTGCTTGATTGTTTGCCGAAATTTAATATACCAAACATTTCATGCGTGGTTAGTAACATCACACAATCGGGGCAATATTCATTTTTTTTATTATTTTTACGACGAGGAAATGTTCTAGAATTTCTTCCTCAGTTCTTAATATAAAGAAAACCGTGTGAAATTCCATTGTTTTCTTTTCCTGGAAATTGTTCTGATAAACTTTCCGCTTTGATACTAGACTCTATGAATTTAAATGAAGTACTAGACTGGCATGAAGGTTAAATCAATTTACAGTTGAATTGGCCAAATTTAACCGTAAGTTCGATGATAACAATTTCTTTTCTCGCACTTACCGTTTGTGGAATTCTCTTCCGGCTTATTATTTTCCAATCAACATTGATCTTCAGATATTTAAATGCAATGTCAATCCTTATTTTCTGTCTTCTTAATTCATGTCCTTTTATTGTTCTTGCTTATTAAAAATGTTTTTTTATGTTTTGTTTTGTTTTTTTTATTCTTTCACACTGCGTTTTAGTGGCTCCGTAGCCTCTTTTCAGTTGAAATGATTTAAAAATAGTAGATAGTATATTTTTTAAAATTGTCTTGTACTGTGTGTGTGTTAACCATTGTACCAGGGTTTTCCGATTTAATTTAAATGTTTCTTTTTTGAAAAAGTAAAATATTTCTTCGGTAATCACTTTAATTTCTTTCTTATCAATCATTAAATTTGTATTTCAGTCTGTTTTCCCATTTTCAATTCATTCTTATAGGTACATTTTATATAGTGATCTGCATAAAAATACTCGATACCTAAGGTTTAAAAAAAATAAAAATCATTCTTGAAGCTTTATTTTAGTTTTAATTTCAAACTAATAGATATTTTTTTTAATATTGCCAATAAGCGAAATACAAAATTGTATTTCAAAAACTGAATTAAATTGACTGGATGTTTTGTTTTTTTTTTTAATTTTCTAATTAAAATTTTTAAAAACATGAATATTCTTGCAAACATTTATTATTCGTCAATAATTTTTAAGACTATAGTGTCATTAATATATATATTATTTATAAATCTAATTAAAAGCTTTTCTAAATAAATATCACAGTTTCAATGCATGTTTTATTTTATGATTAAAAATGAAGAGGCTGAAATTTTAATTTCTCGAAATTTCATAAAATTGAGTAAGTAGAGTTAAAAGATGAAAAAAAATTACCAAGATTTTCTAAAAATAATTTTAAAAAAAATTTAGTTATTTGTGAATAAGTTCTGAAAATCCGATATTTTTTTTATTATTTTTCTTAGAATCTCAAAAACAAGAAAGATGCTAAAATTCCTTATAGTAATCTTTGGCCCCCACCCACTGACGAAAGAAAAGCACGATTTTTAACCAAAACTTCGAAAGCCCTAGAAAGGATTAAAAAAATAATAAAATGACACAAAATAGTTTGGTTTATCCGCTTGATAATAACATGAACATCTGAACGATAAAACTTTGATTTTATCAAATTTGATGCCATTTTTCATCATGGTATGCTCTATTTTAGAAAAAGGTACTCAATTTTATATTTCAATGAAAATAATGGTACTATGTTGCAGAAGATTCTGTTGTAGAATTTAGTCAACTGTGTGTTCAATGCTGATATTAAATTAAAACCATTCTACTTACCATAAACTTCAATAATCTAGTAAGACACGAATATACAGTGTAACCTGGATATAAGAGACCCGGATATAAGATAAACCCGGATATATGAGAGATTTTCTCTGGTCCCAAATTAGAGCATGTGTTAATGTAAACAAAACAGACCAAACCCTGATATAAGAGAAACCCGGATTTAAGAGACTTATTCTCCGGTCCCGACAACTCTCTTATATCCGGGTTACACTGTATCAAAAACATGAAATAGTCTTCCTAATTTTTAGATTAAGCTTTGCCAACTATTATATATTTCTAACTAGTATTCTTTAATCTTATTGATTTTTCTTGTAATTTGGAGGTCATAGTATGCGATTAGTATGTACTGGGGAGTTAAGCGGCCATATATTTTGGGATGTGGTCGCAGAAATTGGCTGACAGCCGTGACTGAGGTTCTTCTGCTTATGTGGCATGTTGCGGAGTCCTGTTGCCAGACATGAGGTCACCTAGGAACCAGCCTCTTGATCCAGGGCAACACTACCTCCTCAGTGCATTTGATGTAGGCATCCGTGATGAGCCTAAGGCCCTCATCAATAAATTCGGGAGTTCTTTTCTTATCAGAATGATCAGAGTGAGTTTTCCAAACTGCCGTACCTACGGAATTACCATTAGACGCATCTGACACTTTCCTCATCCTCTGTACCGCCCTCAGATTGACACCCTCAAAACTCTGAAATGTTGATGTTGAAGCTTCCAGGGCTAATGCCAAGCAGTACACTATGCCGTTTCCAAAGTTCTGGCGGGGCGAAATACGCCATGGCGCTTTTTCTTTCTCACAGAGGGTGCCCAACTGATTCCACTATGCTGTGCAACCGACATAAACAAAAACAAGTAATACGCATAAATGAAATTAAAAAAAGATAAAAAGGTTATCATTTATTGTTATGGGGTCCTCCCCCTTTTCATATAAGTGGACTCGACCAGAGTGTTACTTGGACTGCTGCCGTTAAATAATCAGAGTCAGTCAGAATATAGGGAGAGTCAGCAGAGATTGTGATTGAGTTGGAGGTAGAGTAATAGTGTGAGGGGTAACCGCTTGTAGAAGTCAGTTACAAGCACGTAGACTCTAAGGAAATCCTACTTCGAGAATATATATATATATATATATATATATATATATATATATATATATATATATATATATATATATATATATATATATATATATATATATATTAGTGAAACATGTATGAATGAAGAAATGCTGCCTAAATACACACAATATATATATATATATATATATATATATATATATATATATATATATATATGGTATAAATAAAATGACAAAGATCTTAGATTTTGCCGACGCGTTTCGTCTTCCGACTTTTTCAAGGCAAAAATGAAATCGAAATGTTCTTGTTGTTATAGTTACATTAAAAAAATACAAATTTAAAAAGATAGACGCTTCTGTCTAAGCGTAATGTAAATTACATTTATACTAAGAGATTTTTTTTTTCCATGTCAACAATATTGATCTGGGAATTTATCTATCTATCTATCTATCTATCTATCTATCTATATATATATATATATATATATATATATATATATATATATATATATATATATCACAGATATATTATAGCGCATTTGACAAAAGCAAGCAGTATATGATAAGATGAGACACGTCTAGCGTGGGTAATATCTTTTATGTCATTATGTTGCCCATATGTGATTCCCATCTCCGCCGGGCCGCCGCTGGCTACGACATATATCTCATTCATGGGCTAAGCAGGAACAGGCTATCATCTCTGTCTCCGTCGGGAGGTACTATCTCTGTTTCCGTCGGGAGGTACTATCTCTGTTTCCGTCGGGAGGTACTATCTCTGTCTCAATTACAGGCTGTCAGATAAACATCAGGCCAATTTAGGATGTCCATAATTCCGTCCTATAAATGGGAAGATAATTGCCTTCTGTTTGTTATGCTGAATCATTTTTATTTACAAATATTTATTAGTAGTGTAGAGAGACCACAGTTGTTTTCCCTTGGATTGAGCTCATGGGAGTTAGGTCCCTTTTAGAGAGTAAAACTCTTCTGTCCTTTTTTGTCTTTGCGTACGTCTTTTGGGGGAACGGCCTCTTTACCTTCCTGACTACCAGGGTGTTCACATATGTGGAAACTGGTCAACATGTGCACGGCCTAAGGAAAGAAAAAAGTAATTTCCATTAACTTATCTGCGGACTATCAAAGGCCATATAGATGGTATGTTATTTTTTTCTCGTTCAACCATGAAAAAACATTTTTCGTTTAGGGTGTGATTTTCGTATTTGTTGTTGTGTTTGAATGAGTGAGTCCTTAGGATGAATGAATGCCTTATATTATTAAAGTCCCTCATTGTTTTCGTCCGCATTGATTTCTTTCTGACACAATTAAGGATTGCAGGGGGGGGGTTCTATTACTAACACTATTTTTTTTACATTCTTGTATATTTTTTGTTCATTTTTTGAATAATTTCACATAGGCTCACGAATTTCTTTGCTTTTTCTTCCGCGGGCCTGCGAATTTGAAGGGAGTGGTTGAAGGAGGTTATTATTATTTCTCACTCACTACATATTCACTCAACCATGTTATGTTGTCTTCCTTCTTTTCGCATCAGTTAATCTCTATTACTTATTCGCTGTTCTGTGGTGTATCATTTTCTTATTCACTGAATTAGATTATATTATTGTCTCTTCCTAACCGACCCTGAATTTGAACGCACGACTGTCAAAAAGCTGCTTACAGCTTACTGGA
>OZ010584.1:98396622-98416622 GCA_963932145.1 Acanthosepion lycidas | reverse complement strand
CAGACTACGCGATGGAAGTTTTGAACCCGCTTTAGCCTCCTGGACCCCCCCTCATATTTTTTTTAAGCTCAAAGTCGGTGCTCCGATTATGCTAATTAGGAATTCACTCCCACAAAAGCAATTCAACGGAACTCGCCTCATTGTAAAATCCCTTTCTTCAAATTTGATTGAGGCGACCATTGCAACAGGCTGTGGGAAGTGGGAGGATGTTCTAAGTCCAAGGATGCATCTTTTTCCATCGGATGCAAACATCCCGATAAACTTCCGCCGGTCTCAGTTTCCAGTAACGCTTTGCTTCGCAATGTCAATCAACAAATCGCAAGGACAGACCCCAACGTCGCGGGTCTGCATTTAGGTGAACAGTGTTTCGCCCATGGACAGCTTTACGTAGGCTGCCCCCGAGTCGGGAGTAAGGATAACGTTTACGTTTACTCTCTAACAAACAAAGCTAAAAATATTACATACGCAGAAGTCCTATAGCCGATGGTCGGTCACGTTTAAACGCAATGTGCACAACTTTATATCAGCTGCATCGTAGGCTCCTTCAGCAAAAAGAAGTGGGATAATAAAAGAATAGCAACATGCAGAGATATAAAATGCATCCTCTGCCGTACACCGTTGATGTTTTTCTCCCCTTATCACAATGGCTGCTTTAGTTAACACTACATGCGCTTCATGCTCACCTCAACTGGCTATTAAAAACTACAAATAATGTGTGCCACTTACAAGTACTTACCCCGGTACCTTCCCATTCTTCTGTTATGTGGTCCTGTTTGCGGTAGTGGCAGCGCCATCTTTTGTGCAAAAGACGCGTCTACCTTTCATGCTATTGCGTTTTACTACGTTTCAACTGACACAGAGCTTCATGTAATGTCTTGCACTCAGGGATAATACAACCATCCCCATTGGAATACAAAGCCATCTGACACAACTCATCATAAACTTCCTAAGGCTCGTATTCGTAATGAACTTGACAACTTTTAATTGGAGATGTCTTAGTAATGGCAAACGGCTGATGCTACCATGGCTGTCCATTGCTTCCTTTTAAGCCTGACAATTTTTTCTTCCGTTGTGTTGATGAATACCGACAACTTATGTACATTACGTTTTTTTTCGTAGGCGCCCATCAGTTCTACTAGGCTTCAGCCTTACATGCGTGTACAAAATGAGAAAGGCAGTTATGACCTTCCATTCAGGGGAAGTTTACTCCCGGGCAACGCCGGGTTTTAGTGCTAGTATATATATATATATATATATATATATATATATATATATATATATATATATATATATATATAATTACATGAATCATTCATACAAAAACAAATATAGAGGTTAATGATTTAAATGGCGAGAATACATCTTTGCAAACGATTTCAATAAGTTCCACTAACCCCGAACCTGTATATGAATGATATGATCCCTGTTTATAAATTCCAGTTTCATAAGGTCTTTTTTAGTTTTTACAAGCTTTCGTCTGTTCCTACAGACATTCTCAGGTACGGAAATAGAAATGTTCTTGTTTTTTACTTCTCGGTACTAAGAGGACAACGAAAATATAGATGTAATCCGAAAAAATGCTATGAGAAATGTGTTATTATTTTGGAACGTGCAGTCGCAACGCTGAGTTTGAATTTTAAATTTTAAGGTTGTGCGTTTTTGTACAAATATAGTAATAAGAGAATTCTTTTTACTGGTAGATTTTCCGCCAATGTGGCATGAACTATATTGTCCAATAATTACAGAAATGTCACACTTATTATCCGAAAGATGCACGTTGGATCAGTTATTTTAATTTCGATTATAGGTGCTGTTCAACTGGAATTTATAAACAGGGATCATATCATTCATATACAGGTTCGTAACTTATTGAAATTGTTTGCTAAGATGTATTCTCACCATTTAAATCATTAACCTCTTTATTTGTATTTCATATAATTATAAGTTGAACAGCACTTATAATCGAATATATATATATATATATATATATATATATATATATATATATATATATATATATATATTAAATGTAACAGAAAATGAATGCCTGATCATGAGTTGTTCTAATGTCTGAATATTTGCCCTAATTTCTGGTGAAATCAATGACAAACATTGTCCAATATTTTGATATTTTTTCATTAAGTTGGTCCTAAAATCTCGGCTAACATGAGCAATCCTTACAATGGTTATACAGGCATGAAACCAAAGATATCCACCGTCAAAGATGATATTTTGTTATTTTGACATGGAAAACTGCCATGCGACAATAAGAGTCTGCGGCACAACAGACGCAGATCGTAAATTCAAGATGTGCTTCTATGATATCATACCACGTGATAGACCAAAGTATAATAAAAGAACCAATATTCAGATATTGGAGGCCATCTACATTAAAATGTAGCAGGCCGCACACATCAAAATTACATTTTAAACTAGTCACAACACATTACATTACAGCTAGACATTGGTTTGATTGTATTACTTCGGTCTGTTGCGTGGTATGACGTCATAGAACCCCATCTTGAAATTACGATCTGAGTCTGCTATTCATAGATACACATACACACACACACAGACAAAACAAAGTCGTCTACTAATACAGTTTTCTTGTTGTCTTTTACCTTTATAAATATTGTCTTTTTCTCCAGGTTAACCCTAAGAAAGTTTTCATATATATATATATATATATATATATATATATATATATATATATATATATATATGTATGTATGTATGTATGTGTGTGTGTGTGTGTGTGTGTTTTACGCGTTTCGTCCATTCTTACTCATCGGGCTTGAAATATGTTTACATTTATGTGACTACACATGTGAATGAATGGTCTGCCTCAGAATGAAATGGCAACCTACTGCGAGAAAAAAAATCTGCCTCGTCAGTGATGTATCGAAAGATACTTGATCGCCTCTGCGTGTATCACGCATGGCCCATAACTGACTTATTTTTATCAAAACAAATACTATATATATATATATATATATATATATATATATATAAGTGAACATAGAAGTCAACACTTAGAGGCGACAGTTTGTTTCATGCTATATGCAATCGTCAAGCCACATATCGATTGCATTTAGCATGAAACGGACTGTCGCCTCTAAGTGTTGACTTCTATGTTCACTTTTATATTTACACACGCTCTATCTCTGATATTGAGCACTTTATTCCATAAATATAGCACACCTTAAGATTATATTTCTTATATATATATATATATATATATATATATATATATATATATATATATATATATATATATATATATAATTATTTAAAAAAAATAAAAAATATATAATTTAAGCTCTACTTCTATATGGAGCACTGTTTTTAAAAATAAAAACAAAAATACTAAAAAAACACCGGATTATTTACCTAATGTATTCTTTCCTATTCTCTCTCTCTCTCTCTCTCTCTCTCTCTCTCTCTCTCTATATATATATATATATATATATATATATATATATATATATATATATATATATATATATATATTGTATGGTTTTGGGAGACTTTTAAAACTGCAGATATTTGAGAAAATTCAAATTAATAAATATTGATGAAAGATGATTACTGTCGCTTTCCATGTTCGTCTTGATAAATTGCATCGGAAGTGTTTGCATAAAGACCTGTCGTCGACCTCATTATCGAATAACTAGGTACATTCAAATTCACAAGTGCCATCTTTAAAGTCTTCAACTAATATACGACTGAAACTCAATATCTATCCATTAAAATTTGATTCCCCATATATTTTAATGTTTAAATAATAACAATTGGTATTTACGGCTTAATTCAAATTATTAAATTACAGCTGAAGTCGTTTGAATGATATTGCTAATTTGTGATTCAGTGTACGGCGTTTAAACGTTATTTGAATCATCCATCTGTCTTTCCATGTAATCTTTCTGCTATTGAAAACTTTACAGAAAAAAGATAATACGAGACGCTGAAAGTTCTCAGTCCGACCCCCTTCCAAAATCTAACCAATTGCCAAACATAAGATTTTGGGAGTAAGTTTTTCATGTACTGACAGAAAACTTTCAGGGTTTGGTAATATTATCCTTTGTTATTTGGTAACCTGTAGTCACGAAGATCTACAGAATATATGAGAGCACGTCTCAGACAATAGAAGTTTAGATAAATATACGCTCGGTTCAGTGTTTCTGATGATTGCTATATTATAGATTTTGCTTATTGCAAAAAATGGAATAATACAATCATTTCTTGAAACGTCATTGTGAGTTAGTACTTTTTTTTCTGGCATATATTGTCTCATTTTTTATCAATTTGTTTACCATATTCCGATCGATATTCTACGATCGTTACCAAGCAGCACGGTATGAATTACATTATATGCAATTTAGTCGAATTTGACAAGTAACTCGAATTGGTAAATCAGAAAAACGATTTAAGAGAATGTAAAGTAAGTAACGGATGTGCGAGTGCATTAACCCATATCCGCACGCGAAGTGGATTCGGCGAATCGAGTTCAAATTCAAGACTAGTCTGTTGTGCTCACTTTCGCACAAATGCCTGTGTAAAAAATATGAATCCATCTTTAGGCCCCTGGCTACAGATTAAATAAGCAGATAGACTGTTTCTTTCTTTTTACCCACACAAAAAGGCCCACGAGCCACTAAGATACGGAATTGTCTGTGTGAAAGAAAGTGAAAGATGATGAGCACAGGAGGCTAGGAATCAATTGATATTTGATTTGAAGACATTTTGATTGCCGTGTTCTTGGAAGCATACATGTGGATGTCACTTGCAAAAAGTAGTAATTCTCCTGGAAAAAAAGGTCTTCGCGGAACTTTCTCTTTATAATAGGAATTCAGAGGACATCATGGTAATTCGACTCCGTATAAGTAACATGGACTTATCTTGCTGTAAATATCTTAGCTGGTGGAATTGGTTTCTATAACCTTGAGTGACAACTAGTCTAAGAGTGAACGAAAATTCCAAACCGTTGAGTAGGCAACGGAAGAACACTGTCCTGTCTTTTCCAAGAATGCATGGCAATGTACACGAAATAAAGAACAATCTGTAGAAATTTTTGATCGCCTTTTCATCCTGATGAGACACGACATTAAGAATATGAAGGTACCATTAAATAAACCAATTCATGTGATATTTTCATTGTTTTCTTTTTTTCAATTTTATCAAAATATAAAATAACAGCGAACAACAATTGGGGAAGTTAGAGCGGCGTAAACGTTTTGACAGGCAAAACAACAGAAAAAGAAAAACCATTTAATTAATCCAAATTTTCCTTCGTTTAAAGATGTGCAGTGGGTTTAAAGTGTAGGGCACGAAATGAGAAATAAGAAAGCTGAGTTCGAATTTCATTCGGGTTAGTTTCATTCACCTACATTCAAATATCATTAGGGAACCTAGGAATCCATCTCCTTCCTCTATACTTATGGATTAAATAGTAGGGCGTATACCCGAAAAAATCAATATTATTCGCAAAAAGTGTGAACTCTATATTGAGTAGCAAAAAAAAAAAAAGAATTATTATGTTGATAAGCCGTAAAAAAACAACCACTTATTTAAATCGATGTTTAATCCGTTAAATAAATTACTATTAAAGAAACAAAAACAAAATTCAATATCACTGTCAACAGATATATATCAAAATCATTTTTGTACATCTTACACTGTATAAAAAATTTATATTGTGCTATCCTTAATGAAATGAATATATTCAGTTTAACTTCATCATTTGAGGACTGCCAACAACTGCAACTAAAACAGGTAGCACATCTCACTGGAAGAGAACATATTCACATAATCAAGATGCTAACATTCTACACCATGTCAAATAAAAGGTAAGGAAGGAATACCTCATCACTACTAGAAAGCGATAACTGGACTCGATAAAATTGCTTTCCTAAAAAAAATAAATTTAAGAGAATGATTATATAAATTTTAACAGAAAGCAGTACTGGCTGCTCGGTCGTATGCTTCCTTGTATAGAAAGGTCTTATATTGTTATTACCATTTTGCGAAGTCGCTAAAGCAAATATGTATAGGAGACATTGGTGTATAGAGAAGATAATGGACAACATTATTACCTTCTTTCCTACGTCTGCATCTACGAACATGAAAGTCTGTTTGCTTTGACACATGCAACTGAATCTATCTTAGTGAGATTTTTTAAAATCATTTCACCCCAAGCTAGACAATAAAGCCACTAAGACGCGAGGAGTTATTGTATTTTATAGAATATGAGTGATAAAAAAAACCCTATTAAATAGAACCAAGAAGACAGTATTTGGCATGGCATTTAATTTTTTTAAATTAACTTGGTAGCAAGAATCCGGAACAGAGTTTCACAAACGAGAAGTGTAATAAATGAAACTGTCAGCATAGAACTTACGGTTACATCTTTCTATGGAAACGGTAAAATGATGAGACCTTACTGCTAATCAAGTACCGCCCTTAAATTCATAAAGTCGAGATACCAGAGAGTAAAGTCCGCCAGAACAAATAAAATGAAAACATTTATTGAAAAGGCAAAGAGAAGCTACATTAAGATGGCGGAAAATGACTGAGGCGAGATGCTAGGTCAGGACTATTAACATCGCAGATTATTCTTTGGGTTTTATCAAGAATATTTAAATATATAGCAGGAGCACCAGACCAAATGCGGCAGCAATATTCAGTTGACAAATAATGAATGAAACGGTAACAAACCAAAAACATACTTTAGTTCACTCTCATTAGCCAAATTAAACCGAACAAAATGATTATTATTAACGTAATTAATTTCTCTTCCTTACAAGTGTGGGTAAATGCATAGAAATGGATAGCAGAACATGAACTGAGACTAATAGTAAGTGGACAAGCATCACGTATCACTGCAAAGGATAGGAAGTTGTGGAGAACAATGACAACCGATCCGTTGTAGGAACAGAGCACATAGTTGAAGTCAAAGAAAAAGATGTGTATAAATTTAATCTCAACAATAATGTTGCTGGGAGACTTTTCGAATATTATAATCGGTGTAATAAGGGGTCTTTTTTCAATTTAAAGTGATTCTATTTGATGTTTAGTGGATAGTTCCTTTTGAAGTTCGGTTTCTAAGCACCATCCACTTAAAACGAAGGGTTACACAGAAGTATTGGAGTAGACGGCGTTTTTTGGAGATCAACTGGCAATCACAACACAATCGGAAATAAGGTATATCTGATTGCTAGTCTATATTAACAGTCACGATTTGCATACGAAAAAAATTCTCGTCTGTCTTAGGCGGGAGTCTAACGTTATTCGTACGGTTCCTGTGTCATATATTTCGTATTACCAGCAACCACATCGGGATGGGTAGATGGGCGGAGAGTTTGTGGAGGGGAATAGATAAACTGTTAGAACAATATAGCGGAAGTTGTCCAAAGTATCACGTACCAACCTACCCACCCAGACGAGCTTTTCGAAGTCCTGAAAAAAAAATTCTATTTTATAATATGGGAAGCAGGATCCGTGTCCTTATTACCCCATGTGGCGTTTGTCTGAGATCTTGCCTTGTGAGCATGCAGCGTGCACTTTTCCTAGCTTTCGGTGCACATCTCCAAGATCGAGAAATGTAATGCAACGTGGGGTAAACATTACCCAGGCGGTGAGAAACTTTCCCGAGGATCGCATTATACGTTTACTAGCGCACTAGAGGCCATGAAATGAGGCAGTAAATTCAGTAAAATTATAAATCGATTTATCAATTTGAAACTATATCAACTTGTCGACTTGTCTTGTTTATTTTTCTTTTCTTTTTTTTTTTCAAAAGTTAACACATGACCACAGAATAAAGAAAAAATCTATCTCAATTTCGAGGTTACGGCATTTAATGTCCAACATCAAATTGCTGCTTAATATATAAAAGTGTAATTACAGCTTTATTTAACATTTGCTCAAAAATTCCTTGTCCAACGCTTAGAAAAAATGTCAGTAATTCGATTGCTAATTTGCAAAAAAGCTCGGCTGTTTCGCCTTTGAAGACATCGTAATACAATCTTCAAATAGCTATGAGGTTCGTTTATTTAGCTTGTGAAACATTTTCTATAAAGCAAGACTTGCAAACATCCTTGTTTGAAAAATATATTATACTTGACATGCTTTCCAAATATGAATGCGACACTTATACTCACTTATTGTTATACACACTACTTCTCGACTTTTGTTGTTCTTCCGAACACTTTATTCAATTTAGAAATTTATACTCACTATTTCTCAAATTATATTGTTTTTCCGAACATTTTATTCAATTTACAATCTTATACTCAATACTTCTCGACTTTTGTTGTTCTTCCGAACACTTTATTCAATTCACAATCTAACTCTGATGATTTAATACAACATCCGTGTCCAAATATATTAAAGAAGTTTTTTTTTTTATCTCGTCATGAAATAATACGAGCCCATGACGCATTAATGCTGAGTGTATGAGCATTAACAAACATTAAACATGTTCTGCATTTTGTGTCTAAAAAGCATCAGAGCAAAGTGTATATTTTTTAATCATTTCTCTCGAAGCAAACCAATAAAGCCACACAGAATCAAGGCGTTACTGAGGATTAGGAAATATGAGAAAAAATATTGTATTAAGCAGAGAAGACAATAATTAGACAAAACAAGATATTTATGCGATTTATTACTATAGACATTGCATTTATATCTTTGAAGATCAAAGTTGACTGGAAAGCAAGCAGCCGGAAAAAGATTTCCACAAGAAAGAAGTGCGATAGAAAACACTCTCAGCATAGGACTTACGGTCATATATAACTATTTCAACTGTAACATGATGAGACCTTGCCGCTAGACTTGTACTGCGCTTATTTTAATAAAATCTAAAGATTATCAGAACAATATATGCCCTATTTTAGTGCAATAAGGAGATACTGGTTGAAACTCTGAAAATACGAATCATTTTTATGTCTTGTCTTGCCGCAAAAGAAGATCAATGCTGATCTAAACCTCAAAAGGCTCGAGGATAAGTCAGAAATGAATGGTTTGTTACATTATTTAATATTGAAAGGCCCGTTTAAAAATAATATCATTATCATCACAATCTCCGTAACCCATGAGAGGAGAATGTGCAACACATGAATGACATACATAGCAACAGCATTTCGGGAAATAATGCCTGAATATCGCAATCCCGATTAAGTTTGTTTTGAAAGATTTTTTTTTTCTTCTCGAACAGTCAATACCCAAATCAAAAGACACAGTCTGCCAAATTTTTGAACCCATAGCTAATAGAGATAAGAGGTTATTACGTTTCATTCTAGCATCAAACTAGGCCGGAATTGAACTTGAACCCTCCAATTTACTTCCTTACCGATGTTCATTACAATATTGAAACATGTACAAATAACTACATGGTACGTGGGGCTAACTGCTAGTTAATAAGCTTTACAAAAATTTATTTCTTCTTCTCTTATTTTATTTCTCTATCATTTATCTTAGTCTTCACGGTCGATGGTTTTTTACATTTATGTAATTCTAAGTAAAGTGCGTCGCTTTACTATCCATTCCTAGTACGTGGTTTTTCTTTCGCTCTGGTCCTGATCACTTTCATATATCATGTGCATTTCAATTTTTCCTTCCTTATCATATGTACCAGTTATTTCAACTTTCTCTGATTCCAAATGTCAGTTTTTCCATTTTGTCTTAAAATCATGTTTTTTGAAATGCACCATCTGAAAGTTTTCCACTGCCGTACGTAACCGGGTATTGAACTCACACTATTTGGGTCCTGTCACTGGATTTAACTAACGCCATTATCCACTGTGCCATGTGCCACTCGGTTAAGGCAATTTTAGAACTTCTTTTTTTTTTTTTTTTTTTTTTTTTTTTAAGCATTTCACCCCAAGCAAGGCGGGAGCCACTAGGACGCAACGGGTTACCGAAAATTTAGAGCAAGAGCAGATAAGAGTGATAGAAGAAAGGATGAGGGTAGTGGATAGATCAAGGCAACTGGAGATGTCGATTGACATTACACTTGAATAGCTGGAGATTATAGCTCACAGGGAAACAGGAATAGGGGAGGGAGTTCCACAGACGAGAGGTGCGAGACATGAAGTTATTGGAGTAGAAGAGACGGCTACATTTAGGAGTTTCGACAGTGAAGTGGTGAGAGCGTGATGCCAGCCTCGTATGGCGCTTGAAATCATGACGTCTGGGAACCAGCGAATGCAGCTCCTCGGAGCAATTTTCATGGAAGTATTTGTAGAACAGACAGAGGGAGGCGACGGCGCATCTGTGAGAAAGTGACTGTAGACGAGACGACAGAGCAAGGCCAAGTACATTGCATATCCGCCTCTGGAGCCTATCAAGAACTCCGAGGCAAACAGGAGGGGCACCAGACCATATATGGCAGCAATACTCCGTTAAACATGGCACGTGGAACTAGAACAGTCTACCCCAGTGAGCGAAATAAAGGGTTCAGTTCGACATTCCAACCACCTGAATAAGTCCGGAGCGTACAACGGCCAAAACGTTGTAATAAATATGGCGACAAAGATAAGGACAATAGTCCGAATAATGTAAATAATTGAAATATTTCTCTTTATTGATAAATAGTTTAGCTTTTACATGTTGACACATTCATTCGAGTAGAGAGAGCCTGAGAGTGATGTGTATATCATTGCAATTCTTCTTATGTTATAATGTCTAAAATGAAATTTAAAACTTTGTAATTAATTTTCCTCGCGTTAGTTTTTACCAACAAAGCGTCTGTTCGAATTTTTCACAATTAATGGAAATTAATACAAGCTTTAAAATTCGTATCTTAATGAACTCTAATGACGACACTTTTCACGTTTTTATTGTTTTATTTAATATTACGCCATTTTTTTTCTTTTGAAATCGTGATTCACGAAGATGGTTTGCCTGAAGGCGTAACGTGACAGAAATTAAGTTTTTACTTTACTGTGACAAACAGCGAAACACTTATCTAAACGTGTAGCCTGTTAATAATAATTTACCCGATAGAAATATGACAATCATTTTTTAACTTTTAAATCATTTCCTTGATTAAGAATAGTGTATTATTTGTGCAAATGCTTTCTGGAAGTTTAGAGATAAAATTCCTATCATTTAGAATTTAGTTTTAAAAGCAACTTTCTGACCAATGACTTCTTGAAGGAATGTCTTTATCTTGTGGTTTTGTAGATTACGACATTTCTGTTAACGTCTTCTTCTTCTTCTTCTTCTTCTTCTTGAGGCTGCTGCTGTTGTTTTTGTTATTGTTGTTGTTGTTGCTGCTGCTGTTGTTGTTGTTGTAAAATAAAACACTAGTCACTCCCGTTCTTCTCAAATTCCACTCCTCAGAACAATATCATATCTTACCTGGTTCCATAAATGCTTTATTCGATCTCCCATGGTTCTGTTTTCCTTGTTTAAGCTCTTGCTACAGTACTTTATTAATCCGCATTTCTTTCCTCCTACAAATACGCCCATTGAATCGCAGTCCTCAAATTTGTAGTGAATACCTCACATTATTCAATTTTCTGTATAGCCCCTTTACAACAAATAAAGTCATGAATTCCACGTGGAGTATGGTGATCAGAATATGGCTAGCTTGAAGTCCAAATATATTTTCTTCGATGTTACAGTTTTTTATTTCGAAGTTTTGAAATAAAATATTGTCTATATTCCGTGAACTCTGCGAATTCGAATATCTTAATACTTGTTGTTCCGATTACGAAAATTTTCGGCAGAATTATTTCACTTCGTTCTTATTATTGTTATCATCATCCGGGCTTGTCTCTTTGTTTTTCTTGTTTAAATTTTTATATTCCAACAGAGGGGCATCCCTTTGCTTTTTAAGTTCTGTTTGTTATTTGGAAGTTTTGATTTTTCTATAAATAATTCATCACAGTATCCTTGTCTTTGTTCCTGTGATTTAAAAGAATCTTTCAGACATTGTATAAACCAGATTTCCTCAGGCGTATGCTACACCTGCTAATGGTTGAAATCGTTATCTCGTCCATAATTCTTGTCGATGTACATTAAATATCGCATTAAATTTAGAAACATCTCTTAAAAGCAAAGGTTATTTTCTACTGGTTTATCTGGTTAATTTCAAGTTATGTATAGAGACTATTTTCTTTTATGGTGCGATGGTTTTCGAAGCAGAGCTTAGATGGGCACAGGGACAAAAGTATGAGACAGCCGGTAAGGCTCGAACTCGCGATTAATTCGTAATTGATCTAACGAGACAAGATTACTAAACATTACACCGTGTCGCCGTGTCCAAAATAATTTTCTCAGCGTAGCTTAGATCTAGCACAATATTGTGAAACACCCAGGGAGCATCGAACTCCCTATTCAGTCGTAATTAATTTAGCGAGATGTGTTTGCTAAACGTTAGACACGTCGAAGTGAACAAAATCATTTTCGAAGCTTAGCTTAGATGTGGCAGAAGTGTGAGGCCACCACTGAAGTTTTCAAGGTTTCTGTCCTTATTCTTTCTTCTAAAAATATATGTTCTTTGTTCCTGATTCTAAGCAGCAGTTTCTTTCCAGTTCCTTGAAAGAATAATTGTGAGAAGAGAGAATGTATGTTTGTTAACAAAACATACAACCAAAAATCCAATTTCCAAGCAAAGATGCCAACGAGTCGGAAGTACTAAAATTTAAATATTTTAGTAATATAGGACGGAAAAATGTGACACCGAAATACGAAGGCGCTTGGAATAGCGTATATGCCTTCTATAAGTTAAGCAGAATATGAAGAAACAGAAGAATGCCATTAGAAATTAATACTAAACTGTTAGGTATTGTCTGTTCTCTTATATAGCTGTGAGTGTTGAAGAAGAAATTTGAGGAATCGCAAATGTGGTTCTACAGAAGTATGATGAGAATATCAGGGACGGAACATGAGCAACGATAAATTTTCAAGGAAAATGGAAACAGAAATAATACTTATGGCATCAGTCCTCAACTCTGTATCTATGCTGATGATATTATATATATATATATATATATATATATATATATATATATATATATATATATCACGAATTTATAAATTATATTTGCACTTTTTAATTGAAATATATATATATATATATATATATAAATACATATATATATATATATCATGAATTTATAAATTATATTTGCACTTTTTAATTGAAATATATATATATATATATATATATATATATAAATACACATATATATATATATATATATATATATATATATATATATATATATATATATATATATATATATGTATGTATGTATGTATGTGTGTATGTATATATACCCGATGCGATGAGAACGAAAGTAATATATAAATTCCAACGTTCACCGGATTAATCCAAAAGAGGGCTCGATACCGATAGTAGAGCGATAATTGTTTATTTGTCATAAATTTATAATATAGACAAAACCATTTTACTCACTACAAACATGCAACTTGGTTTCAGTGCATTTCAACTGCACTTCGACGAGTGAGAATTGAAAATGGTTATGAAAAATCCTGCTCGTCACTTTCTTTTTTCCATTTGTTTGTTTATTATTATTATTATTATTATTATTATTATTATGATTATTATTATTATTATTATTATTATTATTCTCTCCTTAATAGTATATTTCTCATGCTTTCTAACGCTCATCAACCCGTTGCGTTTTTTTTTAAATGATTTTAAAAAACATACACGTAGAATCAGAAAAAAAAATATCTATGGTACATGATAAGTATAGACGGTTTAAAACATTTGACCCTCATACAACCTATCGACGTTAAAAGACACCGAGAAAAACAGCGAATAACCTACCTAGATGCACATAAATGGCAGAACAGAGATTTGAAGAGATAACAAAAAGGCTTATATTGATAAGAGCTACAAAAGACAGGATGTTGTGGAGAAATAATATTATCCACGTCCCGAAAAGACACGGCACGTAAATGAAGAATATTTCCTTTGAAAACTTTGTTATCTCTCATATATTCTACTGATAATACGCATGTATTGTTAAGGAGATTCTAGTAATAATAATACTAGTTGGTTATGCAGTTCTTTCAGAAGCAGTTTGCTGTACAGGTTTGATTAAAAGTGTCCAGAAAAAATATCCATTCTGTATCGCTATTACTATTGTTGTATATTTGCCGTTGTTTTTTTTTATTTTTTTATGATGTCGTAGACAAAAATGCACAAGGCGCATTACGGGAGCCGGGCGAGACCGCGAACGAGGGCGAGGCCACCTTGAACGAACGAGCATTTAACGTTTCGACGGAATTACGCATTTACCTTCGCATCACAAATTAGCAAAGTTATTGATAATTAAATTGAAATATTCCTTATAAGTGCAGTTGGTAAAAAAGTAAAAAAACTTTTTAATTTTTTTTTTTACTTTTTTTAAATACAGTTGAGGAACATGAAATCTTTTAAAAAATAGTACGGATGAGGAAACGAAATGATCTTATTTTTAAAAAAAATTGGGCAGATGAAAGCAATATATTAGGTTGGTGCAAAAATAATGCCGTTTTCTCACATAGTAACATATGTGAGAAAACGACATTATTTTTGCACCAACCTAATATTTTTTTAAAGTACGGATAATGAAAATGAAACAATATTTTTTAAATAAAATATTAAAACTTTAAAATATTATAAAGCTGCCTGATATTATTTTGATTTTTTTCCAAAGAGTTGTACTTGCGGTAAGCTGATTGTATAGGCAATAAAAACCAGAGAAAATTTAAAATGCACTTCTAACACTTTTCTAGTATTGTTTAAAATATGGTGGTTTTAACTTGAATTATGAATTATATATTATTTTATATAATGTATTTTTAGTACGTGACCTATTTATTTTATTAGCCTGTAACGAATAGCAATGTTACTCTTCCATCCTTTCATATTTGTCAAAGTTTACACTCAAACAAAGAAATATTCTATCAGAAGTGAAATTAAAATGAAAAGAGATTTCTGCTAAAGAATAAATACCTAATTTTAGTTCTCATTTAAGAAATTATTAATTTTTTCCTAAATTTCTTTAAAAAAACGAATACTAACGTTTTGTTTTGCTTTTTTTTTTGTTATCGTTTTTTTCTTCTTCTTCTTCTTTTCGAATCAATTTAATTTTTGGGCCGTTGCAAAGAAGCAAAGAGAAACATTTATTGATCTTGATTAGAGATAGCACGTTTTTCTTCATTATCTTAGTTTATAAAAGAAAATTTAAGAATAAAAATAAGGATAAAACAATTAGAAAAAAGAAAAACACTTTTGTCTGTGACAGGTAATGAATTGTCATCTCGTGACGTCCTATTACTAAATAAATTCGTTCGCAGAATTTTTCATGCACAATCTGTCTGTTTTGCAAAAGAGAAGAAAAAAAAGTACTTAATCGTAATTAATTGCACAGAAAAAATAGTTATATGGTATAAATAACAAAGTTTGGTCACAACAAAATATCTAAGTTCCAAGGTTTGAGTTCCTTTGAATATTTGGTAAATTTAATCAACTTAAGGTTTATAGAGAGCTTTTGAGACTTTCGAAGATAGAATCAGGTAAAGATGAATGAAAATCATTATCTGACTTTGTTTTGCCTGCCTGTAATTATGTGTCTCTCACCTCTTGCAAGGCATGTAAAAGAAGAAAAATTTTGAAAAAAAATTTGACTATTGTTATCGAATAGAAAACACACATAAACACTAGTCAACACAGCCTACTGTTTCTAACACATCACAGCGAACAAAAATATCTTATTCTTGGAGCACAATCTATCCTACTAACAGAATCAGAGGCCACAGAGAGTCGAACACAAGAAAAACAGCACGTAGTTCAGATAACAGTCAAGTAGATAGTCAGGTTTGGTCATAGAATCCCACTTGAACTTAGATGAACACGTGAATACAAAAATAATACAAAATATTCAACTCTACATGCCTGGCGTGGCATTTCGTCTATGTTCCGTATTCGGTCAGGAAGTTAGCGATCATGAGTCTCCACGATTTCTCTCCCTTGTAGTTCTTTTTCTCCTCTCTCAATTTTTTTTCTCTTTCCTAGCTTCAATCTGTCCTGTGAGTATCAAATTTATATGCCCAAGAAATTTCAACTATCTCTTTCATATGTTAAGAACACGTCTCCTTTTTGTTGCCATTGTCTCTAGAACGTCGGCGATGATCACATACTCGGTTCAATGTATTCTCAGTATTTTTCTGTAGAACCACATTTCTGTTGCTACAAGTCACTTCTTTGTCTGTGAGAAGCATTCGCTGTCATATACGAGGAGTGATTCCACATAACAGCCCAGTACTTGCTTCTTTGTTTCTAACGGTATTTTCTCTCTCTTAACACCCTTCTTAGATTTTGGAAAGTATCTATTGCTATCCCATGGCGCCTTTGCTTTCCCCAGATATCTAAATTGTTCCACCTGCTTGATTTTGGTATCTACAATTTGTAATTTGCATGAAGGGCTGTTACTGTTGTTAACAGCCATGTGTTTTCTCTTCTTGCAATTTATGTTTACTCATTCCTCTTCACTTTTTTTCTCTACCTTCTGTAGGAATTCTTTTAGTTTCTTTCCAGGTCGGCTATCACCAGGTGCCTATGCAGTCAGAATTCTTCTCAATTAGAGAACTTTTTAATCTTCACTTGATGTCGATTCCGCCAGTGACAATCAAGTTTTAAGAACTCAACCTTATGTATTGCTATAATATCGCCCACAGTAATTCTATCTTAAAAGAATACTTATCCCATGTATTCATAACAGGTTGATAAAATGATATGTTTAATATACATTCTGCCTTTGGATTATCTTTATTAACTGTACTTATTTCTGTTTTATTTGTTTATGGGTATTAAGATACTCCAGCTTTTTTATATGTTTTTGATTTTCCTGAAGCCTTGATAGACGCAAATCCACATATCTCTCTCTATTGGATTTATCAGAAACTAGCGAGTCTAAAGCAAATTTTGAATGCACCGTTCATAGATATTTCTTGGCTAAGCCAAGCCAAGAATGTTACTAAACCCATACGAGTATTACCAAATTAATGCTCGCTATATTAAATGACTTCTATTTTTCATTTCTTTTTAGACTTAAAATATTTATGCATATCAAAGTATGTAATGTGTAGCTATTTAATGAGAGTAGCTTAATCTAGCGTCAATGCACATTACTAGAGCAAGCAATGTGTATCAAATCAAGACAGTAATAATTTGACCACATAATTCACTTGTTAAAAATCAATATACATTAGTTTCACATATCCGTGTGTACACATAAACACCTATTAATCAAAATCAACATTTCTTTAATCGTTTTAAAACAAGAAAGACGTTAATACAACTAAGATGTTACTGGGAGTGGAAGAGAACGATTTTCAGGAAGAAATAAAGATAGTAAATAATGAGTCTATTCTGCGTGTGTTCATTAAACAATACTTCACCAGTTAAACGAGGACTTATATTTTTCATCTGGTATCAGGTTTTTGACAACAGAAACTGGCTAAAATAATTAGTCTGACTAACCCACATCTACACATCTCTATTAGAGTTGATGTACTGTGTGTTATGACTCATTGCTTCATTTATCATGATTAAAGCAATGTGCAGTTTGCGGTAGAGTAGATCTTTCTTTCAGACAATTCATTCACTTTCACACAAATATCATTGTAAAGTTATGAATCCAACTGCTATTGGCAATAAGAATTTGTCTTTTGGAAATATGAGATGAACTCGTGCTTTCATAAAGGCACTAGCCGGAAGTGAACGCGATAGTCTCCATGAGAATCAAGTATTCCTTCTTGTTCATAACGTTTGCATTCAACACACCACTATGAATTAATGAAGGCGTCTATGTCATAGATGCTTATATTCGTCTGACAGGCATGTGTATATTTACAAAAGTTAGAATTCTTACAGAGTTTTCACACACACATACACAGACACACATACCTACACACACATATATATATATACAAACACACACGCAATATATATATATATATATATATATATATATATATATACATATATATATATAGTCTTAATGTGTGCTATATTTATGGGATAAAGTGCTCAATATCAGAGATAAAGTGTGGGACCTAACGATTGCGTCTTGCATGAAGCAGATTGTCGCCTCTAAGTGTTGACTTCTATGTGGATTGATGATTTCGAGTGTGACCACCTCTTGAGTCCTATATTTTCTCCTCCCTACCCGTCAATTTCAAGCTGTATGCATCTGTAGATGACTTTTCAAAACCGCCAAACTGCAGCATGTCTTAGCACAGTCTGGACATTTTCGGTCGTTTTGGTTCACACGAATGATATTTTGCGGATTTGCAGGTTGAATATGTTTGCGCAGATAGTTTTTGAGACTCAAATGTTAGGGACAGAATCTGACGTGGTAACCTTGTGAACCTGTTCCTGGACCTTGTTCATCCTGATTGTTTGAAAGCGGCATACTGAACACGACTGTATTCAAAGGATTCTATACCATCATGAGTCAGTTTGCGCCACTGACTTCTGTCTAGTGCCACCAATTCACATTGACCCTACTGATATGCTGGGTTGCAACAGGAATTCTTACATCTTTTCTTAGATTTTGATGTATTTCTCTTGCCTTACCTCAGTTCACTGTAAAACAGCTATTTTGGCTACGATTGTCATCCATTTGCACGACATGACCAGCTCATCGAAGATAACTTTTCATTCATCAATGCTTGGTAGACTAGCTCATTAATACTTCTGTATCTGAGATATGGGACTGCCATCCAATACAAAGCAACTGTCGCAGGTATCGTTGATGGAAGCGCTCAAGAGCCCTTATTTGGTGCTTATACAGCGTCCATGTGTCACTTGCATACAAGAGAGTCATCAAAATGCATGCTTTATAAACCATGACCTTTGTTTGCAGCATGATTCCATGTTGGAACCAAAAACATTTTTCAAGATCTAAAAAAGATCCAGAAGATTTTTCATTGCGCAGAGATCTCATTGTGAATACTGCATCCCTCACCAAGGACACTGATAAGATGTACAAAAGAGTGTACTACTTCCAGTTTTTTCCCCTCAACATATATAGCTGGTTCTATGTAGAGCAATCTAGGTGTTGGTTCGTACATAACAATTGTCTTCCTTAGATTGATATCTATGCCGAAATATTTACATGTATGTGCAAAACGGTTCCTAAAAACGTTGCATTTCAACTTCAGAATGGATAACGATATCACAATCATCCGCGTAGAACAGCTCCCTCACAAAAGAAGACAATACCTGTGCGTGTGCCAACATTCTACAAATATTGTATACCTTACCAGACTTTCGATATCAGATGTAGATACCGTGCGGATATCCATAGAATGCCACAAAAAAGTCAATAGCGAAATAAATGGTAAAGAGCTTTGGTGCAGAAACGTCACCCTCTTTGACCGCATTATCAACAGATATTTCTTCCGAAAGAGTTCCATTGAAACTAACTCTAGCTTTCATCCCTTCATGAAGTGATCGAAACAAACTCACAAACTTCTTGGGACAGCCCAACTTCCAGAGCGCTGATCTGTTCACTGTATCAAACGCTTTTTGACAAATCAATGAATCAGTGATATAATGGATGGTTCTGCTCTCTGCTTTTCTCTTGCAGCTGACGAGCACCGAAAATCATGTCTACTGTACCACGACTTGCATGAAAACCGCACTGCGATACGGGAAGTATACTATTGACTATCGTATCAACCAATCTATTCAAGATGATCGCCGAAAAGACTTTCCCAACAACAGACTGCAAAGATATGTCTCTAAAATTCCCGCAGTCTGAATGTTGATTCTTTCTTATGCAGCATCATTAGTATTGCATCTCTCCAGTCTTGAGGTGTCTCACTTCCCCACGCACCTATTCCAATCGAGCCCAGGCAGGTCAAAGTTTGATGATCCTTCCCTTCAAATCACCAAGCAGAATGATATTATCAGCGTCAGGAATATTGAGAATCGCCTATCATAAATCAGCATACAAAGAAATTATGTC
>OZ010584.1:98224122-98394122 GCA_963932145.1 Acanthosepion lycidas | reverse complement strand
GGAATATCGAATATCATTTATTCTGGTAGGAAGTATACATCTCTTGTTCCAGTTTTAATATCCAGGGATATCTTGTTGTGTTCTTTATTTTCTGACCTTTTAATTTCCACTCAACATTACTGCACTACTCGGCTGATGTGTTGATACAGTAATTATAGATTTTCTCTATTCAAATATTAATTGCATGTAAGAATGCATAATTGTAACCATATTTCTTTAAACAGATGTAAGTAAGGCTAATCATTGATATTATAAATCGATATGGTCTTTATGGCAATTTCACAAATGCTACTTGTGCTTTTCCGGATATTCTGGCGAAAAACTCCTTTCCCCAAAATAAAACTCGCAACATATATTTACAAAAAGAAATCTTAGAATACAAGATCGTTTCCAGAAGTTGCTGAAGCCACATCTGGCACAAAGCCACTTTCTTTAATCATGGGCTAGCATTAAACCAATGATCAATATCCTAGAAGTATATCCTGGTAAGCTTTGATATACGGCCCACTACAGTAAATATATAGAAAGCCAAGATTTGTGCGGCATGAGTCCGTTTGAACAGCGGGTGAACAAAAAAGAATGTTTCAATAAGGTTCCAAGTTGAACGTCTTTGAAATTTTGAAAACCGGTCAGTGAAATTTCGGGATATACATGTAACATAATGAGTGGAAATTGCCATTAGAATCAAATTCCAGCCTATTTTGTTGCGTTCATTTCAAACTACGTCTCTTAGAAAAGGAAGAATTATGCTAAATAGCAAGAGAAATTGGACACACCAGCCTTGCGGGATACCAATCTAGGAAAATGAATATTTTGAATTCAAACCCCTGTAGAAAATCAGAAACCATATTTTCTCATAAATTTGGAATTTGCAGATTATCAAACATGCTCCCCGATCGCTACAATCTTAACCTGCTAAAGTCTAGGGCTAACCGCTATCTTTCTCACATATCTCCATAAACTGTGCCTCTTAACTGTAACCACTGCCCGTCCTGGGTATGAAGATAAACTACATCCGCGTCCTGGGTAAGACGATAAACTACGTCCAACAGCAAGACCTCTGTTCAGGAGGTTTTGAAGAGCGTGGAACAACCTCTTAATTGCTGATGTCCCAAGTCCACTCTGACCCGGGTGGTAGTACCTGTTATGGTCCCAGCTAAGAGCAAATAGCTAACCCACAAACTGGGATCCAAACACCATGAAAGTGTAAAAATAGATATTGATACCAGAAATACTTTTTTAAAAAAAATTATCACCAGCAATATTTTGAAGGAAAAAATATTATTAAAATACATTTATGAAGGAAAAAATATTACCAGCAACAAAATTTTGTTGGCATTAAATAACCCATTGAGGTCGATATGCCGTAAAACAAAACAAACCAAACCAAACTATCGCTATAAATCTATTTCAAAATTTTGTTGACATTAAATGACCCACTGATGTTGGTATGCCATAAAACAAAACAACCAGAAATAAATTTTTGGAAAAAAATATTACCAACAATGAAATTTTGTATTAAATAACTCATTGAGGTTGATATGCCGTAAAACAAAATGAACCAAACAAATCTAAATCAAGAATACATATTCTATTCATACGAATCTATCCTAAAAATATTGTCGACAATATCCTCATTTTTATTGACACATTCACGTTTCGACAGTTGTCCGGACTTCTTCAGGTGGTTGGCATTTAGAACCGTACCCTTTATTTCGTCCACCGAGATAGATCACCTGAAGAAGGCCGGAACGTACAACAGGCGAAAAGTTATGAATATGGCAATGAAGATGAGGATAACAATAATGTAAATAATTTATAACGTAAATAATGCAAGATATCATAACACCTCATCTCAGAGATATAGACAGGTATACGTCAATATTGATGAGGATTTTAGCTTGCAATAAAGTTAGGTTTCAGTTGTATTATGCAAGTTAACTTCTAATTATTACTTTCTAAATAATTACCATGAATTTACTATTTCTTGGTCTGTGACGAATTTGACGGGATTAATCAGGTTTTCATACTGAAATGTGCTACTCAGTTGGTAAAATTCGGAATAGTAGGGAGGGCTAGGAACACACTTCTTTTCGATTTTTTCCTTCAAAATATTTCTCGGGCGGGGCGTCCAATGCATTGAACCTTCTTATAAGCAGTTAAATACGGTATTAAAAACATTGTCTAGAGAGACGAGAGGAACAAATTGAATAGTTTTCAATAAGCAACATAAAGACAACTGCGTAAATAGAACAGACTATTAGAGATGAATTATAACACATTTGATGAACACAATAGTAACGATTGACGCTGGGACTTTCAGAAAAAAGAATTTAACAAAACAACCTACAAGACAAAAATGTTCAAACAAATATTATTCTCAGTAATGGATATCGGTTCAACAAATGGAATCAGTGAACCGATTCCAAATTCCAATAATATTAACAGCTATACGTTTTTGAAAAAATATTACCAGCTATACGTTTTTGAAAAAATAACATTTCCAGCTATACGTTTTTGAAAAAATATTACCAGCTATACGTTTTTGAAGAAATAATATTACCAGCTATACATTTTTGAAAAAAACAATATCACCAGCTATACGTTTTTGAAAAGATAATATTACCCGCTATACATTTTTGAGGAAAAAAATATTAACAGAAGTAGATTATTGAAAAAACAAAAATATTATCGGAAAAAAAAAAGTTGTCAGCATTAAATGACACCTTGAAGTTGATGTGCCGAAACACAAAACAAACCAAACCAAACCAAATTCCAGTCGAGATTACTACATTCGCTATCGCACGGATGCCATTAGAAGGGGAATTAAACCATTTGTCCTCCCCTTCACAGAGCTATCGGTTAAATAGCCGGGTAGACTGGGTTCCCTAGGCTTGGACAGCAACCAGTGTAAAAGAAAGAAACATTTTCAAATCAAAACCATGTTGAAGGCAACGGAAGACTATTCCATTTATTTTTTTCTGGAGAAGGTATGGCGATGAATGAATAATGAAGAAAAAAGTATTCTTTAAGAGGCATAGATATGGAATTTTATTTTTGAAAATTATTAGCATTTAATTAATAAATGACTTCAGAGGTAATGATAGTACCAAAACAAATCCAGAATATAATTAACATTTTTTTAACAAGATGTTTTTAATTGGCAAAGGTTAGAGACAAGAAGTTTTAAAATGAATAGTATATTCATGCAAGACAACATCCCTTCCTATTCTGCTAAGCTGATTATTGCCTTTCTTCATAATTCAGTTTAAAAATACAAAAAAAGAAAAAGCAAAATGAAATTAATAGCATAGCTCTAACAGCCTCTAAAGATATTAATCCATTAGAAAATTCATCGTGAATTCCTAATTAAAAGAGATGTTTTTGACGATATAAAATAATATTCTAACGAATATATCTGGAAAGAAAAAACTGACGAAGTCAGTGTCTAATTTGAAACACTACAAAATGTATGGCATAAAAACTGATGATCATTAAAGAATAAGAGGAAGCCAGCACTATCATTAAAGATAATAAAACAAAAATTTATTCACGTATATATAATACAGTGTTAAATATATGCTCCGATAGCTTTTGAATTTATTTATAAGTAAAACTTATGTTGAAAATTGATTGTTTAATTATTAGATTGGTGCAAAAATAATGTCGTTTTCTGACATTAAAAATACGTAAAAAAACGACATTGTTTTGCAACAACTTAATAAATGTGACATCCGTAAATAAGTTTCCGTCAATACTTTTAACCTTTTGAGCGTTCCCTGAAAAATTTCAACCATTCTGCCTGGGCTCCTGTGTCAAAATTGACAAATAATTGGTATGTAATGTTTGACGGAAGATATAAAAATAGTTACACGTGTTTAACCATCGTTCAACCAGTGGCTGGGCATTAAGTAATTTTTCTCTACCACCGGTAAAGCTGTAATCAGGGCTCAAAGGGTTAATGAAAAGATGTCTTATTCAGAACAACGGACCTATGAAAAGGAATATCTGTTTATTTTCTGTTGAATTGCTTTATAACGAAATGTTTCAATGTCAAGCATTTCTCTCGAGAAATTGACCTTTCACCCCTCCAAGCAAAATATCAGCTATAAACATTTACCACAAAACCACGCTAAGTCTTCTAATTCCCATTAGATTATGATTGACAAAACAATAGCACTCGCCTTGAAAACGAAAAAAAGAAAAAACTCTGTAAAGTATTTTCTAAGATTTTCACATCAAACAACGGTAGCTCAATATTAATGAGTTTTTTCTTTCTTTTTAATTTCGGTGTGCAGGTGTTAAAATGCCTTTTGAAAATAATATTTTATTCACATCGTCTTAAATCTATTCAACTCGATTCCTTAGCATGTGGACGCACATTCATTTCCAACTCCAGATTATCAACAACATAATCGCTCCTTATCTCTCTACTACTTGCCTTGAAAATGGCCAAGATCGTTAAAAGGCAATCTTACACAGACTGACGGAAAGTTATTGTAAAGGGTTTCCATCCAACATCCTAATTTTTCGACACTAGGATAAACTCGCTAAACTGACCCATACTCCTTTCATGTTTATTTGTTTGGAGTAGAAGATTATCTTTCGTTTACAGTTTAGGATGTGGTGTACTGGTTCTTTTCTCTCATGACATTAATGATTTAAACTGTTTTTTTATCTGATAAATCAGAGGCTGCGACATTTAATTTCTAGAGAATCGGGTTGGCGTTTTTCTGGTTTCTACATCCCAAATTGTAATAAATATGAACTTATCTTATTTCAATGTTTGTATTTAACTATTTGTAGAGCTTATTTGGTATAAACATGTGCTTTTTTGCGATTTCTTCAGAATTTAGCGGCACACGTTAGATGATCCCGCGGCACACGAGTGTACTGCGGCACAGAGATTGAGGATCTACCAATAGACAATGGACAGTGATGAATATTTGGGCTTTTTCCTCTTTAAAAATCAAATCATCTTCTTATGACCTTTACAAGAATACGAGTATCAAGACATCTGGAGAAATTTTGCTATGAGACTGGGCGGGATATATGGAGAACTAGGGCTGCCCGGACGTCTATTATCTCCTCTCGGCCTTGCTAGCAGAGTCCAAAGGAGAGGATTAACCAATAAAGTTTGGTATCAGCGCGGCTTGCCGGAAGGTAGCACAAAGTGCCGTCCATCCGCCTTAGGGACTCCACTCCGGGTTTGAACTTAGAGTTGTCCTTCACCTAGACTTGTTACCACCCAAGGCTATAGAAACCAGTCTGTCCTGCTATTTACCCATAGCTGTTGGGAGAAGAAGAGGATTCACAGATTTTCCAAGGGTATTAGCACGTAAGTGAATGTAATGGATTCGACTGGAATTCGAACTCGGCTCTTCGATTCCTCAATCCAAGCCGATATCCATTACTCCACCGTGCCTCCTCATTAAAGAATAATAGAGAGATAGAAAGTGCATATAAGTCACATAATGTTACGGAAGTTCAAGAATATGAATAATGCAATGAAGTAGTGTTGAAAATATGGTGCTTTTATAGTGAAGGATTACTAACTGATTGGCAAATACAAAATTGATTGCGTTCTGGGGAAACGTCGTTGAAAAATGAAACCAGACCAGACTGTTCATCTGACTTTGTTTATGAAGCTCTAAAATTACTCATGGAAGGCAACTCTCAAGAAAATGCTCTGGCATTAGCAAAGATATGAAACATCACTATCTACCATATTCAGACACTTAGAATAGATTGAGAAAGTTAACAAGCTGGGTGTTTGATCACCACATTCTCTTAGCCAAATAACAAAACTGATCGTTGTTAAAAAAAAAAACAAAAAAAACATACGGAATTTATTTATGAGTCAACCCAATATAAGTATAAAAATTGTCTACTTTCAGAAATAAATATTAGATATAATGCGGTCATACAATAACACCTTGGCTAATTTCAAGGAGATAGAGATGCGTCTTCGGAGTGCACCACATGAACTGCTAGTTCTATTTCACGGAACTCTGTTTTCTCCAGTCACAATTAACATGCCCGCTCTTAATGTGACCTCACGCTTTGAACGTCTACAGATTTGTCACTTTAGAATTCAAGTGGTATTCAAATATAAATATGTTACTGAAGATGCTGGCAATCGTTTCGCCTCAATATATCGTTCAAAGAAGTAACAGACGCAACGATCAATTTAGATCAAAAATGGAGTATCACTGCTATATTTTGACTAGATATACTAACACCTGACCGTCGAGCATTGATAGAGACCAATGTCATATACGCGGTCTTGTGTAGGAGGATTTATTTTCGAGTCAACAGTTGCTTTCCTACAGATGAAACGTGGCACTGATGTCGCTATTTCTCCTATTGACATAGTTTGCAAATGCGGCTATAATTGTTATGTTTTTAACTTTTTGTAAAATTGTCCACCTTACGACCGGTTCCTGTTATTTTTTTTTTCTTTTAAATTCCACATGCGAGTGAAAAATTTGGTAGAGTATCTAAGGCTTGATAGCTTAAAAGTCGATGTTTGATTGTACCATCTGCGCTGGAAAAGCTCTTTCGTGTAGCCTATATATGTTTTAATTTGACCATTTATCTTTGTTACTTCTGCTTTCTAAATAATAGATTCCGTTTTGCAGGCTCAATTTAATGCGCATCTATTTTTATTTCTGCAGGTATATAATATATTACTAGTATTATTTTGCTGTATGTTGGTTTGAGGTTTCTGTTACTTTGTCTTCTTATCATTGTATCTAAATTACTTGTGCAGCTGTAACCTACACACACACACACACACATATATATATATATATATATATATATATATATATATATAAGAATGTGCAGCTTTTATATTACATCATAAAGAAGTAATTTATACAAAAAATAATTACCAATGTTAATGAGATTAATGGCGAAGTCACTTTGTATAAATTACTTCTTTATGCTATAATATAAAAGCTGTACATTCTAAGAAAATAGAACCCGTAAAGTCAGAATCATAAATTCTGTTGAAAATACTAAGACATTATAATCTACCATTTGGATTAAACTTAAGTCCAAGACACTTTAACTGAAAAACATATATAACAACAAAATTCGAACAAAACAGAATTCAAACAAAATTCTCACTTCATTGATTTTAACAAGAATTCGCGGCATCGCACATCTTGGTGTTTTGCCTGTAAATTGAGAAAAAAAAATGTGCCCTGAAAATCACAATGTGAAATTATTGAAAGTACTAGGCTCATCAATTACATCTGGCAACAATTCAAAATCTCTATAAATTATTTTTATTTAACACTGTTCAGTAGTAAGACCAATAAAAGAACTGAAATTAAGAAGACAGAATATAATTATTGACATAGCTTTTAAATTTTTGAAGATCACAGTTGACAGGCAAGAATGAATCAGGAAGAAACTAAAAGTGCGATAGAAGAAACTATTCCCATAGCACTTACAATTACATCTTGCCGTTTCAACTGTGGAATCATGAGAACTTGCAGGCAACCCAGTGTCGCTCTTAAATTCATAAAGTCTAGGTACCATAGAGGAAAGTTCATCAGAACAAAAGTATTTAAAAAAAGGTACAGATTAGCTACCATACGACGGTGGAAAGAGGCTGAAGCCGGGATGCCAGGTCAGTACCCATAAAATTACAGATTCTTTAAGATTTTATCAAGAATCTCTAAATATATAACAAGAACGCCAGGATGTGGCAGCAATATTTAAACCATGGACGTTTGGTAGACTTGTAAATATGTAAGATAGATTCTGACGAGAAAAATTGTCTAGCACTAAAACAACTTTCTTAGCAGCAGACCATGGAACTGAATATTGAAATTTTTCCACATCATGTCAACGCAAAACGGATAAAAACTGTCGATTGTGATTATAAAATTTAAGGAAACACCATACACTGTAAGTTTCTGAACAGCCTCATGCAGGAGAAAAGTTGTTTATATAGAGGATCGGGATTAATAGTTTATTAGGATCAGATATATTACAAGGACTAATGTATTTTGATAAAATATTCCTCGCTGAATAATTGGAGGTTTCACCTGAGGGAAGGATTTACGCCATTCTATTTGTTACACGGACGAAATATTTGTATAAAATCCAAAGGAAATTGATGTATTCTGTAACAAAATTAGTTTGATACTGGTTTTGGTTAGAGTTTTATACATGACCTTTTAATTAAAATACATATATTATGAATTTAGATGCAGATGATAAGTATAAATTTAAATAAAGTGATGACGTTTTTGGTTAATATTTGATTAATGTACTTTATTCTATAAATAAATACTATACAAAGACGAACGTAAAACAAGAAATAAAAATAGATTTTTAATAAGTGAATTAAAAGTCTCTTAAGACTTTTACACCTTAATTAAATGAAGGATTGTTTTAATAAAGTGTGTATTTTAAAAATGATGAAGACCTCCATTACGTTTTAAGACATTTTACGACACGTTTAATTTTTTTTTTTTATAACTGATCGTACTGAGTTAATTCCCCTGATACAGTGCATTTACGACAACAATAGCCGTAGCCGCCGACAGGTTATTATATAAACACATGCTATTCATAAGATAAATTCTCTCTTTATTTTTTTCCTTCACCTAGAACACTCCACTCAGTCGATCGTGGCAGTAATACATTTTTTATTAAAAAATGTGAACATGCGGACTGTATGGTCAATGGAAGGGGTTCTTTTCCACAATGAAAGATTGATATATGTTTTTAAATATATTTCAGACTGTATTGCAGTTTTATTTTATTCTTTATCGATTGTTGAAAACATATCAAATGATATTGATACCTCCTTACGAATGAATATATACAGTCAAGCTTCTCTGTCTCGGAATATAAGAGAGTTGTATGGGTTCTTCGACGTGGTGTAATGGTTTCGCTAGATCGATTACTACTGAATAGTGAGTTCGATCCATTCTGGCTGCTCCACACTTTCTGCCTTGTGCCACATCAAAGCTACGGCTAGAAAATAATTTTCTGAGCACCTCGAGTTGGTGTAATGTTTAGCGAGCTTGTTTCACTAGAACAATTACGAATGAGTAGTGAGTTCGATCCTCACTGGGTGCCTGTTACTTTCGCCCTTGTGCCACATACAAGCTACGTTTGGAAAACCACTATAAGTGATTTGTAAGAAAGCAAATGAACTATATCCAGTATACGTGGGAAACTAGCGGATTAAAATGAAGTTGGAATTCATGAAGTTTTATAATAATTCATGTAGAATGGAGATAAGAACTCTGTTGGCAGATTTATATTTTTCCTGGAATGGCGACTTTGCTTAGGCAAGCGATAGAACGAAGCAGATACTTCAATGTCACATTTTTAGATACAGATAATATCACGCCCATGATAATAAATCCTGATAGCACTTGTAGACCTCGAAGAAACATCCACTTTTGCAGGTTAAACAAATCCGGTAAAAATATCACCTTTGATAGAATCATCTTTCTAATTTTTGGTTGATCTGAACTGGACGTTCGAAGTAGAAGTTAAAATTCCTTGAAAAACAAAGATTCCTAAATGATACAAATAGAACCAATATTTCCATATTCAAGAATATCAACGAGTATTATTATTATTATTAATAATAATAATTATCATTGATTCATTCCTAAATTAATATGCAAAGATAACTGGTTAATATTCAACTAATTAATTAATATGCAACCTGCAACCTTAATTTATATGCAACTAGGGCAGTGTTTCGCAAACTTTTGACGCAACCTAGGAACAAATTAAAATATCACGGCACACTTAGCAAATTTTTTAAATGGTACACATTTTAAAGTTATGAAATAAACAATAGATTTTTTTTAAATACACACACAAATATGAAGTAACTCTCTATTCGACTATTTAAAAAAGTTTTTTTTAAAAAAAAGGATTTAAAAAAATAAAAACACTTTTTATAAAAAAAGAATATTAAAATAAAGTATTTATAATAACATATTCGAAGAATAGCGAAAAGAATCTGTCTATATTTCTCTGATGAGGTATTATATATCACAACGTTTCGGCCGTTGTACGCTCCGGAATTCTTCAGGTGGCTGCAATGTCGAACTGAACCATTTATTTCGCTCGCTGGAGTAAACTGATCTACTTCCACATGTCATGTCTCATGGATGTCTGTTATCAGATATCTCCTGTTAATTCACCTCTCCAAGTTCTCCACCGCCTTAACCAGGTATTGAACTCACACTGTCACTGGATCTAACCAACGCCTTTATCCACTGTGCCATGTGCCCTTAAGGATAAATATGGCGGCAAAGATGAGGACAATAGTCCGAATAATGTAAATAGTTTACATAATACCTCATCTCAGAAATATAGACAGATGTGAACAATAGTTCGTATAAATTTAACTGTATCTGCAAATCCTCATCGCAGAAATAAAACAGAAAATCTATATTTAATATTTTACGTCTCTCTAAGCTCCCGGGTAAGGTTCGGTATCTTTCTATTTATCATTTAATTTACAAGAGTTTTTGAATGTTTATAAGTATAAAATTTCTTCTAGGCTTACGGTAACATCACGTTGAAACACCGGTTCTCACACGATCAACGAAGTTAAGCAACGACTTGCCTAGCCAGTTCCTAGATAGGTGACCGCTTGGGGATACAAATCACTGTATGCTTGGATGTGTGACTAGCGTAATCTAAAACGGATCGGAATTGAAAATCGGAGAAATTGGTTCCATTTCCAGTTGGGTTTGTTATATTCACTTGCGCACAAATAATAATAAGGTATTAATCCACATGTTCTCTTCCCAGCCATGGGTTAATTAGCAGGACATGTATTATTAAATTATTATTATTCTCAAAAACAAAAACCGTCCTGGGTAAGACGATAAACTACATGCGTCTTCTGATCAGGAGATTTTGAGGGGCATGGAGCCGCCTCTTAATTGCTGGTGTTTCCAGGTCCATCTTGACCAGGGATGGTAGCACCTGTTGGGGTCCCAGCTATGGGCAAATGGTTGGCTCTCGGACTGGGGTCAGAGCACTGTGAATGTGAGAAAATAGGTCACAATACCGGCAATACATTTTTGTAAAAAAAATATAACCAGCAATGAATTTTTGAAGAAAAATGTTATTACCAGTAATACATTTTTGAAGGAAAGATATGGCTAGCAATAAAAATCTTGACGGAATTAAATAACCCATTGAGTTTGATATGCCGTAAAACAAAATAAACCAACCAAACAAAAGAAAAAATGTCTTACAATCTATAAATAGTTTCTGAATCTAAATCCCCTAGAAAAAACTCATATACCGAAAAAATAACTCATATACCGTAAAAATAACACCAAATCAATCACTATTTTTGTTTGTTTGTTTTTTTTTAATATTTTTTTTTTTTGTTTTTTTCTATCTCTCCTAAAAACTTTTTCCGTCATTTATTTATTCAAGCTCGCTAGGTAGATTAGGTTTTGTTTTCCTCAGTTTTCCTTGCCTTCAATCTGTTCTGTGACTGTCAAATCTTTCAAGTTGTCTCCATTTTATACCTGAGAAAATTCAGCTCTTTATTTCTGATGTCATTTTTGTTTCAATTTTCTTTAAAAATTCGGCGTTACTCATATGTTTGGTATATGGTATTCTCAGCATCTTTGTATAGAACCACATTTCTGTTGCTTGAAGTCTCTTTTTCATCAGTGCAAATATTGTTCAACATTCACTGCGATATCTAAGAATCTAACATTGCATAACAATTTTGGACTCTTTTCCTCGTTTTTAACAACATTTTCCTGTTTCTTGGAAATGTTTGAAAAGAAGAAGGAAAGAGCAACGCTGAAATCTGAAGTTGCGTTGAAACAACCAAATATGCCCGTCAAAACGAGCAAAATATTAAGTATACGACACATAATCAGAAATACTTCATAATTTTATCTCTTGAAATTTGATAGCATGATCAAAAATTAATGCATACTAGAAATATTTTTCTACATCTAAAAATTATTTTTTTATGATTTAAGCTTAAAGCACGCAGCCAAGTGTAACTACTAAGTCAGTTTGCATTTTAAAAAAAATGATAATTTTCAAGGCTCGTTTCTATATTGCTTTTTTTTCCGTCTTACGACATCCTAATTAGAAAATTTGTTCTGATTCAACTAATTTTGAAACTGTATTTTCTATTATCTTTACAGCTTGCAGAACGTAAATTCTGACTCACGAATGAAAAGAGTAATTGTAACAGGAATATGTAGAACTATACGGAAAAAAATGAACGGAAAATACTTTTTTGTGGATAAATTGGGGAATAATAAAAGGTATTATTACCAATTAAGGCTCGTTCACGCATCAGCCATGTGACCCCAGAAGCACGTCATGTGATTCGTCCAACCGGAAGAGGCAGGCAACCATAGGACGTCATTGGCTCGCTTCCAGAGTTAATAGCCCTGATGAGATATCCGGCATTTCGTAACAGTCACAGTTCGATGCACGCCGGAAGACTGCCTTGTACATGTAATTGCGTGTTGCACCCGCTGCTTCGATGCTACACCTCTTGTTAGGTTTCTGTCGTTGGTACTGTCACTCTGATTTTGTACTTTGTCGCTATACTTATACTTTTCCTTCGATTCCTTCGTTACTTTTCGACTAAATTTAACCTTTTTTTTTAAACTTTTTTTCTTTGTTTCTACTACTCTTTTTCGTTCAGTTCATTTTCTTGTTTTTCTTTCTTTTTTTCCAATTCACTTCTCCTTTTCTATGTCTCTTAAGAAGCTACTTTTTTGTTTCTTTCTTTCTTTCTTCGTTTCGTTCTTTCTTACTTTCTTTCTCTCTTTACAAATCTCTTCATTAATATTTCTAATTTCTATATTTATATCTTTTTTCTATTTTACACATATACCTTCTCTTTTTTTTCTTTTCTTTCTTTATTCTTCCTTTCTTTCTTTTTAGATTTCGTATAGGTTTGAGTTTTATTAACGCTTTTCATTCAAGAAATCCTTCATGGACGATTGCCATTTTCTTTCATCTGTATTTCCTTCTGTCCTCAAACCCTTTGTTTGTTCTTCTTTCCTTCTTCCACGAATACATACATTTTTATTCATCTTTTCTACCTTTCCTAGAGAGCCCGTTCATGATTTTAATTATTCCTTGTAAGAATTCCTTCATTTGTTTTCTTTTTCATTATTATAAGAATGCGTTTATATTTGAGTTAAATAGTTTTCTTTTTATACACTTCCTGAAGTGTTCGTTCATTTTTATTTCCTTCCTTCTCAATTTCTTTTATGTTTATCTTTCTCCCTTCAGTAATTCTTACTATACGACCTGCTCATTTGGTCTTCTTTTTATTCCGTCTGATTTCAAGGCATTCATTAATTTACGATTTTTTTTTCTTTTCTTTGTTTCTTTCTTCATTTCTTGCTCCTTACTTTCTTTTGAGAGCTTTTCATTCACACCTCTACGTTATTACATAACCTATTTTCATTCATTCTTTCTGTCTTTCTTTCTTTCTTTCTTTCGTTCGTTCGTTACTTCAGTCGTTCTTTTTCTCTTTTTTATTTCCTTGTGCTGTTCTTTCTTTCTTTTCTTGATTCCATCTTCCCTTTTTTCCTGTTTGTTTTTTCTCCAGTTTTCTTTACTTCTTTCATTTTTTCTTTCTTCTTTTCTTGTTTTTCTTTCATTCTTTGACTTTTGAGTGTGTTTTGCATTTTTTATTTTTATTTTCCTTTTTCTCGTTTATTCCTTTCTTCTTTATTTTGTCCCTATTTTTCTCTCATCTTTACTTTTCTTTCTATTAGGTTGGTGCAAAAATAATGACCTAATAATGTCGTTTTTTGACGTTAAAAAATACGTCAAAAAACGACATTATTACGTCATTATTTTTGAGCCAACCTAATATATTTCTTCTTTTCGGTCCTTTCTTGTTTTCCTCATTATTTTCTTGTTTTTCTTTTTTTTTTTTCATTCCTATTTCTCTCATTCTTATTATCCTTTCTTCCTTTTGTCTTTTTCTTTGTTTGTGGTTTCTTTCTCTTCTTCGTTATTTCCTCTCTTCTTTCCTCTCTTCTTTCCTCTCTCTTAAATCATTATCAATTAATTTCATTTACACCATAAAATAATTATGTATTTTTATTCTTTTCTTTATTAAATTTTTGCACATTTATGCCACTTCCTTCTTGTCCATATTTCCATTTTAATTGTTTTTATCATTCGTTATAATTAAAGCGTTTCTTGTACAAACTCTCAGAAATTCAGCTATCATTGATTAAATTATAAAAATATGTTTAACCGATAATCCAAGTCTCTTACACGGATTTTCTTTCGTTGAAACGACACCGCCTACGATTTAAAACTGTTAAATGAATATTCTAGGAATCAAATACCCGCACATGATCCCGGGAAAAACTCTCCGATGGAGTCTTGTAAAAGATCTAAATCATACACCACTATCCAAAATGTAGCAAAAATATGAAAACATTAGAATTCTTTAAATTGTGATAATCCTTTCACGCCTACTTATACATCATTAAAAATGACAAAACTAAATTAAAGAAACTAATCTCCAAATTTATTTCTCATGTCACTAGGAATTTTTTCACAATTCCGAAGGAGAAAAAAAAAGTTACTGTTTTCAGTTCTAACATTTGTAGGTCGGTCGTCACCTGCAGCCTGGAGTGTAGCCATTTTCCGGATGAGACGAATTAATGATCGGCTTACTGGGCATAAGAAAGCAAACTGTATCTCCCGTTTGAAATGACAGATGTCAGACCAGGGGCATGCCCTCATGTTTGCTGAAAAGGTAAGAGAGAACTGAATAATTTTGGAATGACTCTCCGAAGAAAATCCAATATTAATTAGTATATATAGTATTGATTAGTATATCCAGTATTGATTAGTATATCTTAGCGGATGCGTACCTGTTCTTCCTCACACTAAGATAGTTACTAATATTCCCGTTGCAACATGCTGAGCTTGCAAGTAAATTTTCGGTAAAGCTATTATAAAATTCGAGAGAAAGAGCATTTACAGAGAAGGAAATTGTTCACTCCACATACCAAGTGTTGGAATGTCTTAATTCTGCAAGAAGATGAGAGGAAGATTAGATATTTGGATTCATTTTATTAGTGCGGATAATGTAACTGTTACCAGCACAGAAAGTGAATTCACCGTCCCTTGTTCAATTCCTTCTCAGTTCTCTCATTTACTTCACCCTTGGCAAATGAATGAATCCCCCCTCTTCCAGCTATGGCAGTGGTTCCCAAATGATGAAAAATTAGAAAATGTTTTTAAAAATCCATATGCTAAAGATGAATATGATTTGACAATTTAATATATTAATATGGAATACTTTAACTGCAGCATGAATCCCAGTATAAATAGTTCAAAATAATTATTGACTGATATTATCAGTGTGATATTTTGGCATATCAGGTATTAAGAATATGATTTCAAAATTTAAAATATTAATATGAAATACTTGTAATTGCAGCATTAGTCCCAGTATAAATAATTATAAATAATTATTGACTGATATTATCAGTGTGATATTTTAGCATATCAGATATTAAGATTATATTAACTTCGGGGCTGCACAATGGAGGTGAGAATTATTAATGGTAATATTCTGATTCCGCAGTTATCTCCCTTTATCACTTTCTCTGTTTTTTGTTTTTTATTTTTTTCATTTTAAATGTACTTTTTATCATATAAAGTTTAGTGAGGCGCGAGGAAATTTTAATTCCGAAAATGCAGTCCACAGAAAAAAAAATGATACCACTGAACTATGGGCTAAATAGAAGGTCAGAATAGATTCTCTTGCTATGAGTGCAAACACTCGATGAGAAGGAAAACAGAGTTCAAAATAAGTCTGAAGAAGGATGGGCTCAGGCAGACTATCTTGTCCAAAAACATCATTATTGCTATGGTTTTCGAGTATCGTGGTTTAAGTTGACGTGACTGGGTACAAACATAATGAGTTTTGTTATCATACATTAATTTTTCTGACAATATAGGACAGCGAAAAGATGAGATCTTGCAAGCTCTGTACTTCTATAAGTAACGGTGACATTGTCGAATATAACATGGAAATTCATTTTTTGATTCAATTTTTTAAAAATAAATTATCTCCTTAATTTAATAACAACATGTATGTTGCTTGGTTTACTATGAACGACACGAGATTATATAATCCCATATACTCAACATTCTTTGAGCTACCAAACAGCGGCCTGTCTACGAAAAATAATGACTATGACAAACGCTGAAATTGCGATAATGTTCAAAAATCGTACAAGATTACACTCGTTTTTTAGAATAAATTTCGTAGATTTTACGCAAAATTCTAGACTAAACTAGCGGTTTGCGCAAGACAATTCCTTTTTCTACCAGTCGCCATATATCAATGATATTGTGGGGTATGGTTTACGGTTACTCACAGTTCTGTATTTGGACCTAATACTTTCTTATAAGTGGTTTAACAATCTGATCAAGCGTATGACTCTAAATTCCAGATCAGATATCTGAAGAAAATTTCACTTTTCGCTATCCAAAGTTGGTTTGCTTGATTTTGAGACAAACTATTTGGGGTGCCGTCTTCAAAGTGCCATCAATGTTACGTCATACCAGCTATACCATCGTTACATCTCTGCCGCCAAATGAAGACTAAGCTGAAAATGGGAAATAGTAAGAATGTTCTACCCCTAAATCTTAAGCAGGCTTAAATACCTTGAAAAAAATCATCTTGAAAATTTGTATATATATTTATTTTTATCGAGGCTCGAATACTTGTGACTTTGTCACTGTAAATTATGTTGCTATCGGTTATATGTCTTCAGGTCTGTGGGTTTACCACTAACGTTTTCGTACCAAGTAGTGACGTGAAAGGGTGTATGCCAATGGTTGTCGTTGTTTGGTCGTAGACTGAGTTGGTGGCATTCTAAAATTCTTTGCCTCGGCTTACTGGGACTAATATACTACACTGTCTTTGCCTCTTGATGAAAATCGAATGATGTATCTTTTCACAGGAAGAGAGACCTTTTCTCATGTTGTTTCACAGCACAAAGGATATTGTAGGAAGTTATATATTTTATTACTCGTAGTAGAGTAATTTTACCGACTACTTATTAGTAAAGGAGAGAGACGAGGAATGTGAGAGATAGGTTTCTAATACTTAGCAAGTTCAGGGCTGCGTGTTCTCAAAGACGAAATATTCTCACTAAAATCTGAGATAGAGACCCAGAAGAACCTGAAGCGTATTACCTCGATATCAGACTAATAGATTTCTATTTGTCCAAGAAACTAACCCCAAATTTTTCTACCAAACACTACGACAGACTTGACTTTGGAGATTGCTGATCACTAATTCAGGGCACCCGGAAGTGACTGATATCAATCCCAGGGGTGGATAAATGTCAAGGAGATTAAAACGGAACAGGCAAATTCCTGGGGTCATAAGAGAGTCGGTATATAATCCGTGGTGACTTATGACTAAGTCTCACTCATTTCCAACCAAATGCTCTTTCTACTGCTCGTTACACATTTCTTTCCCATTAAAGAACAAGTAATAAGGATTGCCAGAGAAAAGCGACAATAACAACAAAAGTTGCAATATGAGCTCTCACAAAAACATGTAATGATAAAGGAAAAAAATTGCAATATGAGCACTGGTAAAAATGGTTGCTGAAAACATTGTGTTTATAATACCCAGAAATTGATACACAGATGTTCTCAAGGATAAAGGCGTTGGTTAGATCCAGTGACAGGGCACAAAGAGTGTGAGTTCAATACCCGGTTAAGGCAGTGGAGAACTTCCATAGGGAAATTAACAGGAGATATTAAACATTTCCCTCACCATAAACATGGCACGTGGCAGTGAGCGAAATAAAGGGTTAAGTTCGACATTCCAACCACCTGAAGAAGGCCGAGGCGTACAACGGCCGAAACGTTGTAATAAATATGGCGACAAAGATGAGGACAATAGTCCGAATAATGTAAATAATGTCCATTAAAGATGTCAACAATTTCAATAAATTGTTATATTTATTATAATATGCTTAATATTCCATTATTCATGTTTGATTAATTCATTAGTTACGATTTATCAGCCATTTGCAGGAAAGAAAATATTTTTAGATAGTAAGATTTTTTTTCACCCTTTCACTGTCGAAACTCCTAAATGTAACCGTCTCTTGTACTCCAATGGCTTTATGTCTCGCACCTCTCGCCTGTGGAACTCCCTTACTTATTCCAGTTTCCCTGAGAGCTATAATCTCCAGCTATTCAAATGTAATGTCAATCGACATCTCCAGTTGCCTTGATCTACCCACTACCCACTACCCTTCTCCTTCTCCTTTCTTCTATCTGATCTTGCTCCAAATTTTCTGTAACCCTTTGCGTCCTAGTGGCTTCTCGCCTTGCTTGGGGTAAAACGTTTAAAAAAAAATAATGAACTAGACATATAAGTCTTACTAATTTACTAATAGCTGAAAAGGTGGATTCATGCCTTTCCTGAGGGTATTTGCACGAAACCAAAGAGAATTCGAACTCGGCTCTCCGAATAACAATACCGAAACATTATCCATTACACAACGCTCAAGCCTACAACACTTGGAGTTTCCAAGCGGTTACTCATTTAGGTATTGACTATGCTCGACGTTGCTCAATATACTAATACTGTTATTTCAACGTGATGTGGCTGTAAGCTTTATTATTTTTAATGTACATAGTATTAATATCATTATTTGAACAAAAAAAATACTAGTGTAAGAAGAGAAATAGAACATGAAAAAAGATAATAAGACGTAAAGTTAAAACGTTTCTAATCGAGAACCAATAATGAAAGAAAAATGCAAGGGGATTATTTTTAATCATTTCACCCCAAGCAAGGCGGATGTGCTACAAGGACGTGGCGTTTACAGAGAATGTGATCAAGAGTAAAGAGGTTTGTTTAAGGAAGGAATATAGATAAGGACGGATACCAGTATCAATTCATCATAAGATCTCGACTGACATTTCATTTGAATATTTAAGGATTCTATCTATCAGGGAAGCGGGTAAAAGGAAAGGAGTTCAACTGTCGGGAAGTGCGAGTGAAGAAACTGTTATGTACATGGCAAGCCGCGTTCAAATTCAGACCGAATCTAATATTTTAGTTTCGTATAAATACCTTGAAAAAGCACGAACCCCTCACTTTCTGTAACTAAGGCGGAATAAGTAATCAATTTATGCAATAGAATAGATACCATGGCTCTCTGAGGTTAATTTCAAACCAGTCTAAGAGAATCATGTCGAATACAATGGAAAATCATACTACTTTCTTTACCCAATAATCATAAATATTCCTTATAGATTTCACCGTTTCGACAGGAAGAGAGTGGAATCGAGATGCCAAATTAGTATCACGCTTAATTTCATGCAAATGGGATACCAATTAAAGTAGATCGTCAAGAGCAGTTACCATCAAAATATTTGTAGAAAAGACAGAAGTAAACCGCATCACGTCTATGAGAAATTGACTATAGACGAGATCAGGATCTATCACATTGCATATCCGTCTCTGTATTTTGTCGAGGACCTTGAGATGAACATTGTGGGCACCAGACAATATATGGCAACTGTATTCAAGGCAAGGACGAATGGTAGATTTGTAGATTTGAAGTCTGAACTCAGGTGATCAGTAATTATTGTGGTCGAGAAAGTATCAAGGATTTGTTGTGGAAATTATCATTTTTCAACTTTTATTAACTATAACTGAAAGACAACTCACTAAACTAAGGTTAAAGAAAGCGTCATTATTAACCTGCCCGGAAGTCAGGATTGATGTTACTGCGCTTTTTGCAACCTAAAATTCAAGTTGGAGTTGGAAAAACGGGTTTGGACTGAAAGGCAAGCGAAGTTAAGCGTGCATTCTTGACCCAATGTTAAAAAGTAAAGGTATTCTGATCGATGCTACATAGAGTTGGTTTCATATCATATCCCACACCCACTAAGCAGGAGGAATGTAGCCATTAGAGGTTTCTTTCTTTTTTTTTCTTTTTTCGTTTTTACATTTTTAGAAATGTAAATGTCTGAATATCCACTCTTTGGAAAAACGTCGAAACACACATGGACAGTTTATCAAGCAGAACTTACACTAAATGAAACCTGAAGAATGACTACCTGAAGAATTAACATTAAATTAATATGCAAATTATTAATTAGTACACGCGTATATATATATATATATATATATATATATATATATATATGATATATGAGATATATATATGTGTGTGTGTGTGTGAATAATCTCTTGACGTCATTATTGACATTTGTGTTGACTTTTTGTATCGTGGCCCCTAAAATCCTCCATCTTTTCCATTGAGTTTCTTTTTCGAGCTGATGAGGATGGCTACTAACTCTGTCTCTTTCAGCTTTGACAATGAAATGAACCAACAGACTGATGGCGTTGCAATGGGTAGTCCTTTGGGACTTCTCATGGCTAATATATTTGTAGGGTTTCATGAGAGGCAATTATTTGACAAGCTCTCTAAATCATACTGCTGTTTCCGTTAGGTAGATAACACTTTTTCATCATTTTCAACGCTTAGCAAGATAGATAGTTTTATTTTTCTGTAGTCTCCACCCCTCTACAATTTACAATGGAGGTGGAGGATTATACTATGTTACCTTTCCTGAACGTTCTGGTTGAAAAGAACTCATACTTCCTTCCTCACCATTATATATTAGGTTGGTGCAAAAATAATGACGTAATAATGTCGTTTTTTGACGTTAAATATACGTAAAAAAACGACATTATTACGTCATTATTTTGCACCAACCTAACATAAAGAAGCAAGCTATTACTGGGTTGTATCTCATTTGGGTCTCTTTCGATCTTACCTCTAGGAAAATTAACCTTCTTAGAACACTCATCGTACATTGATAATTTGTTGAAGTGCAAGCTTGATGTCGAACTAAGGGAAATTACCAATATCTTTCTTGCCAACGGCTCTCTGGAAGGTGTTATTAAACAAACATTAAACTTGAAATTTCTAAATTTAATAAAATTAAAACATTTGGTTCACCTAACTGTGCCGTCTACATGAGATGACCTTGAATTGTGTCCGTAAGTCAATCTTGCACTAATTGATCTCCTCTACTGTCATGTACTGCTTCATTTCTTTAGTAGTACAGGACATCTTTTCTGCTAGGAGTGCTTTCCCACCTCTCCGTAAGGATGTCTTGCCAAACAATCACGACAGTCTGTGGTCATACTTACACTGGGCAATGTGCAAAATCTCTGTAAAAAGATATTAATAAAAACTGGTATGAACATCACCCAGCATAAAGCTCTTGAACAGATGAAAGAACTTGTGCAAGACAAACCTCTGCATGGCCAATATCCAAAACGTTCTAATAAAGCCGATGTCGATAAAGTTAACACTGATTAATGGTTACGAGCATCTGGATTAAAGGCTGAAACGGAAGGCTTTAGTCTTGCAGCGCAAGACCAGAGTCTTTTCATTAGAAACTTTATGGCAAATATCATACATAATAGTGAGGATCCAAAATGCAGGTTCTGTGACAAATATCAGGAAACCATAGACCATCTAATCCCAGTATGTTCAGTACTTGCGCCAAATGAATATAACATTCGTCAATACTTACACTAGACAATGTGCAAACACTTTGGAAAAAATGCTAATAAGCACTGGTATGAACATCAGCTAGCAACGGTTACAGAAATAGAAGACCACAAATCTATGGGATTACAGGAAAAGTGAAGCTAATATGCTGGAGATAATTGTCAAAATCCGAAATGAAAAAAAAAAAACAAACTTGCCTACTAATTGATATGGCATAAATCGCGGACTGTGACATAGCAACTAAGAAAACCTATCTTGGATGGCAGCTGGTCTACCGCACAATGAAATGGCAACCTACTGAGGAAAAAAAAGTCTGCCTTGTCAGTCATTTATCGAAAGATACATGATCGCCTAAGCGTGTATCACGCATGGCACATAAATGACTGACTGATCGAAGTATAAAGACCTGGACATTGAAATAGAAAATATGTGCGCTTGGAATTTAAAAAAAAAAAAAAAAAAAAAGGAACACAACAAAACATTGAAAAAAATTTCTGCTTAAGAGAAATACAAGAACATGCACAAAGGAGAACTTTGCCCGTGTAACGCTAGTCGCGTTATGGATGTTAGAAAAACAAATCATGTAGCCATAACAACACATGACTATCTGTGTTAGGTTTACTCTCAGACTTGGTAGGTAGTGTGACCATAGCAGACATCGAATATAATAATAATAATAATAATAATAATAATAATAATAATAATAATAATAATAAACTGAAAGAAACTGGTATGAACACCACCCAGACCCGGCCACGGAGATAGGACCTGTTACAATTCTATGGGACTACACAATACACACTGACAGAACAATCAAAGCCAACCATCCAGATATTGTTATTAAAGAACACAAACAAAAACGGTGCCTCCTTATTGATATGGCAGACCCTGCTGACTGCAATCTATCTTTGAAGATATTCAAAAAGCTGTCAAAATACAAGGACCTTGAAATAGAAATCTCGAAAATGTGGCATATAGGAACATCAACAATCCCTGTTTTAGCTGGAGCCCTAGGACTGGTTGGAAAAGATTGCAGTAGACTAATTGAAGGGATTCCTGGAAGTTCATGCCTCAAGGAGATACAAAAAAATTGTTCTTACAAGTACAGCCCACACTTTACGAAAGGCTTTAATTATGTATTATTTTGTTTTTTGTTTTTTTGTCAGTGGAAAGTGTCATGATGCCATTTCTAGCCTTAGGTCTCTGGTCGGGATCCGGAAAGAAATGTATAAACGCTAGAAATCAAAGTAATAATAATAATAATAATAATAATAATAATAATAATAATAATAATAATAATAATAATAGGTATAAATACTGCAAACATTCATGCTCTATGAAAGCCTATAATATACGGTGTCACTTATGGAATATGCTAAACTTGCCTTGTTGAAGTGGACATGAGGACGCCGTAAATTTAATTACTAATATAATCTGCGAAAATGCGAGGTCCCGGTGGGTTAAGTTCGGTAATCTGATAGGCTTATGGTAGTAGGAGGAAAAAGCGCTTTCTTTAAGCCGTTTTTGTATGATCTTGTCACGTCAGAGCATTTAGGGATAGGCAGATTTCACTTCCCTTGTAGGTCAACGGGTCATGATATAAATAATGAATATTTTCAAAATTAAAGGAACGGACTGTATTAAAAAAAAAACAACAACAAAAAAACACCCCTGATCTTGGCAGAAATAACAGTTATCTAACTGAAAATACTGGGGATTTAAACAGGAAATAAATCACGCATGTAATGACTAACAAAACATGCACTCATTGGGACATTCCAAAAAATGATACGATAAAAAAAAAAAAATCAGAAGGCGTCCCGTAACAACTCGATAAGTCTGATCTCTATCAAGACGTGTAGAAGGGACAGGAGATTAAACTCTCAAGCAAAATGGATCAAAGGCTGATGAGTTTATCCGATAATCACATGTACTCAAACGACGTTAAAATAACAAATTTATTTTTTCTTGCTCATCCGCTTTAATAACAAACATCTACAATTTTACACAACTTGACAACTTCAGAAATGAAATGCGATACTTGTTTTGTATTTCTGAATGCTCAGTTCGAAAATGGCATTCAAATTAGATGATTGACTTTGTAGATTTAAATATACATACAAACATCTCCTCAACGGAGAGAAGCTCCATTAAGTCCGATTGTCGTAGATGAAAAGGGGTTATTTTTTTTAGTTATAAAACCACAATAGTAACTACCACTAGTTATTAACCTACTGTAAACACTATAAACATATATATGTCATAAATAAATATGTACTATATATAGATATATTAATCAAAATAACAAAAATTATAGATTTCTCACAGCTGCTTACTCACGCATGCGCTAATGTATCATACTTTCTGTCTTTGTTTAAAATTCAAAGTCCGCCACTTCCGCTAAGCGGTGAGTTTCATAACTAATACGACTCGTTCGACTAAGCGCGCAAATCGAAAATCTTTTCGGCTGGCAGGTCGAACTCTCTGCATCTGAGTAGAGAGGAACCCGGATGAGGCTATGCGGAAGGGCAGAGCCTCGTTCGGGGAGGTTGACCAACCCGATTCCGTTTATGCGGGTTCTACGGGCATTTTTTTGGCCGAGCCTACGGGCTCGGATAATCCACGTTAAACTCGGCCTTGTGCCACTTGCAACCCTCGTGTGTGTGGGGTGGGGGCGGTTAAATATACTTAGCGCGCAAATTTTGAATTACATCACTGACGATTTAGAAGTTTGTTTTCCTGCAGACTTTTTTCTTATTTTGCCTGCAGATTTTATCCGTTGCACCCGAATTCCTTTGATGGGGGTCCGTAGATGAGGGTTTTGTCTGTATTTAGTTTGTTAGGTCATATGCATGAATATAATGGATGAAAAATCTGCTTTGATGTCTTATTCTGTTCTGCTTTGTGTAGTCTACCAGAGCAAGACACAAGCATTTCAAGACGGCAATGTATGTGTTTTCTGAATAAAATACAACTTGAAACTCTCTTCAGAAGTATTAGATTGGTGCAAAAATGATGACGTAATAATGTCGTTTTTTGACGTATTTTTAACGTCAAAAAACGACATTATTACGTCATTATTTTTTAACCAACCTAATATATACATAGGCAGTTATTCACGTCACTTCTAAGTTGGTCGTTTTAAAACTACAGAAAGATCATCTCTGGTCACAGTCCAACAATAATTATTCAACATTGATGGACTCCACCTGCACTAATACCTCTTTCATCATTGTTGCAATGTCTTGATGAAGTCGCTCATAGCTTCACAGTTTTGTGGGCAAAAGAATATGATAGTCTAAGAAGTAGATTTTCAACGACATGTTACAACCAAGATGTTTGTACGCCTTCAGCATGACTTCAACCAGTTTTCGGAAATGTTCAGTTCTTTCATTACCAAGAAAGATGGTTGTCACTAACTTGAAAGCTTTCCATGTAGTGTTTTTTTTTTGTTTTTTTTTTCTTTCTCCAAAGTACACTGTCAAAATTTTCATCCAAAAGAAGTTTACGTATCTGGGGACCAACAAAGATGCCTTTCTTTATTTTTGCTTCACTTATTCTGAGAAATTAATTCTTCGCATATTTGAATGCTGCCTTTGTTTTGCACATAGCCTTCACGAAACTTTTCATAAAACCAAGCTTGATGTGAAGAGGTGGTAACAAAATTTTCTTGGACTCAATTAGTTGATGAAACTGAACATTTTTCTTCCCAGGTTCCAGCGATTTTCATAGCGACCAGATTCCCTTCAAGTAACGAGAACTTTTGTCACGAGTGTTCCATTCACAAAGAAGAGAACAATACTTGGTTTATCTCTCTTGCCGTCCTAGCCAGAGAGCAACAAGCTTCAAATCTCCGCAAACTTGACGGTTGCTGTGATTATAGTTGATACATGTCAGTAATTTTTTCATATTGTGTCGTAACCCAGGAAGGATTACTGAATGAGGAATAACCAAAACGGATGTTTGAAATGAATTGGTAGTCTTTATAACATCAACAAAATAAAATACTAGTCCTGGGTATAACGATAAACTGCATCCACGGCCTGGGTACGACGATAAATTACGTCCAACAGCAAGGCCACTGATCAGGAGGATTTGAGGAGCGTGGAACCACCTCTTAATTGCTGGTGTTCCTAGGTCCACCCTGATCCTGGGTGGTTGCACCTGTTCGGGTCCTAGCTATGGGCAAATAGTTAACACAGAAACAAGTAAAAAGCATTATAAAATATTACCAGCAATACGTTTTTGAAAAAAAAAATATTGCCAGCAATTCGTTTTTGGAAAAATAATATTACCAGCTATACGTTTTTGAAAAAATCATATTACCAGCTATACATTTTTGAGGAAAATATATTAACAGAAATAGATTTTTGACAAAACAAAAATATTACCAGGAAAAAAAATGTTTTCGGCATTAAATGACCCATTGAGGTTGATATGCCGTAAAACACACCAAAATAAAATACTCGCCAGTGGTATAAAGTAGGTAAACCACTGCTAATGGTAGACTACTTAGACAGCATATTACCCCCTCTTACAATAGTGTCAAACGTATTTATGAAGATTGGGAAATACCCGTTAGTGTTCATGGGTACGGTTTATAACATATTGTCATAAGTTTCTTTCATGATCAACTGGGATTTAAGGGAAAACATTACCACTGTGTAACGAGAGAACTCTGAGACTTGTCTTCGAAGAATCAATGAACAGCCGCCATTACCCTGGATTGCAAAAAATATTAAGTGATTGCAAAAGACCACTGATAACACTGCAATATACGAAATCACCTTCCATAAGGCGGAGTGGGACTACATCCTTGGGACGATCACGGAAATGGAAAATACGTACATCACCAGCTAATGGATTCCGTTGCTGGGACCTGGAAACAAACAGTTCTGTTATACTCTTAGGAAGTTACAAATCCCCATGTCCTTTAGGTTATTTTGAATTATAAAGTGTGGTTTAGAGACCGGATGTTGGACAATAATCTTGGTCATATGAAGTTGATTGTTCAAACTGAGGTTTCATTCTCTTTCTTGTCATCTGACTCAATTTCATACGATTCCGTTGCTTCTGGAACTGGTATGCCTACATTATGGGCATCAGGACGAAAAAAATGAAGAATGTTTGGATATTGCACTATTTCTTTTTCTTTGATCGCCCTTTACCAATTAGTAGCACCGTGCAGAAGTAGAATTCAGTGGCATGAACAGTTGGCTCTATGCAAATCATGCCCAATGCTAATGACAGATATTTTTTATTCCTGTATAGTCATTAACTGAGATTTGTTCCAATGGTTTTACAACATATGGGTGCTGCTCACTTCTTGTCTTCCCAAATATGTATTCAAAATAAAGTTGGTAAGCTTTTCTCACAATAGGTTTTATATTTGGCTTCGGAGAAGCAAAAGTAACATCAAAGCACATATATCAGAAGTTGTCTGCTTTGTTCAGACATTTACTGGGTATTTTTCCCAGGTTAGTTAAATGTGTGAAAACCTGAATGAAAAGGAAATAATAATTAACTTATTAGGGGAATAATTATAGATAATAAGGTTATTACAAGAATAATAATTAATCTGGCAAGGACAACAGTATTTGATGAAATATTCATATATATTACTAGTAGCGTATCTTGAAATCTAGAGTCAATGAACAATTTTACATGTATTTTTTATTTCCAGAGCCCCCAAATTAGCTAAATTTGGCTATTCTTGTTTTAGAAGTTTTCAAATTGTAACTAAAGTTCTACAATAAATGATTGTTTTTTGTTTTGTTTTTTTGTTTTGTTTCTTTTGGGGTTTTTTCACCCAAAGCCACTAAGACTCGTGGAGTTACTAGAGTGTGAAAGAATATGAAAAAAAAAAAACAAAAAAAAAAAAACACTATCAAGAAGAAAGAACATACAGGAACGGGAATTAAGAAGACATAGCATAAAGATTGACACTGCATTTAAATTTTTGAATATCAAATTTGATTGGTAAGCATGAAGCCGAAAGAGAATTACAGGAATGAGACGTAAGACAGAAGAAACTATTAACACAGAACTTACGGTTAAATCTCGCCGTTTCAAATGTAAAATGACGAAACCTTGAAGTCAATCCAATACTGCTTTTAAATTTACAAAATCGAGGTACCAGGGAGAAAAGTAATATTTATTTTGATATAATACAAAAATATAATACAAATCCAAAAATGGAGGAAAAATAGCGGAACGCTGGTCTTCAATCTGTCTTATCTTAAATTTAGATAGCAACAATAACAGACCCAAACATGCCTCAGTATTTCTTACACTAAAACAACACATTCTTACTTACCATTTTTACTACAGACACCATAATACCTCAAATACTCTATGTAGTACTAGCTATTCCCCAGTTGTACAATTTGTCTAGGGCTCGGGAATAAAAATAACATAAAAATGAAAGAACGATAACCATGAAAGTCTTTATAGAAAATGGATTAGGAAGCAACATTACGGCAGCTGGAAAGTGACTGGGAGCGAGATGCTAGGTCAGAACCAATAACATTGCAGATTCATCTTTGGATTTTTTAAGAATCTCAAAATACATGTTTTAATACGGTTAACTAAATGTATTTATTTAGATTAAGATTCGGGATCGACTGAAGATAAACAAGAGGATGTCTGATAACATAAAGGTTTCAATACTTTATAAGTAAGGATGCAATTGCAAAATGACTTTTATAAATTGTCATTTTCTGCCTGCGTTGATAAACTAAATTCAAATTTAAACATTTTACTGAGCAATTTATGACATATCCATATGTCGCAATTTATAAAAATTTCGATTTCAGGTATCATTTCAGTCTGAGTGGGTCATTTTCAACAAGAAATTATACTCTTTATAATTCTCCAGAGAATTCTCTTGGGATTGAAGCAAAACTTATTCGAAATCAAGATTCCTCTTACAGAGATTTTATGAGAGGATATGTATTTCATTTAATGAAACGTAATTCTTTTTCTTTTCTTATTTTTTCTTTTACGAGAAAAACGATTTCTCTGTGAATTCAGCTATGGATGATCTCAGTACAGAAACTTTTATTAAATTTCTATAATTTGATAACTTTCGTAGATGTTTAAAACGCCAGTGTATCAGTCGTTCAGATCCTAATTCTATAAAAAAAAATTCAAAATTCAATTTTTAACAATTGAAAAAATACTAATATTTCTTTTACTGGATTAAATAAATTTTATTTCAGAATATTATCCGTAACTTCCTCTGCTTAATGCCATAGATTTTATTTTAATTTAATAAACTTTATGTGCCATAGAAATGGATTTTATGCTATAGGTGTCAATCATTAAAAAGAAAATTCTTGTTAATATCTAATATATAAAAAAAAGAAAGCTTGTCTGTCAGTAAAGTTTCTGTTCAAAATAAATTATCTAATACTAACTTTAAATGCACAAGATTTAAATTATTGCAAGCTTCTTTCGATCCTCAACTTATTTTTTTATTATCTGATTTTAAGCAATGAAAAATCGGCGTTCATTGCATACAATAACTAGAAATTTCTTCTTTTCCTACGTGCCGTGTCCCTTCAGGACGTTGGCAATCATGACTCTCCACTATTTCCTGTCTTGTGTTATTACTGTTCTGTCAACCATTTTCAAAAACTCGTTAGTTGAGTTATGCGCTGTTTTCCTCTGTCCCTCTTTTCTTCAATATGTCATGTGAATGTTAAATTTTCCAAGCACTCTTTTCTCTTAATGTACCCTATAAAGGTAAACTGTGATGTTAATTATAAGTGTCCTTTCTCTTTCTATTTTTTCTAAATTTCGTCTTTGTTCACAAGTTCAGTTGATGGTATCCTAAGCATCCTTCTGTAGAACCAATTTTCGATAGCTTCAAGTTTTTTCATCATCTATGTGGAGATCGTCTACTATTCTCTGACATTTAGGATTTATGTTGCATAAAAGTTCACTGCGCTTTTCATTGTTTCTAACAATTTTTTTCCGTTTAGAAAGTGAGTTCACCCACAGTAACTTTGCCTCCAGATTGTTACATCGTCTCAGCATTCTTGGCAGATCTTCTATTGACACAGTTTGGTATATTTAATAATAAAGATAATGGAAAGAGAAAGAAAAAGCAAAGGAATCTAAACGAAACTGGCTAGAATATATACACAAAACACGTAAAAAAAATAAGGTTATCAGCATTTCTTTTTCATGTCCTTGTGCGGTTGCATCGACCTAAGTAAATCTTGCCCTCTGAAGTCCTAAGGTACGAAACACGTGACACTAAAACTTTTTACACTTTGTCAAAACTGTACTTGACATATAAAAAATTATATATTCTCATCATATATATATATATATATATATATATATATATATATATATATATAGATATATAGATATATAGATAGATAGATAGATAGATATATTATAATAATAAATATAAAGAACAGTAAGATATATTATCCGGTGTTCTTATTAATACTTTTATTTTTACAAAACAGTGCTCAATGCAAATCTACAGAGCATAAATTTTATAAATTTACTTACTTAAAAATATGGTTCCATCGCCACAGAGGAATTACCACGATTCATTTTCAAGCGAATTTTGGATCCAAAGTTCGCTTGAAAATTAATTGTTTTTTAGCTTCTGCTTTTGAAACATGGTAATTCTGTGTAGCGGTGGAACCATATATCTTTAAATAAGTAAATTATATATATATATATATATATATATATATATATATATATATATATATATATATATATATATATATAATAAAAACAGACCACTTTAAGGTTCCATGTAATAAATTATTTCACCACAGACCTTTGAAAGGCCTGTGGATCATCAGACTTTAATTCCAAAGCTTGAAACAAAAAAGGAAAAGAAATTTACACATTTATGACGGGCCGTATTAAACATATGTGAATTAACGAAGTCTGGTTAATGGTCTGTTTTTATTTAAATTATTTGCTCTGGATTTACATTGAGCTCTCTGGATTTTAACCTCCTTAGGTTTACCCATACGGATTACCTAGTTTTTCCTAAACTATCTATCTATCTATCTATATATATATATATATATATATATATATATATATATATATATATATAGTATGGCATTAATAAAAATATCATTTTTTTTTATCTAGCTGATTGTTGATTTAAAACTCCGACTCTCGATTTTCGTGGATGTACCTTTCTGTAATTGTTGCATTCATTCGTCAGGAGATATCAGCAATTGTCTGCTGATTTTCCTGATTATAGGTCGATTTTCTTCTTCCCTGTGTATACGTGTTTACGCGTTATTATGTAGGCCTGTGTATATGTGCACATGTGTAGAATATATATATATATATATATATATATATATATATATATATATATATATATATATACTGTGTACTAAAACAAGCAATAGGGACAGAACGCACAACAAATTCAGCTTTAATGTCCATCGAAAAAAAAAACATCGTATACAGCTTAGGTTACACTAAGGAACGTACTCATGAGGGACTGACAATTGCTTATTACACTAGCACTTTCACCGTTATTCTAATGGAATATTTCGTACGAATATACTAAATGTAACTTCCACGATTTTTTTTTATCTGCCAATCAGTTATTACTTTTGCTATATATATATAGTAAACATCACAAATCCATTGGTATATAATCCAAGTGGATCCTAGTCATATAAAATATTAAAGCTGATCCACAAAAAGAGTTCAATGTATTTATTACAGAATAAATAATTGATAAACAATAAAATCCAAAATCTTCTCATATGGGGAATAGCCTATTTCGGAAAGTGAAGATATATGTCGTCTGTCTTATCAACCCCTTATCCTATATATAATTCAACTGAATTTTTATTAAATTATATATTCGCCATTATTTGCATTGACCTGTTGACACTTATAAAGCATCTCTTCGATACGTTTTAAGTAAAAAGTTTTTCATATGAAAATTTTTCGACGAACTTTTGTATCTAGTTTTTCATTCGAAAAAGCTTTTACTATCAATACGTTTTGCAGCGACCGAAGACCCCAAAACATAATAATCAGCTTGGAAAAGGTCAACTGTATTTCGTAGGTACGATTAAGCCTTTTATTTAATTTTTCTTCTGTTCGTACAAATATTTTCCTTTCTGGACACAATGTGTGCAAAAACTGTCCAATAGTTTCGCATATTCGAGGGTTTTCGGCTATGCTTTTAGCCAGGTGTTCATTTGAAAATTTTTCGACGTATCTGGTTTTCATTAGAGAAACTTTTCAGCATCAATGCGTTTTACAGCAACCAAAGACTGAAAAACGTAATAATCGACTTGAGAAAGGTCAAATGCATTTGGTAGGTGGGGGTAGAACAGATCATCCGAATTTCTAAATATTTTTCCTGTCTGCAGAAAAAAAAAAGATTTTCTATTAAGGAGCGCAAGCCGTTTTTCAATGAAAATGTTATGTTAGCGTTACAGCCTCTGTACTTATAAATGGGCATGTGGAGTTTAATTGCGTTTGAAGAACTCTAAATGAATAATATCCCGACCATTCCACCCCATGTATAACGTTATATTTCTTACATGGAGATTTATCCTTGTCAATGTACTACTGTTTTTTGACTTCATTGTCTTCTGTTTTCGTTGTCTTATGGTTGCTTACTACAGATTTAGTTTTAATCTTCTTTTTTTTTAAATCGTTTCACCTAGGTAAGGCGATAAAACCGATAAGATTCGGAGGGTTTATATCGAATGAAGAAAATATAGAAAATTGAAAATGGAGAAAATTTAGGAATGGTCAATAAAAAAACAGGACTCAAGGAGACTTAAGATGGCGATTGACGTTGCATTTAAAATTTTGAAGATTGTAGTTATCAGTTTAGCTAGAAATAGGAAAGGAGATTACACGGTTGGGAAATGTGAGAAGAAAACTCTTAGAGCAGAAGATGCGGTTGCATTTAGCTAGTTCAAAAGTAAAACGGTGAGACCTAACTGCCAATCTAGCATCATGTTTAAATTCATGTAGTTGCGGAACCAATAAAAAAATAGCTCATCAGAGTTACTACCAAAACCTTCGGGATTGTAAGCAATGGAAAAGAAGAAATTTACACCTACTTTTCGATCTTCTGTTTAGAACTAATCACCTCTGGTGGGTACACAGCAGAGCGGTGCTGTGTTTCAAACTCCACGTAAATATCCGTTGGTTTGAGCGCACTGTTACACGGACTTTTTCATAGCGCCTCATGCGTCGACACATAATTTTGCATCATTGACAGCTTTTGTGTTTCCAACGGTTTTGATCGCATCTAGAGATGTTCATTAATCACGTAACTTACTTAAATCACACGTAGCTCATAACTTGCAACTATAAATTCAATAGAAGCAGAACAATAATGGGTAATAAAGAGGTTTGATCCTATTGAAATATTTCGTCTCTTGGTTAGGGGTGTGGCCGCCTTTTGCATGAGTGCCTCTCATTTACCGAAGGACATGGGCTCTGGCGCGCGGGCAGGGTTTCTTTCATGTGTAATGGGCCCCAGCCAACGAGTTCTCTAGCCGAAAGATTTAGAGAGGGAGGTTTCATTTAATTTGTAAAGGAAGGCGATAACCGTATGCGGGGATACTGACCCGCTACGGCCGCTTCACTTTGGAAATCGGCTTGATTCAAGTTCGCTTCATGGTTTGCAACCAACGTTGACCATTTGCGAAAGTTATTAGCTCGTGAACTTTTAGAATAATGACAGAGAAATGTAGGATTCATTTCTACATGGCGCCAACCAGAGAGGGAGATAGCAACAGAGCGCGAAGTAAAATAATAGAAAAGAGAGACATTTTATTCGAATTAAAATGGAAAGATTGATTAGAGTTAGCCATGAAATTAGTTCTCCAGAGTTATTCCAGATATTTATTATAGAGGGTACCCAGTAAAAAATCGGTAAATTCAGGAAAAAAAACATTAGATTATTCGGACTATGGTACTCATCTTTGTCGCCATACCAACCAAGCATAGAAATAAATACAATATGGGAACCAGTAATAATGAGTGCTAGAGAAAAGCAATAATAATAACAAAATAATATAATAAAATTGCAATATGAGCAGTGGTAAAAAAATAGTTGCCGAGACATTAGGTTTATAATACCCAGAAATTCATAGACAGATTTCCTCAAGGATACATGGTAAAAGTCGTTGGGTAGATCCAGCGACAGGACCCAAAGACTGAAATGTTTAATAACTGTTTAAGAACTTGGAGAGGGGAATTAACAGTAGATAACATTAAAAACGTGACACGTGGAACAGTCTACCCCAGTGAGCGAAATAAAGGATTCGACATTTTTAACCACCTGAAGAAGGCCGGGGTGTACAACGACCGAAACGTTGTAATAAATATGACGACAAAGATGAGGACAATAGTCCGAATAATGTAAATTGTGTACATAATACCTTATCTCAGAAATATAGTCAGAAAGTCATAAATTTAGCTATCAAGATTCATGCACAAACTGAACAATCATCGTAGATGTTCGAAATGTTTGCCTGAATGTCCAACACAAAGTTGTAAGCGTGATAACCAGAAGGCAGTAGTCTTGCGGATAGAGTCAAAAGGAATTTCATTGCAAACATCAGTTACGTTCCATTTCAAAGAATCAATATCGATGATGTCACGACGACCGTTTTGCAAGTGAGTTAGGAGCACACTCCAGATACAGTAAACCATAACAGTGAGAACTTTTTAAAACTCTTTATTCGGCAATCAACACTAACAAAACTCTATATTCTGCAATCAACACTTGACAAAATACCAGATGTGTTGTAACAAAATAACTATTTTGTAGTGATATTATAAGTGGTTTTTCTTATAATTTTTTAATAAATACGATATATATATATATATATGAAATGGACAAAGCCCGACAATTATTTTAAGGCATTTTTTTATGCATTCTTTTTATAGATACAAATATTTAAGTAAATGCTCTGTTTATAATAAACAGTATTAAACAACATTTACCGGCCTGAATGTCCGAGAAATTTTTCACAGATAATATTCATCCTTTGACAGGATTCGAAACTGTATCCTATACGGAACCGTCATTTAGCTTGACGTGCCTTAACCGATTTGGCTACAGGGGAGCGTTCTGTTAGCAAGGTCGAATTTACTGTATTTGAACTTCAATCTTCTATGAATCTCTCACGTACATTCATATCTGTTCATGGCGTATCAAATGTAAGCAAATGACGTCACACATTATGAAATGAACAAAGTCCGACAATTATTTTAAAACATTTTTTATGAGTAAATGTTCTGTTTATAATAAACAGTATTAAATAACATTTACTGGCCGGAATGTCCGAGAAATTTTTCACAGAAAATATTAGTCCTCCGACAGGAGAAGTAAATATTGAAGTAAATGAGCAAAGACGGGTGCACGCGCGAAGACGCACGCGCGAAGACGCACGCGAACGTTCACGCACGCAAACATACAATATGAACAAAACATTGCACGAATAAAATGTACATATAGAAAAGAAAAATCGAGATGTATAAGCCGTCAATTGGTGATATCTCCTGACGAGTGAATGGAGTGATTCCTGGAGAGCCCGTTAACAAAAACCTGAGTCGGGATATTGAAAGTAACATCAATCAACTAAACCTTTCACTTGTATTATATATATATATATGTGTGTGTGTGTGTGTGTGTGTGTGTGTGTGTGTGTATTTAGGCAAAACATTCTCTTTTAGACATGTCTAATTAAATAAATTGCAGACATTATGTCTGCTAATTTTTAATAAAATCCGTTCATACTCACGAATAACCTTCCGTGGATGGATGTTAAATGACGAGAGAAATGTACTATAGCTGTTTAAATTTCTTTTATTTTCATTTCCAAACTAATTTCGATCTTTCTCCAAGATCCTCTTCAGGGATGCAAGTGGTACAAAACTATTTGTTGTTCATTAGTATATGTATTTTTATAAAGATGTGCATTATTATCCAGTAAGGTATTTTTTTCATTAGGCTTTTCAATGCAAAACGGTTGACAATTTGCTAAGCGTTCATTAGAACGTTTTAAAAATTATCCATTTTGGAATTTGTTCTTCCATGTTATAATGTCGTGGTCATGCGCGCATTAAAGCATGAAAAAAACAGTTTCTTTACAGGCATTTCAGAACATTACTGTAGTATTCATAGTTGATTCTGTTCTGTGCCGGCTTTAATTTTTTCATATAAATTGCTTCAGTGTATATATATATGTGGTTTTTTTTTAAGAGATACAATTTCATAGGGACATTTAAATCCACTGTGCCATGTGTCCTCAAGGCACAGTGGATTGAAATGTCCCTATGAAATTGTATCTCTTAAAAAAGAGATCCTCAAGGACACATGGCGCAGTGGATAAAGACGTTGGTTAGATCCAGTGACAGACCCAAAGAGTGTGAGTTCAATACCCGGTTAAGGCAGTGGAGAACTTTTAGAGGGAAAATTAGCAGGAGATAACTGATAACTGACATCCATCAAACATGGCACGTGGAACTAGAACAGTCTACCCCAGGGATCGAAATAAAGGGTTCAGTTCGAAATTCCAACCACCTGAAGAAGGCCGGAGCGTACAACGGCCGAAACGTTGTGACAAATATGGCGACAAAGATGAGGACAATAGTCAGCATAATGTAAATACTGTACATTTAAATTAGTATGTAATGTTGGTTTTACGTAATACATCAGTTAGTAATGAGGACTTATTGCGGATAATAAAATTGGTTGTATTGTATTTTTTATAATATATGATTAATTTTATTTTTCAATTAGAATCCTTGGAAGATATGTTAGTATAAATAAAATTCTTTATGATTTTTTTCACCCTGTTTGTAGTTAGCATGCATCTGGTAAAAATACAGCAGTCTGACATATTTAATGTCCTTTGGGGAAGTACTATATTCTATTTGACGTGTGTTGAGGTTTTTTATATATCATCTTATTTGTTAATCTACAATGACGTGTGGGAAGTCAATATTGATGAGAGTCTGCCTAATATTTTGTTTTTAGTTTTGATTTATAAGTTTTGTTTTGTTTTCTATTTTGTTTGGTCATTTATCAGTAATCCCGCATACGGTTATCGCCTCCCTTTACAAATTAAATGAAACCTCCCTGTCTAAATCTTTCGGCTAGAGAATTCGTTGGCTGGAGCCCATTACACATGAAAGAAACCCTGCACTCGCACAAGAGCCCATGGTTTATTTCGCGTATATGTGTCTGTGAGCTGGCGCCCGTGTTTATTTGCTCGGAAGAAAATTTAGTACCATTTCATTCCACTATATTTTGACATCTTTGATGCAGCTTCCTGTCACCATTCTCCCCGACTTTGGCATCATTCTGGCTGATGAATACTTTTAAATGGATTCTATAGGCTTCCAGATAATTGTAGCTTTCCTCACAGAAAATAATGATGGGATAAATATTGATTGATTGATTTGTTTCTTTACATTTTGTCAACTTTTGTGAATTATTTAATGCCGAGCCATATTTTAGTTCATAAGAATAATTCTGTTTTTCTTAAGGATGAGGGGCAGTGCATATTCGTTTAAAGTACTTTTTAGAATAACTGATTTTACACATTATACTATGTAACATATTGTTGGCTGAGGAGATGAATTCGTACCGTTCCCAAGAGTATTTTCGACTCAGTGGTTTTCTCGAACTCGACTGGAATTCGAACACAGCCCTCCAATTTTTCAATCCGAATCGCTATCCATTCCCCCACCACATCTGTTAGAACTGAAATGAGTTTAAGTCCGAATGTACAATTTCAAATGAGTTCAGTAAGTTTTATCGGATATCCCAGCAAAGTTCTGTCGTGTCTGCCAATAATTATGCTGTCTGGCATTGCCTTGATTACTGACATCCATCTGTCTGGTCAATTCTGGACGTTTTCATCGATTGCCGCCTTTAATCGTTCCAACTGGGGACTCTGCTTTGAATTCAACATATGTTTTTGCGGGAAGTGTTCGTCATGAACAATGTCCTACCAATTTCATTAAATACACAGTATCGCTTTCTTTGGACGCAGATAACCTATTGGTGATGTTAATGTTGGCTCTCAATTTTTGCTTCACATTATTGTAAACAAAAGATTATCCAGTTTGCGATCGTTCTTTTAAATAAGTGGTCTGCAGTAATACCAATTAATAACTGTACCAAATAACCTCCAGTCTATATTTCCAGACTATGTAGTAACCTGGACACAAAATAATTAATAATTAATAATAAAAGAAAACTTAAGAGTTAATGAATAAAATATTTTCGAATACAGATAAGGATGGTAATTGGCAATAAAAAATGAAAAATTAGATTTTAAAAATTGTTTAATAAATATAGAATATCCATATGATTCATAAGAACAAGCGTTTTATGGCTAACTGAAAAAATATAAAATTGTCTATCGTTTTGTTTTCGACGGCCAAAGGAGGCAGACAACCGGAAAATATTCTGTAATAGAACATGCTACGACCAACAGATAAGCACCAACTTTCTAACTATGTATACGTATATATCCTTTAAAATACAAAATCATTTGACTTAAATGTATACTAAAGCATTTTATCGTTTTTCTCTATGCTTATTTTGTTGTAAATTGTATATGATCTGTTTGTAATTTTTCTAATTCTGTTGTCGGTTGATGGTTTCTTTTTAACACACCCAAAATTATATATATATATATATATATATATATATATATATATATATATATATATATATATATATACACAGCAAAAAAAATCCAAAATTATTTCATGCGGGTATAGCCTATTTCAGCCGGCGCAAACTTGCGCCAGTCTTCTTCAACCCTGGACTAGACTCGACTCAGAATACGGGATTTAGAATTTAGTTTAGATAGCAGTTGTGGAAAAAAAATACCGAGCCTGCCCAAAATGACGTCTCAGCTTGGGAAAAAAGGCACGTGTTGCTGTGGTAGACTCGGTATTTTATCGCCGACTGCTAAATTAATTTTTAAATTCCTGATAACGAGATGAATCAATTCCACGGTAGAAGAAAACTGGAAGGTTGCGCTGGCATGAAATAGGCTATACCCAAATGAGGTCATTTTGGATTTTTTGCTGTGTAATATATATGCTCTGTTATAATAAATGCATTGAGCTCTATTTGTGGATCAGTTTTAATATTTCTTATTACTAGGATCCACCTGGATTATACACCAACGGATCTATTATCTGTGCAACACACACACACACACACGTAAAAGATAAGAACACAAACCTCTTTCTTCCCTCTTTATCTGATCAATCCTAATTGTTTTATTACCCCTTAAGCAGAGGAGCATCTTCTCCACAAGTCCAAGGAAATTTGGATTATTACTACAGACAAGAGGCACCGTGGAGTAATGGATAGCACCTTTGATTGAGGAACTGGAGAGCCTAGTGCGCATTCTAATCAAAACCATTACATTCACTTACGTGCTAATACCTTTGGGAAAGGTATGAATCCTCTTCTTCTCCCCCCACACCCCATGGATAAATAGCAGGACAGACCGGGGTCTATAGCCTTGTATCGCAACTGGTCTACTGCTGAAGGAAATGGAAACTACTGCGGGGAAAAATCTGTCTCGATATTCATGTATCGAAAGATACATGATCACCTACGCGTGTATCACTGACTGACTGCACACAAAAAACAATAGTTAAACATGGGAAAACACAAGGAGAATAATTCCTTTAAATTATATGTGGAAATAACCATTCTTCACCTGATGAAGGTCGAAAACCCCGAAACCCGTGTAACAAAAATATGGAAAATATGGTATTATATATATTTTAAAAAACAACAACTTTATAACCAAACACTTTTGCGGCTTCTTTCTTCTCTTTAAAATATACACCTTTCTTTCGTTAGAACCTCTCCCTCATATATATATATATATATATATATATATATATATATATATATATATATATATTTATATATATATATATATAACTTTGAAGCAAGATGTACTTTTTTTAGTGGGTATGTGCATGTACTAATGTAACTATACCCCACCTGATGAAACGTTATTTTTTTTACGTTGAAACAAGTTGTACAGTTTTGTAGTGGGTACGTGCATGTTCTACTGTAACATTGCATAATATATATATATATATATATATATATATATATATATATATATATTGAACAATAAAAATATTAAAAAATTAAAATCTTCAGAAACACTGGGTTGTAGATTAATATTATTTCGTTTTTATTATTATCATTTCATTTAGATTCCTCGACTAGTTTCGGCCAACATGGCCATCATCAGGAGAAGAAATATTCCTGTTTGCTTGTAGCAGTGAACTACAGAAATGAATGTCTTGATGGAGAAAATGAACTTTTGTCTGTAGTTTCCATTTTTTTTTTTTTAACATAAATCTTTTAACATTCCTTGTATTGGTCAAACAGTCTCTTTTAAGTTGTTATTTGAGATAAGAGCTGGATGGATCCATGCTGCTCTGTATTCCCCTGGTCAGTTTGACAGTTTTATTGATTCCTGGAGAGGGGGTGTGTCTCTGTTAAGTGTGTGTGTGTATGTGTTATTTGGTTCTTAGTGAGTGAGTATGATATGTGTAAGCGTGTATATTGCTGTGGGTGTGTGTTATCATTTGGCTCATTAGGGAGTGAATGAGTATGATATGTGTTAGTGTGTATGTTCGTGTGGGGCGGATGTATAACTGTGAGGCCTCAACACCTCCGTAAGCATGTCTGTCTTGTGTGGGTGAGAAATGTGGGTAGGTTTTGGTGTTATATATTATTACTATATATATTGTTAAATTTATGGTTTAGCCCGTCTGGATAGTGTGTTTTTGAACGTTGTATCCCCTTATTTTCATGGAACTCTAAAATCTTTCTAATGTTATATGAAGAAATAAAGACAAGGCTAACGCATCACCAGCACAATCTACCACAGTCTCTTTTGTTAAGTTTAACCAAATAATGGTAATTTCTGTTAAATCATTAAGCACCTGGACATCACTGCGACTCGTGGATTCTACTGTTTTTTGAAATGGCTTAGAACGATTATATAAGATATGTGGATTATCACTGTGATGTCCAGTATTGTGAGGGTTGGATTATTTTTAATCAGCTTTTCGATTTGATCATTGGGAACGACTGAAGAGCTGCCAGATCATTCCCAGAAAAAAAATCCACTTCAGAACGGGTCGAAACATTTAACAAGTGCACCTTCAGCTATGGCACAATCTCCATCATGCGCGCATAACTTTATTCTCTTTGTATAGGGTCTTTTTCCTTTCCAGAAATAAAAGATCATTTACCGCCATTTTGAATTTTAACTTCAAAAATAGTTAAAATTCACAATCTACCTATAAATCGTAAAGAATAAAGCGTTGAAGTATCACATTGCAGAATACACACAAACACCTATATAAGTAGGCCCAGATGAACTGAAGGTTGCATTCAAGCTGCTTAGTCTTGATGGTGTCAATATATATATATATATATATATATATATATATATATATATATATATATGCACGGATAGAAATGTTACAAAAAGACTGACAGCAGCCGAGCCTAAAAGGTATAGACAATAAAATAAGTGCTCAAAACAAAATTTGAAATCGAATATAGAGCTAAGATATTTAAGTAAAAGCTAAAATGCCAACTAACCTCGCAACATGGGTTTCGACTGTAAGGTATCCTCAGGTAAGTGTAAGAAAACATTATTATACATGGTTTAAAAAAAGCAAGACATGTTTTCTTATTAGAAATTTTATTGTGACAAAAAGAAAAAAAAACATTTTATGATTAAATCTTGCTCTCGGCAAAATATCCTCCTTTAGCCTTGTTTGCTGCAGCTAAAGTTTTTGGCATTTGTTGCAAAAGTTCCTGAAAGAAAAAGTTTGATATTTGATTCCGCCTTTTTTCAATGACTCTAAGAGCTCTTTTTTTATTTTCTCATTCATCTTTCAATTCCATTCCATGCTAATTCGGTGCCTTCAAATTTTTAACTCACTCTAGTATATATATATATATATATATATATATATATATATATATATATATATATATATGGAGAGAGAGTGAGTGAGAGAGAGTGAGTGAGAGAGAGAGTGGGTAAGAGAGAGAGATAAGTACGTGCGTATGTATGTGAGAGAGTGAAAAAGAAAATAAAAAAAACTAGAGAAATGGTCTGAAGATGTAGGTGTAATTAGCCCCAAAGCGAAATTGATATCCTACCTTTATAAAGTCTTTAGCAAGAGAGTTGAATAGATCAACTTATCAAAGAGAAAAATAACCAGTCGCGAATTAAATCCTGGCAGTGAAAGTAGCGGGGGTCGTCTGCTGACAGAAGTGTCCTCTTCCTTTATAACTTTAATCAAATCTTAATACCGCTGTAGAAAGATCGATAAGTAATATTTGATCTGTAAAAGGTTTGAGATGTAGCGAGTTCATCCAACAATCACGGTTTAAATTAATCCCTGCCTCGATGACAGCTGTGGGTACAGAATACTGAAAATCATTCTTTTTCATTTACATTTAATAGGCTGACTTCCCCCTGCACTCTAATTCACAATCTCTCTCTCTCTATCTATCTATGAATCTATCTATCTATCTATCTATCTATCTATATATATATATATATATATATATATATATATATATATATAGGTAGATAATATTAGTGGTCGATATATATATATATATATACATATATATATATATATATATATATATATATATATATATATATATATATATATATATATATATATAAATTCCCAAGAGGATAGAATCCAGGTAGAACTCAATGTCCAGGACAGAGTAAGAATATAATATGAAAGGCTCAAACACTAATATTCCATGGTTATAATTTATTACATTGGAATCGTAATCACGATCCAATTCATCAGACCTACAAATTCAAAAAGAAATATATCTCCGTGTATAAAACCAAATGTATGTGTGAGAGAGGGAAACAAGTGTGAGAGGGAAATGTATGAAAGTTCTAGAGAGAGGTGTAACAGAAGAAAGAAGAGCAGGGAGGCCTGAAGGTGAAGGTGGGGATTAAAATTTAACAAATGAAGCTTTAAAGAGAGGAGTTAAATAACGGTCATTTGACTAGGTTAGATTTGTCTTTAGTGATTAGTCTCTCTTCAACGTTTAATGTGTGTATTTCTGTATTTCTGAGTAAACTAAGAAATGTTTCGTTTAACAATGGCAGAATATTTATATCGTGAACGGGCAGGTATAATTTTTACATACAGCCGGGCGGATGGTAATGTATGCGAGGATGCATGGCTGTATCAGATTGCATTTTCAGGCCGAAGGCAGCCACGTCATCCAACATTTGCTGCTGTTTATCGTTGCGTTTCCGGGACAGGATCTGTGGCCCCATGACCACTATGGATCGACGAAGACAAAGATCCGCTTGTACGCCTGACCACAAAGAAAAAACTCTACAGGCTGTCGAAGAGTATCCAGATATAAGCACACATCAGATGACCCTAGCATGTCCTACTTCTCATAGTACCGTATGGAGGGTACATCAAGAGCAGATCCTGTATCCGTATCATTTGCAACGTCTTCGCCCTATGAGCACTCTTCACGGGAGAATGTATGCTGCTGGTTTATTGTACAAACTGCTGATCCGTTGTTTGTCTCTTCAGTCCTTTTTTATGAATGAGACAATATTTGGAAAAGATGAAATCAAAAATTAGAACAACTAACAGTTGTGGACGGATCTGAATCCCATGTAGATAAAGTAGAATTATGATTACACATATATATATATATAAGGTAATATTTAAATTTATTTTTCGTTAGGCCTGGAATCGGTTAATTCTTGGGAGTTTTGAAAGGCCGGTGTCTTTCTTCTTGAGTTCGGAGCGGCATAAATTATACTAACGCTGCATAACAAGTCGAATGCACGTGAAACCTGATTAACCAATGAAAATCAAACAATAAGAAAGTAAAAATACCAGAATTTATTTCTTCTTTTCCCTCCATTGCTCATTCTCTGAGGAAGCTTCAATGAATGTGAAAGATGTTAGATTGATAAACATTTCTTATTTTCCCTTTATCTTATAATTCATATATATATATATGTGTGTGTGTGTGTGTGTGTGTGTGTGTGTGTGTGTGTGTGTGTGCGCCTGCGTGCGTGCGTGTGGGACTGTGCATGCGTGTGTCAGTATGTTCCCATTTGTTTATGTGCCTATGTGTGTATGCGTGTGTGTGTGTGTGCATTGTTAATATTCGTGTCTTATTCTCAAACGCAAAATACGTTAAAACCAATTTTCGTAAACTGTCAACACAGATATCAATGTCTAAAGTTCGTATCATCAAAGAAAGGAAAGAATCCGAAACAGCGAAAAACAGAGTGTTGCTTCTTCTAACCACCATGTTTCAAACGTACCAAAATTACCACTTCCTTTCCTCTTCCAGCGTGACCAAAACCTATTGGCACTAACCTGTCTTGCAGAAATTATTGTCATAATATTCGAATCCAATGCGCACTGGGCAAGTCTTTCATGTTCTCGTCATTCTGTCATACACTTGGATATACGTAGCCTCAATGCTTTTATGTTGTACATAGAAATTATCAGTAAACCTCTTTGATTCACATGCATTTAAATGGAGAAGTATCCTTTCTACTCTCGATGCAAAAGGGTGTTTTCTATTCTATCACATGTTTGTGCTTGATAACTGTAAATTCTTCTTTGTCAATGGTAATGATAGCATTCGTTGTTTTTTTTTATTTATTTACTTATTCTGTCTTCATTAACTGAGCCGAAATGCTACATTAATGACAATATTTTATTTATTTTTATAAATTGGACTTTGGACATTGTAAATGTAAAATATATACACTACATAAAGATTCTACATATGCAGACTAGATGTTCATAGAGACATCGCGGTATAAGGGTGACTGTAATAAAAAACGAATGTCTTATATTGGTGTAAAAAAATAATACGTAAAGGTCAATGATTGAGATTAACTGTTAAGTTTAACACCGGGCTCCCCCATTTCTTCTTATTCTTCTCCAACTCCTCCTATTCCTTCTTTGTTGTACCGTGTTCTTTGTCCTTTCTAGATTTACAAATAATTGTCGCTTAAACCCTGTTCCGCCACCTATTTACTCAAGCTCACTAAGTAGGTTATGCGTTGTTTTCCTCTGTCCCTCTTGCCTTCAATCTGCCCTGTGAGTATCAGATTCTTTAAACGTCTTTCTTCACTATGTGCCCTAGGTATTTCAACTGACGCTTCCTTGTGTTAACAGACGTTTCCTTTTGGTTTCCATTTTCTCTAAAAGTTCGCATGTGGTCACATAATCGGTTTACGTTATCCGCATAATCCTTCTGTAGAACCACATTTCTGTCGCTTTACATCTTTTCTATATCTGTGAAGGGATTGTCCAGCATTCAATGCCATATAGGAGGACTGATATCAAATAGCAGTTCAGTACTCATTATGTAATAATATATTTCGTTTTCATAATAATTTGCTTAACTTTTGTAAGGCATCTTTCGCTAACCCAATGCACGTTCGGATATCACTGTCATACTTTTCGTCTCCTCTTAGAACAATTCCCAGATATTTAAAAATTCGTACTTGTTTTATTTTGACGTCTCCATTTTGTAATTTACATGTTGGACTCTCCCTTTTGCTAACAACTATGTATTCCGACTTCTTGCAATTGATGTTTAATGCTTTCCTCTCGATTTCCTTCATTAACTTCCATCCTGATAAAGCACTTCCCAGATGCTGCAATAGACTCTGACGTCTCCATTTTGTAATTTACATGTTGGACTCTCCCTTTTGCTAACAACTATGTATTCTGTCTTCTTGCAATTGATGTTTAATACTTTCTTCTCAATTTCCTTCACTATCTTCTGTATGATATCTTGCACTTTCATTTCCGTGGCTGTTTTATATATCTTATTTTGTTAAAATTGTGGCTGCTAATAATGTTCTGTATCTTACAGAAATAAATATTGCTACACAAGTTACGCCTTTTTCCATCCCTGGCTATCGGCCTGGGATCAAAGAGAAGTATCTGCTCGCTTCATCACTAATGGCAATGGTAACATTAGCCGTTTGCTTGTAAATCAGTATTCGGCAATCATTAACCGAGTAGTCAGTTCTACTTTCGGTCAAAATTTATAAAATAGCTTTCTTAAAAACATTTTTTTCCGAAAAACAGGATTTTCAAGATCCGTAAAAATTCAGGACTAGAGTAATAGAAAGAAACGAGAAAAAATGTGTTTAGCCGTCAACTGAAAAAAACAGAGAAAATATATATATCAGCAAGAGAAAAAGCCCAAGATGCGAGTAAGAAAATGAAGATATCAAAATCAAGCAGTTGAAGAAGTTTTAGCTTTTAGGAATCGTAATATGTGACACCGAAATCTAAACACCTATTGGACAAACTACAAAGCATTTCCAAAGCTATGGGGTAATGTTAAATTCGTATGTAATATCCTTCCTGTTATATGGTAGGATATGTTTGACTTTTTCCTCACGAACGAGAAGAAAACCAGTGTCAGCAGAAATGTGGTACTTCAGAAGGATACTGAAAATTCCCTAGACGGGGCGAGTAAAGAACAAGGAATTCTTAAAGAACAATAAGGAATTCTTAAAGAAACTAGCAACAGAATGAACATATATGCTCAGAATCAGTGAAAGACAGCTGAAATTTCTTTGACATATAACCAGAAAAGAGAGGGGGGCATATTGAGGGCAAGAGAGCAAGAGAGATAGGGTAAAACACCGACATACTTAAATAAGGAAAGTGAATGGAGAAGTGAGAGAAAAATGCTAAGCTCCAAGGAACAGGAGGTTGTGGAGAGCCATGATTTGCTTATGTTCTGAATGGACTCGACACATAGAAGAACTATTGTTGGTCTTTCTAATGTTGATGGGAGTTTTCTTTCCTAAAATTTTATTTTTGCCCGAGTTATATTAAACGAATAAAATATAACATTTAATAAAACAATTGTGTTAAATTTCAATACGTCTACTATTTTCATTAATAAACAATATATATGAAATTTCCGAGAAGAACGTTTCTTTAAAAGGAAATTTGCAAACATCTTTGTCGTATTCTTTCCATGCATAAAACCAATTATGATAATTTCTCCAGTAAGTAATGAAATACAAAAAAAAGATGCCTTTAATTCCAGTTTAACTAGAAAAAATCAGATTTGAGTCATTGATCTTTGAATTATGCAAATAACGGAATATAATTAAACTTAAAAAATAGTTTTTTGACTAATATTATCTTATCAGTAAGATCAAAGTGTTCAGAATGACTATAATATCGGCTGCAGATGACCTCCGACGATAACAGACGCAGTCACTGCTCTCTGCAGATTGGTCCTCAAAAAACTTTTAACATTGTTTACCTGTATTTACACTATTTGCATACAGACTATTCTTCCCATTTTTTTGTTGGTGATATCGGATGTAAATATTGTAAATTATGATAACTCGGTGACAGACATTTGTGTACTAGACAATTGCACCCATAGACGAATGCGTCCATGGATAATGGATATCTCTGATAATTAGTTACCATACTTCTGTTAATTGTTGCTAATTGAAAACCAACTTTTAATTATTCTAAACAAGTAAAAAAAGGCAGTTAACATAAATTTTGAAAGAAAAAAAGAGTTGTTTATTATAGAAATTTGCAGAGCAACACATTTAATTATTCTAAACAAGCAGAATAGCTTTACGATATTCTTTATCTTGTCCAGGCCCCTCTATCCAGAAATTATTTGGAAATTTGAAAAAGAAGGAGGCCGTTGCCTTTAAGAAAAACGTGACTTTAACAGAGGAATTCCAGTGCGGAAAAAAATAGAATAAAATAAAATTGCAAATCAGAGAATCATGACGATATCAAATAAGTATACTGAAAACAAGAGAAATTTCTTAAAAAGTTTAGCTCACAACATTTATAACTTTTGATTTATTTGTGAGAAAATTTTGAATTTTAAATAAGATATCTAAATAAGATAATTTTAAAATTTTGAAATATTTTTAAACCCTGTTAATCTGTCATTGCATTTAAAATAAAAATAAAGTTTTAATTTAATCCTTTTTTTTTCAATTTATGATTTCGACGTATGCATTTTTTTTTAAATTCATGGTAATTGCGTTTCATTGCTTCAAAATTTATCAGAGGTACGCATTTATCTAGGGAATCATTTGTCCAGGGACGCAAATGTGCAGGAACGCAATTGACTGATATGCAATTGTCTGAGACGCAGATGTCTAGTACGCAACTGTCTTAGAACCTGATATTCCTCATTGTCCTCGCTCAGTAATAACGTTTCTTTTTTTCTTATTCTTTCTTGTGTCGCAAGGCTTTAATCCCTTGCTTAGGTTGAAAGCATTGAAAAATTCCCAGAAAGAGTTGTTTACCTTATCCCTGACAAAAATTCAATAGGAATTTACTGTTTCCTCACAGTAAACAAAAACCAGAAAACATTCAAGACTCCGTGACCAGGATCCGTTCAGCAGACAATACCTCCTTTTAACACTCGATACCCCAAATTTAGGGATTTATTCTGATATCTGCGACATCGACCGACTGTAAGACTACCCACCTCTGCAACTCGTTGCACAAAGATATAGACCCCACGTCGTAGAATTTCTGTGCGGCGGATCGAGCGAGAGGCGGGCTCACAGGCAAAAGAAAAACACAACTACAAACTTGGGTCGGACGAAAAGAGGAGGGAGGGCGTGTGACCTTTTGTGGATGTTTAACTCTGGGCTGATTCTCGGCTGTCAAAAAAAATATATCTTAACTAACAATGTCCGGCTGCTAGTGTGTCGCTCTTCGTTGCTACTTTCTCCGGCCTAAACCAACCTTCCTCGAACCTAAACTAAGTCTCACTGTCCGTAACCCAAAGCGCTCCCGTATATATGCAGAGTCCTCTTTGATCATTTCCGGGAAAGGGACACCCACGAATAAACCCATAACTTTTTCATGACCATTTCTCCCTTTGAAGAAAGTGGACATAAAAAATATTTCTTACCCTAGCTGATTCCGATTCAGGGACATTAAATTCAGGCCCTTTTAAGTTTGGGCCAGAGCCGGTCTTTTAACTATCTTCGTATTTTGACAAGTACTTAACACTTATCTACCCTTTTGGCCATATGTCCAAAACATGTTTTTATCTAGATTCCCAATCTACTCATTGGGTCTTGAAGTTTGATACCCAGGTCAAATCTAACTAATCTTCTCGCACATATGTGTGCGCGCGCACGCACACACAGATGTGTGGGTGTATATATACACACACACGCAGATGTGCGGGCGCACACACACACGCGTGCGCATATATCCAACTCATAGTGTCACACGACTCATCCAGTTGGTTATGTTAGATACTAACACCAGAAGAAAAGAGATTTTGTCGTGTTCTGCACCCGTTTTTTTTTTTTTTAATATTGAATATTCACCTAATACAAGGGCCGGCAGCCACTTGGTGTAGAGGATTACAGAATGAGGTTGTTGTATGGACGTAAGCAGGGAAAATAAATGCAGATTCAGAGGATATGCAGAATAGTAAGCGATTGACCCTATACATAAATATTTTAATATTCTTGATATTCTTGCATTCCAGAAAGCTATCACCTTCAAAAATTTAAATGCAATGTGAATCGTTATCTTCTGTATTCTTAATCCCTGTCCTTTTATTGCTCTCTCAACTTAATAATTTTCTTTTGCTCATATTCTCTTACACTTAGCAACTCCTTAGCGGCTTTATTGCCTTGCTAGTTCTGCGAAAAAAAATACGCACGTAAAAATCTACTTGTATTTGCAATATGCTTTTTTTCATTAGCTGTCTATACTTCTGAGATGAGTTATTATGTACACTATGTACATTATTCGGACTATTGTCCTCATCTTTGTCGCCATATTTATTACAACGTTTCAGCCGTTGTACGCTCTGGAATATTGGACTGAACCCTCAATTCGCTCACTGGGGTAGACTGTTCTAGTTCCACGTGCCATGTTTAATGTATGTTAGTTGTCAGTTATCTCCTGTTAATTCCTCTCTCCAAGTTCTCCACTGCCTTAACCAGGTATTGAACTCACGCTCTTTTGGTCCTGTCACTGGATCTAACTAACGCCTTTATCCACTGTGCCAGGTGTACTTGTTTCGGAATTGCTTTAATATTAATAAAAATTTTTTAAAAATAACCATGTTAGTAAGATTTTTTTCGGGTAATGTTAAATAAAAATACCAATTGCTTCTATTTTTTTTTCTTTTTTACGGTTTCAGTAATTTACTCTAAAACTATGTGAAATGTTTCACGCAAACTCATTACACGCGTTGTATGCCTGAAATAGCAGTCTGCTTCAACTTCTCACTTGTTTAGCGACAGAGACGTTGGAACGGAACCTGGTCGTTAAGTGAGGAATAGCTGTATTTTAATCATTGGAAGAACGCAAGTGACGAAAATAGCAGGATAAAAAAGATAATCTAGAACTGGTTTCAGTCTTGATTCCGTTTTGAAAATTGGAAACAATGCCTGTAGGACATGAAGTCGTAAACAATGGGATTTTCAATAAACTATGCAGTCACTTCGACTCCACAAGACGTGGGGAAACGGCTAACAAAATCGAAAATATATATCAGGCGTCGAGGACTGGCTTAGACGAAAAAGAGACAATAAATAATGCAGTTTTCAACAGCCAATATCTTAATGCTATATAATATGCTAATTGACGCGATGAAGGATTTTCTGGAAAATGGAGAATAGCCAGAAACGCTTTTTGATATATCATAGCTTCATACAGACGTTCAAATGTATTAACATAGCCATAAAAGACAGGTTTAAGTCTCAGTCATAAATAATTTCAGTTTGTGGGGGATAACCACTCCATAAATACAGGGTGCGATCTATAAATTGTCGTCTTAATTACGCAAAAAATAAAAATTACATTGAGATCTCATTTTAACAGATATATTTACCAAAATTATACAAATATATTTTGAAATACTAAAAGCAAATTTATTCAATAAAATAGCCTCCAGATTCTTCCTCAACTTGTTCGGACGGTCTCCTTTTTTATGTTGAGGAATGCTGGCATAATCCTTACCTTCCGTTCATCTTTGGCATTACAAGGAATTTTGTTGGTTTTTTTGCTAAATTGCGCTCCACACAAGGGGATGTGCAGTCTGGGGAGTTAGGTGGTCAGATATAAGGGATGACGGGAATTGTCTGACAGAAATGTCTGGGCCCTACGGCTTATGTGGTATGGTGCAGTATACTGCTGCCAAAAATAGGGTCTTCCACCAGCAGATCCTGTCGCAGGGTAGTCCTACCTCTCCAAAGCAATTGATGTAGGCCTCCGTGTTGAATCTGATGCACTCACCAACAGATTCAGGAGTTCTTTTCTCATCAGAACGATCAGATTGATTTTTTTTTCTTTTGAGCTGCTGTAACTTCGTAATCACACTTAGACACATCCATCTTTTTCCAAATCCTCTACACTGTCGTCTGACACACCCAAGCACCTTGAAATATTCGTATTGGAGCTTCCTGTGCAAATTCCATGTACAGCATGCCGTTTTCAAATTTATGGAGCGATTTTCGTTACTGTTCACTTTTTCTTAGAGACTGAGCAACTGAGCCTAACTGTGCAATCGAGAAAATTAAAAACAAACAACGCGCATGCGCAAAATTAAAAATATGAAATGGCGACCATTTAACCATCGCACCCTGTGTATCATTACAGGGGATGAAAAATGACACCTATTTCTATGCTTAAAATCTGTGGATGGACAAAGGTACAAATTCACAAGTGACCATAAATCTGATTTCCACGACAGAATAATAATGCTGTGTGTATCCTGGGATCGCTGGAGTATTATTCATTTATAGTTTTTTTTTTGTTTTGTTTTTTAACGCGAATTAAAAGTCCTAAATGCACATTTATATTTCCAGCATCTGCCACGTGTCTATAAAGATGTGTGTTCACAACTGGCCCCGTCAATAGGAAAAGGTTTGTTCTCCCCAAAGACAACGCAAGTTCGGATAGAGCAAAGGTAACAACTGAAAAAAAAATTGTGCATTCTTTTCTACCCCACCCACAACATTCTGTAAACCAGCGTTTCTCAACATTTTTAGCAAGTAAGTGAATGTAATGGATTCGACTGGAATTCGAACTCGGGTCTCCGTTTCCTCAATCTGAGCCGCTATCTATAGAACGCCAGTACAAGATTATTCTAATATTTTTGCTCTCAATTCCCCACCATTTTTTTTTTTTTTTTTTTTTTTTGCTTATTAACTTTTTAATCTCTTTTACAAGATGTTGAAGTCAATTTTCCTTGTCCTTATCGAACCAGATTTTCAAATCTCTTATTTGATTGCTCTGTTATATCATTTCGAATATTTCACAAATTTAAATGTAATTTTCTCACCTCTCAATAACTTGTTTCTCATTTGAAATTATAAAATATAACGCCCTATGGCCATATATATATATATATATATATATATATCTGAAATTAAGGTGAAACCCTCAATATCCATAATATTGTGTGTATTGTATTTATTTCCAATTCGATGAAGAAATCCTTGAAGCAACAAATAACTTAGAAATATTTATATTAAAAATAGATTAATAATAAAATTCCATTTATTCTTTAGAAATTGCTTTCTTTACGTTTTGGATACAAACTCGTGCATTTATGGACTTCAAATAAAATAGTAAAATGAATCTCGTTACACTGACTCACTCTATGGCCAAACAGTCTAAGGGACATCGGATTAAACGGTGTTTTATCCTACAAAAAGAGACGTGGGTTCAATCCCTGCCGTAAAGTGCGTTTTCTTCATTAAGCCTCGCGTGCGCAGGAAGAAGTGATACACAAAAACCGGGAGTCTACTCAGAAACGGGAATCCACTAAAAATAACGTTTGAAGTAATAAGCAACAGTATCGTGTTAAAAAAAGATGTCTATATATGTATGGGCACATGGTTAGAACATTCGCATTCTGACCATGAGACCTGGGTTCGAATCTCATCATGACCGATTTTTCACGAAGGTGAATACTTGATATTATCGTGTGGCACCTTTGTCTGGAAGCAATATCACAGGTTGATCCAAGCCTTGTGAGTAACTTATTTAGTATAACTTGGTTACATGAAGTTTGGTTAGCACAAAGTCACAAATCATTGTGAACGTGGGTTTTTTGTGTACTGGCCTTGTTCAGATAAGGCTCTCTCTATATATGGCTCTATCTCTATCTATCTATATATATATCTCAGAAACTGTAACTAAGATCCCCTAAGCATAGTTGCAGTATAAACCACAGCTGTAGTCCGTAGGTGTTGAACAGACACAAATGTGCTTGAGCAGGCGTTTGCAACAGGGATTGGCTAGCCGCCCTAGAAGACGAGCATCCTCGGATACGAATGGCCACCCTTTATTTATATGTTGAGAATACGAATGGTGGTGAATAGATGAAATGCCATTAATTTTCACAGCCAATATTTATCCTCCTATTTTTTACTATTTTAAAATTAAAAAAAAAGTAAGAGGAATTGCTTGGAAACGATCTGTTGTCTGAATTGAATACAACCTGCTTTAGATGATTTTGGCTGCTTAAATACGACCATGGAGCCAAAAAAAAGAATGCTTATCTCCAAAACTTCAGATGCATTTTCATGGACTGCGAAGTCAGTCATCCGACAGAAACATCGATTTTCGCACTACTGAAAAAATAAAAAAATAAAGATTTCCTGGAGCCTTTCACTATCTCCGACAAACGGAAATACAAAAATATATCTTAAAACTGCAACAAAAACAAATGAAGAAAATTGAAACAACACGATAAAATCTCAATCAAAAAGACTTTGTCTGGTGACTTTAGTATAACTTGTTTAAATTAAGTTTTCCTACCGAAATATACAAAAGTATTTTTTGTTTGTGTCTGTGGGAATATTTGTGATATGTTCTTGGTTATCCAAATTGGCTTCACAAGGGCGTCAATAGGAAGCGCTCTTAAATAGCTATAAAAACTCCTGTTTTCTTTGTCTTTTCTCTATCCATTCCATCTAGCAAGTGGTAGCGGCAACCCTATCATAGAATCTTGCCCCAAGTATGCCAGATGATGTCTACAATTGCAGGCTTTTCCAGTATTCCATCCCATAGATGTGCATGTTGCATATTGGCTCCTGTAAGAACCTCATCCACACTTTTTCAGTCCTCACCAGGGTGTTATTAAACATTATTTGTATTTATTTTTGCCTACCGGCCTTAATATTCGAGACAAAATTATTAAAGAACGAAACTTCTCACCCCATACAGAGAGCGCATAGTTTTCTTTCGATTTTTCTTCAGATTTTCCTTAAGAATCCTATAATCTTCAGGGCAGTAGACGAAACAAAGAAATATACTATTTAACAAATAAATGGACCGTCTACTCAAATAAGAGTAACCGCTAAAAATAAATTGTATAGCGATAAAATCTGTCGATTTAATGCACAAAAAATCCATTAATTCTTTAGAAAATCTCTTTGTTTACATTTGGATATGAAACTGAATAGATATAGATGATTCGAGAGTCTATGACGGGAATAATTTCAAATAAAGCTACTATGCAGCTTTGTCTGAGTGGCGAAATTCTTCGTAGTTGGTCTAGAGCGTGTATTCAGGCTAGTAGACGATAATAAAGATGTTGTTTAATAAATAGAACATCTCCTCAAATATGAGTAACACCTAAAAATAACATTTAAAGTAATAAAATCTGTCGAATTAATAAATAACAATCTCTTACTTTTTAAGTATATATACATGGTGCGTGGGGTAAATTGTCGCAATTTACATTTTTAATTTAGCGCATGCGCGTTGGTTGTTTTTTATTTTGTCGACTGCACAGTATAGTTGGCTCAGTTGGGAACCGTCTGTGAGAAAATGACGCAATTCACTCCGCCAGAAATTTGGAAACGGCATTCTATACTGCATGGCATTGGTACATGAACCTCCAATACGAATATTTGAAAGTATTTGGGTGTCAATCTGGAAACAATGTAGAGTATTCGGAAAGAGTTGGATGATATATTCAGGCAACATAATGGTGTTCCGAATGATCATTTGTGATGGCGACGTTAGGCATCCATTCATCTTCACACAGACCTCAGGTTCAACACTGAGACCTGTATCAATTGCCTTGAGGAGGCAGTGCTACCCTTAGTCAAGTCGCTGCGTGCTGGAAGAACCTATGTCTAGCAAAAAGACTGTAATATGCCACAAAAGTAGTGTAACCCAGTCATGGATATCAAACAATTTCTGAGACCAGTTCACCCACTAGATCTGGCTACCAAACTTCCCAGAACGAAACCCCCTTGTGTTGGGCGTAGTTAAGTGAGAGACAAGAAAACTGCTTAAAATACCAAAAGCAAGGATTATGCCCACCAACTTAAATAAATAAACCATCCGGAAGAGATGCAGGATTCCGATTCTTCTGGCAGACGTGGTTGAATCGATTTTATTGAATAAACATACTCTTTAGTATTTCAAGATATATTTGTGTAATTTTGGTAAATATATCCGTTAAAATAAGTTGTCAATGTTATTTCTATTTTTGCATCATTTAGAAGCATATATATATTAGGTTGGTGCAAAAATAATGACGTAATAATGTCGTTTTTTGACGTATTTTTAACGTCAAAAACGACATTATTACGTCATTATTTTGCACCAACCGAATATATATATATATATATATATATATATATATATATATATATATATATATATAGCCTTCACCAATATAATCAAATCATATATACTGGTGTCTGGCTTTCGGTTCCTAAGAACTGAGTTGCTTGACCCCCATACGTTGAATACAACGGGAGAGTCCGCTATATATTAGGTTTGGCGCAAAAATAATGTTGTTTTCTCACATAGTACCATATGTGAGAAAACGACATTATTTTTGCACCAACCTAATATATATATATATATATATATATATATATATATATATATATATATATATAGTTATTTAGTTGTGTGTGTGTGTGCATGAAGGCAAATGCTATATACTGCGAATTATATTAAAACTAATAAATCAAAACTAAAAACTTAAAAGAAAAAGGTTATATAATCTAAGAACAAAAAAATCAGACAATCTAAACAATAAAATGCTACTCTCTCTCTCTTTCTCTTTCTCTCTCTCTCTCTCTCTCTCTCTCTATATATATATATATATATATATATATATATATATATATATATATATATATATATATCGAAATGATGAGCTTGAGAGAGCAAATACGCTACCAAGCGTGTGTATATATATATATATATATATATATATATATATATTAGTTGGTGCAAAAATATTGTCGTTTTCTCACATAGTAACATATTTGAGAAAACGACATTATTTTTGCACCAACCTAATATATATATATATTTATATATAGACACACCTAGTGAGCCAAACCTACCTAGGTTTCACCTAAACAGGTCGTCAGGGAAAGTAAGCCTTACGTTTAGGTGAAACCTAGGTAGGACTGTTTGGGTCAGTAGGTGTGTCTAGGTCTGCTCTACTGTTGTATTGACCTCTTTTGTTAGTTGTTTACTCGTATCGGGGTTTTTTCTTTGGGCTTCAGACCTACATCTGTGCGATTTTTTCGGCAGAAGTTCATGTTTGTAGCTCTGTCTTTTTTTAAAACCTTTTTTTCTCTCGAGATTGATTTGATTATTGGCAAATCAAAAATTCGAGGGTTTTTCGAAACGAGTCTAGTTATCTATATTTGCATATATATATATATATATATATATATATATATATATATATATATATATATATATATATATATATATTGTTATTGTTATTTAGTTGTGTGTGTATGTAGATAAATGCTATATACTGTGAATTATATTTCATCTTACGTTTGAAATAGGTACATAGCGTTTACCCCTAAGAAGCTGATAGAAATAAAGTAGAACGAACCTCCTCTTGCAAATAGCTGCAGGATGTTTGACTATATTCCATTTTTATTCGGTAGAATCTTGGGCTCTGTAAGAAGGATATATTAAATGTTCTCTTCAACTAAAGTGGTTTGAAATTTATCTCTTTATTATCATCATTAAGCCGTATTACTTTCAGAAATTTGTCTGCTTACAAATTAGATTTTAATTGGAGAATTTATTATCTTGTTTGTGAGATTACCTTCGTTGCGTCTCCGCGTCAAAAAATCACTTGCCCCAACACAGTGAATATATCAAATTACCAGAGTAGACATTAAAACTTAATTATCTTCTATGCAAGCACATTAACTTGCTAGAGAATTTATCGAGTCCAGTTAATAGTTAAAAGAAATAATCTTATAATTGTCTATGGTGTAAATGCATTTTATTTCTCAACCATGTTTGTTGATTTTGTTTACCGTGTATACTTACGAATTATGCAACCCCTGAAGATCTAATTTTGAAGCTAATTTGACTACAGTAATTAAATACATAGGTTGCGCAACAGCGTATCCAGTGTCCAGCAGTACTAATTTTATATCCCGGATATGATGTGACCACCTTAAAATTAGGTCTTCAAATATCGCATGTTACGCGAATATATACGGTAATTTAAATGCGTTGCCTGTAACACTACTTTCTTTTCATCTCTTTCCCTTTTTAGCTATTTACTGAAATGTTCCAACAATCATCCTTATTTTTTTCGTTTATATCTGAACAGGCTTAGATTTAAAATGAACGCATGTAGCAAAAATAAGCTCACAGTTCAAATGTACTTGAAAAAGAGTTGGTTGATTTCCGTTGAAATTGCATTTATGATTTATAAACGTTCTTTGATATTTCGATTAGAACAGTTCTAGAATGAGAATTAAATTAGAAGCAGTTCCGTAGATATTTTTACAGTGATGTTCACCCTGTTCCTAGCCGCAACATCCACAGGAGATAGAGACTTTCAGAGTAAGAGGCACACCTCATGCGGATATGTGTAGAAGTCTTGAACAAGCTTGTAGAATTTGATAATAGCAAAAATGAGTACTCAACTGTAATAGAAGTTGAGTTTGACTGACCAATGTGACGTCCCACCGGTGTCGCTGCACCAAATGTGACGTCTGCCTATTCGCGTCCGTCGTGCTATCCTGTCCTGTGACGACCAACTGGCTTGGTATTGGTCGCGGCACCAAATGTGACGTTCTAACCTTTTGGTGATTCGGATGGGAATCTGGTTAGATTCGGTATCAGCCATGTCGTTCCCAGCTCGCCTCCAACGTCTGGTTACCGAAGTGACTGTTTTGATTTCTAACCTACTCACGTTGGGAATTTATCTTTGGCAGACGAAATCAATCAGTCGCCGGGCCGTAATGCAAGCCGAGTTCGATCAAGGGCAACACCGCACAAGTATATGTAAAAGAAAAGAAAACAATAATTCGAAAAGTTCAAATGTGTTAAAAAAGGATAACAATATTTTATATATGGTTGCTGAATACAGGACTGCGGCTACTTCCCAACCCGCTATTGGATTCGTGACACTTTGTGTTTGTTAGGCGAGTCTTAAGATCTTAAGTTGTTTGTTTTTTAAGAAACTGGTTCTTGATGTATCTTCAGGCGATATTCGTAAAACTTGTTTTGATGGTGTGAGTCTAAGTCGTTCTTCAAAAATAAATTGTTCTTGGCTAGAAGTTGAGTTCGGAATTGCGTGAATCTTAGTCAGCTTCTGCGAGGCGGGTCTTCAGAGCTCACTGCAACTGCTTGCTTGTCTGTCTCCAACCCCAACTGCGAACTTGAACTCGAACTCGAACTCGAACTGAACTGGTTTTCGCTCGTTGCGACTCTGCTTATATGGACGCCGACCAAAACCGGGGTGGACTTGTCGGGGTTTGAGGTTCCTTGATAATTCTAAATCCACAATCCACTTCTTTGTTTTCGGTCAAGAAAATTTTATTATTTTCCATTTTTGGAAGTCTTTCGTCTTCCCACCTTCTTCTGTTCTCATATTGGTATCTCACCATGCCCTCAGAGGGTGTCAACGAGTTTTCCCTCTCTCTCACAGTGGCATCTCACACCTATCCCTTCAGGGGTGCGCAACAGGCCTCCCCTTCTTCTTCACATGATTACCTCCGCCTAACGCTCATGCCACCATTCAGTCAATGGGCGCTCAGCGGCGTGGGTGTGGCCAGACTAGCCTCGGTGTAAAAAATTTTGCTCAAGGAAAAAAATATATATCTTCCCTTTCTTTTTTTTTTCTTTCTTTTCTTTCCTTTCTTCGAGGAGACCTCACACCCTATACTCTTATCTTAAGCGAATCACCTGGAATTCGTCAATCAGATTTTCGCCAGCATCAAGTGGGTGGCCATTTGGACGTATTTGCATTCTTGGTGCCAATTACTGATCCGATAAAATACTTTCGCTATCATAGCCAGCCCTGACGATAAACAGATGCTCCTGTCAATGATATTCTGCATATAGACAAATGTTTAACCTTTCCTTCATGGTGGTCAGCGGACGCTTTTGTTTTTCTCGGGCAGTGCGTGCTTAATTAATTTTTATTTTTATCTCTTTAGAATTCTGCGGGAGGTAACTTGTCCAACTTGAAAATTCCCTTTACCATTGTCATGGGCAGATTGGACATACCTTACTCTCCGCCCCGTAACATAAATCAGATTAAATTCTGTGTTTTACTTTCTCGACAATGGAAATAAATATCTGACCACTTTTCCTTGTCAGAAAAATAAAACCGCTCAGTGTCCTTTTCGTGATGGCTTCTTATCACCTAAATTTAATTCTCGCCTTTCTTTTTTCTTCTTTCTTTCTAGCGTCTTAAATAGTGTCACACCAAGTTCACGATATTTATTTGTATTATGTTACAAAATGTGGCACAAGGCCAAAATGGAGATTGGGGTAAAAGGACGCTCTTCATCTGTCTTAACTTTAAACTTAGCTAGTCACATCCACTGACCCAGACATACAAACAACACTCATATCACCAAAATAACACGTTCTTTCCTACCTTTCTTACTACATCTACCATAATACCTCAAGTCTCTATGAAAATCTTAAATAGTCCCCATATGTACGATTCATTTTGGGGGAAAGGGAATATAAAAACACTTTAAAAAATCCCCAAGGAGTATGTACAGTAGGCAACAAAATTATTTACAAGAAATCAAACAAAATAATGTTAGCGATACCCCCAAATCCTTAAATGTGGCAGAAACATCAGTTAACTGGACGAAATCGATGCGGGATTATAATAGTATAAAACATTCATACATCCCAAGCACTCACAAGAACGCATTCAGACACAACCACGAATATGAAAACAAACTCGCGAAATGAAAAGAAACCCCGCATCTACCTGAGAGCTGACATCACTGACCACCTAACGAGGGAGGATATGGGGAATTAAACTAAAGAAATAGGGACAGAAATAAAAGGGGCCGTTCAGCATACATACCCTAGCTAAGTTAACTTAGTAAACTGAAAAAAGAAACTAAAGATTCAAAAACAAACCTAAAATAGCCTAATTTCGGGATGGTTTGCCTATATTCAACCCACGAAGTACAATATCCTGATGCCTAACCGGCATAAAAGTGCCACTCCAGGTCAGCCCGTTTCACGCGACACAATCGCGCAAGATTCACCTACCTTTTGCCAAATTCTAATGAAGTGAGCCGCCGCTTTTCCGTCCTAATCTTGGAAAAGCTGATACTTAAAGTACAAGATGTTGGGGAAAAGTGAGCTTCTCGCCTCCATAGAATCCCTTCTGACCACATATTGTTCAGGCTTCGTCAACGGCGGTGCCGCATTGCTACAAACAGAAGAGGCCTCAAGGACAAAGAACTTTCCCTGCAGCATGCGAACCATGAGACCTTCAAGAAACTTGCACAGCGGCGCTATTACTTTGCAAAGAAGGCGTGATCCAGTGTCTCGACTTCATCACTAAAGCGTCAGCAGATTGGAGATTTCTCCAAGCCCGCTGAACGAAGTCTTTTGGCGACCCAGAAGGCCCCAGGAATCACCAGCCAGGTGAAAGATACCTCATCGTTATTGAGATATTTCAACCTGGGCGCCCAAGCCCATCTAGAGTGAGCATTCTCCTTTGTAAGGCCGAACTCGCAAATCATCTCATCAGGAACGGACCCCCTGAATAACACCTCATATAATACCCTTCGAGACAAAGCCTGACGTTGGAGAGGCAATCCGACGCCCATATGTGGCGTTTCAGAGCAAGACGACATTCACAGTAGAAGGAGCATTCGGCTCAGGGTAAACGGCAGGTCTTCTCCTCCTAATGAGATAAAAGCACAGAGATAGAACGAGAGAGGAGATGCCATGTGTAAATTGTCGTCCTTTATATTTTTAATTTTGCGCGTGTATGTTCTTTATTTTTGTTTCTTTTGTGGGCTGTATAGTACAGTAGGGTCAGAGGGCTACCGTCTATTAATAAAGGAGCACCCTGGCACAATTAACTGCGCCAGAAATTTGGAAACGGAATGCTATACTGCTCAGTATTTGTGCCGAAAGCTCCAATAGGAACAATTCAGCGTGTTTTGTTACAAAGCAGAGCACAGTGTAGAAGATTCGAAAAGGTTTGGATAAGTCTGATGGCGATTACGAAGGTACAGCAGTCAAAAACTCACATTTATCGTTCTGATAAGAAAAGAAATTCCAAATTTCTTGGTCAGAGCCTCAGAGACGAAACGGGTGCCTACATCAAGTCCCTTGAGGAAGTAGTGAAACATGACACACAAGAAGAATCCAGTCCGGGATGTCCATATCACTTCTTATATCTGGCTACATAACTCCCAATACCTTGATTATTATGTTTGGGGGGTACTTGAGAGTAACACCAAAGGTGAACTCAAGGTATGGATTATGGCATCATTCAACAAATTAAGCAAGTGGAATGTACAGAAGAGATGCAGGAGATTCCGAAGTCATCCGGTAGCTATGGATGAAGCCAATCGCAATTATACTGAATAAATTTACTCGTTAATATTTCAAGATATTTTTGTGTAATTTTGTTAAATACCTGTCAAAATGAGAGTCATTTACATATTTGCGGAATATAGGCGACAATTTATCCTTCGCAACTTCGATATATATATATATATATATATATATATATATATATATATATATATATATATATATATATATATATATTAGGCTAGTGCAATGTCGGTTTTTGACTTTAAAAACTACGTCAAACATCGATATTATTTTTGCACCAACCTAATATATATATATATATATATATATATATATATATATATATATATATATATATATATATATTCAATAAACAAAAAAAAAACTTGAAGTAACTTATATGGTGTGCCGGATGCTGAGTTTCGCTTCATAGATTTGTTTTAAGCATTTCACCCCAAGCAAGACGGAAGTGCCACTAGCACACAAGAGGTTACAGAGAGTGGGAGCATGTGTAGAGAGGTGTGATAGAGGAATGGGTGAAAAGAAGGACGGGGAATTAGATCAAGACATCTAAAGATGATGCTTGACATAGCATTTGAATACATGAAGTTGATAGCTATCAGAGAAGCAAGTAAGAGGAAGGGAGTTCCACAGACGGGAAGTGCGAGGCATAAAATTATTGGAGTAGAAGGGACGGTTACATTTAACAGTTTCGAGAGTGAAAGAGTTGGACTGAGTTGCCAACATAGTAGCACGCTTAAATTCATGCAGTTTGGGAACCGGCGAAAGTAGCTCGTCGGAGCAGTTACCGTGAAAATATTTGTAGAAAAGAAAGAGGGAAGCGACGGCAAGTCTGTGAGAAAGTGACTGTAGACGAGATGCCAGATCAGGACCACTTATATAGCATATGCGTCTCTGGGTTTTGTCGAGGACCTTGCGATGAAAAGGGGAGGCTGATTTATCACACATCTGGTCCTGATGAGCATCCCGACACGAAGCTCTTGAACTGGCTTACAAAATATGTCACTTGAACTTTTCTGAATTTATTGTATATTATAGCTCTAGTCATCTTATTAAGCGTTGTTTGGCTGAAGTTATACTAGCTTGAAAACCCCCCGAAAATTATGGTAATATTCATATATTTGCTCACTTGTGTAAAATATTTCAAAGCTTTCCGAAACACCAGGAAAGTTGCTCATAAAGTATGTAGGATATCAGTGATCATGGCTCTCTAAATCTTCCCATCCTTTGTAAACCTTAGTAATGTCTGTCCCATATCTCATACTGTTTTGCGATCGATTTAAACAATTATCAGGTAGGATATCCGTTGATACATTCTGTATTTTTTTCTGCCTTCTATTTCTCCAAGCTCATTTTCCTCAGTATGCCGCAGAAATTTCAACTGATTGTTAATAAAAATAACCTTTATGAATCCATTATCCTTGATACCTTCACGTTGCTCACTTTTGTACAGTATTCTCGGTATCATATATTAGAGATTATCCAGCATTCACTACCACGAAATTATTATTTTTTCATTCATACAGGAAAATAACGTCGCCTCTTTTAGCAGATCCCCAAGTCTACTTTTAGAAATATCTGCAGCCCATAAGCAATTTTGTTTTAGAAATTTTCATAATTATGTTTATTTTTTTAAATTGATAAATGATTTCATAGACTTTGGAATATCTTAAAGTTTTTGTCACCACCTAGTTAATTAATATAGTTTGATAGGGAGAAAGCAGGGAAATAATCCCCCATGTTCAAGAACTTTTGTTCTGGTTTTGTGGTCGTTTAATCTGTTCTATTTTCGAATTGATTATGGCGGTTAGCGTGCAGCGGTTCCCCTATCTTCTCTCTAAATATATGGGACAAGGAGTTATAATTATTTACAGTCTAAATATTGTCCTCATGTTGCGTTCCGGGTCACCACCTGGCTTCTGTATCTCAAACCCCAACGCTACTTCTTATATTTTATCAATCAAAGACGGTTTCTTATTTGTTTAATTATATGAGCGTGGTAGCTAGGTCGTAGCGAGAAGATGAACTTCAGGGGAACGGAGATCCACTCATTGGCTTAGTATTGCGCCAGAGGCGGCCTGACCCATCTACTGAATCCGTGTGTCGGAAGCGGGTCAGCACTTAACAATTCTTACGATCTTCTGTCGAATTCGCGCCATTTTGGTTTTAAATGCGAGATTTTTACGCCAATTACTCGTTATCCTGGCCCAAGATCTAGGTTCTGTAGCTCCCATCTGTTTTGTTATCATCACAAAATACATTCAGCTTTTGTTATCATCACAAAATACATTCAGGTGCTTTACGATCACACTTACGTTAAAGGAATTTCGAACAAAACCCTTTATTTTACCTACGGGCATACACTGTTTTCCTTCCGTTCTCTAGAGATAATTTGTCTAGTTCTTATTTAGTACACTGACACCAAAATTCACGAACCAACTCTTTAGTCCACTAAGTTGTTGTCCCCTGGGACAACCTTAGTCTAGAACTTTGAACCTTAAAACTAATCTGCATGCTGTGAAATGAAAACTTTAGTGAAGAGAAAGGACAATAAAAGAACGGTTTTCAGGAAGACAGAAAATTGCAATTGACATTCCATTTAAATTTTTAAAGATCGTCCGTAGCAGAGAAGCAAGAACCGGAAATGAGTTCCACAGACGAGAAGTTTGAGAAAAGAAACTATTAGAATAAAATTTACAACTAGGAATTTCGACAGTAAAATGATGGGACCTATTTGCCAATCTAGTATTGCGTTTAAATTTATGCTATCGAAGTACCGATGAAGATACTCGTCAGAGCAATTGCCATGAAAATATTTATAGAAATCTACCAAGAGTGGTAGGAAAATGACTTAAATCATGATGGCAATTCAGGACAGATAACATTACAGCCCCTGCTTCGGGTGGTGTCAGGAATCCAGAGATATAATGCAGAAGAACCAGATGAGATATATCAGCAATATTCAATGCAGGAATTAATCGAAGGTTTATAAATGTGCAAGAGGGATTATGGTTGGATTAATTTTCTGGTACAATCCAGTTATCTAACATTACTAATAGCGGACCTTCTTCTAACAATTGATTTTCTATAATCATCCCACGTCATATCAGTCGAAAACATAAGGCCAAGAAAGCTTAATGAGTTGTTGAATAAAGATGTTTTAACCTAGAAAGGTTTACTGAATGAGGAATAACCACAAGGGATGTAATCTTTATAGCATCAACAAAATACAATACTCGCCAGCGCCGTGAAGTAGGTAAACCACTGATAATGGTTGACTTCTTAGACTGAATATTACCACCACTTACAATAGTGTCCAATGTCGTTATGAGGATTGGGACATACCCATTACTGTTCATAGGCATGATATATAACAGAAGGAAAAACGCTTCTTAATCATGCTTAAAAGATATGGGTTTCGATATGGAGACGTTAATATGTACAAGCCATTTCTTGCTCCAGTTAACAACTGATTGCAGGTTATGAAACAAAGGATAAACATATGTTTATATCGACTTTTCTCATTGTTTTACTGTGAGGAACTCGTCTCCAAAGTTTGTAAACGTATTTTGGATATACAGTATATATATTACTTAACAACAGAATTTACTGTATAAGAATGTACATGTTTATTACCTTACCGGGTTCGAGGTCTGGCTTAATGACCCAGTAAGGGATTGTGCTGAACAGAAAGCAAGCTGATAATTAACATATGAGTCGTTGACAATGGAAAAGAAAATGTCTCCTCATTAACGTATCTATTCTGTAAAAGCAAGGTCAAAGTAATTGACAAGCCCAATAAAGATACCGACGTCTGCATTTAAGTTGTCAGAATATGGTACGTCCTGGTTACAGTTGGGCAAATTATCATTGCATCGTTGAGGATGAGACTACTGAACTTAAAATCCTACATTGAAAAATCAGAATCAAGCCTAGTATCCCATCATTTCAGAAGTATTCTACAAAAGGTAACATCTGCTTAAGGTCGTCAAATTTGATGATAAACACCCATAATTCAAGATCACCAGTTGAAAAAGAATGTCGTACGAAAGGAAATAATAAGAATAAAGGGTGCGGCAAAAATACCTCCCGTCACTTAAAGGTTGACAAAAGGGCCAAGGTAACTGATATTACAAAGTTTATTTCCCTGCTACATTTTTTTATTCACTCTGAGTAAAAAGTATCCTCTAAATGGTGGCATACAATCACTATGCACTCTTGCAGCCGGTATCTAAAGCCTGGGCATTTCCTGGAGTTCTAGCGCCTTGAGGTCTTCCAGGTGGTTGTCTTTTGAGTGCTGAACCTGTAGCCCTGGAATGTTCCACTCATAGCTTGTATCGATTTTCTATCCGACGTAATCATAAATGCGCACAAAAAGTTGCAATTACAGATTCACCAGTCTACAAAATGTTTTAATAACAAACGCTGAGTATGTCCACTAAAATATCAAATACAATATTTATAAACCAATCAGATTCAAGAAAACGCTTACATCTTAAAACACACCAATAAAATCATAGAATACAAATCAGAAATGTTGTTGTATTACTCATCATGATTTAGATATCGCCAAAATATCGTGCGGACGTAGTAGAAGACATACCACGTGGCTTTTTAGGGCCAATTAGGAAGAAATAAATAAAATTTGTTACGAAAAAGTGTATAAAAACATACGAAATCCGTTCCCAAACAGGATACACACAGCTGTCAATAAACTCCACACAACTCTCGTTTTTGATCTTCACGACCCCATGCTAAAACCAACAATGTTGGCAAACGTGTATCCTCTTTACCATGAACCACGCACGCACGTGATGACTTTTTCATACAAACACACATATAACATTTTATTGTTTCTCATATACATACACAAAGACAATTTATATTTTATTTCAGAACTTTATTAAGCCAAACAAAAAGGCATTACTTTCAAATTTATCATCAACTGCTTGTATTCTTATCGTTATATTTAATTTTTGTTTATTTGTTGTCTTTTCTACTTAATTTTATTCTTTCAATGAACATCGTGTGATTATTCTAGACTGACAAATTACGAGCGACCCCGAAAACGATATTTTTTTTATTGTATCGAATTCCGACACTCCGAATTTTAACATTCAACGAAAAACCGAGTAGAAGGATTCCTACATATCTATCCATGCCATGAGGGTAATTGATGGAGTTTGGAAAATAGTGTACAATCTTAGCTTATGTAAGTTCACTAGCATCACACAGGTGAAAATGTAAGTTGTTGGAGTTATTTATGACGCACCCTGTATTAATAATAATAATAATAATAATAATAATAATAAACGGTCTGTGGATACTAAAAGAATGGCAATCATGGTTTCTGATCTTATTTGTTTGAAGGTGTTTTGTCGTCATTTTGAGAAGGGCTAGAGAAAATGCTCGAATTTAGTACCACAGGTTTCTTTGTCAAAATTAAACATTTGAACTTGAACATTTTGGACATATTCTGTAGGGAATGATACAATATGCATATCTGTTCATGAGAAGGTGCAGTGAGGAACACCATGGCCGAATATATGCTTTTTAAATCTGAGGGATCAGGCAGCCAGGCGTCTTGAGATTCAAATCTAGATACTTGGTAAGGTGTCTGAGGGAAATAGGTTATTTGAACTGAAAATATTTGTAACCGTGCCCCACTGGCAAGTTTATGCAATGCTTTTAGCAAGACCTCTCACCATATCGCTTATATTTTTCTATGATTCATATGCCCGATTCACATATGACTAATTGACATATTAAGCATATTAGAGTTCGTATATTCGTTAACTCAGCTTCACTAATTTCGGGAGTGCTCGTTCTATTCTCCGAATCAAACATTCTGATGTAGAGGAAATTGCAACCAACTAGTGGCAAAGAAGTTCCCCACTGAAGGATAAAACAGAAAGGTTTATTTCTCCTGCACAGGATCAGAGCCTACTTGCATCCATTATTTTCTTTTTATGTGCCATGTCCTTTCAGGACGTACGCAATCATGACTCTCCATCTCTCTCTGCAGCTCTCAGCACGCTCTTTTCCTCTGCTTCCTCCACCAGACCACGTTCTGTAATCCACGTACACAATCTCATCAGGTATGTCACACGCTGCTTTCTCTAGTCTCTCTTAACTTCTATTCGACCTGTGAGTATCAGATTCTCCAGGCCCTCATTATGTGTCCCAGAAACTTTTGCTGTCTCTTTCTGATGTTAAGTCCAAGTCTTCTTGTTTGTAACCTCTCTAAAACCTCATCGTTGCTCACAAGCTCGGCCCATACTTAGCATCCTTCTGTAGAACCTCATCTCCGTCGCCTCGAATCTCTTCTTCATCTTTGAGGAAATCGTCCATCGTTCGTTGCCGTAAATGAGAACAGATGCCACGTAACAGCTCTGTATTCTTTTCTTTGTTACCAAAGAACTAGTATAATAGTACTAGCCAAAAATGTAGATTCTATAACCAATACATTAAACTATTAAAGACCTTATCCCAGGATGTCCAATACTTATTCCCAGTGAGTACAAAAAACGTCATGAGAGGTTATGTCAATATAAGCACTGTCATCACTACGTGATAAAAACAGCGGCAGACTGTTATGAATATAACCCTGTATATGTAGTCGAGGGTGCAATAAGAATAAAACCTTCGGTTGCAATGTTTAACCCTTCTCTATGTAACCACTGATGGGTATGGCGTTTTTCTACGTCAGCTTGTTTGTTACGGGCAGAGAACTGACCATGAAGAAGCTTATCTCGTCAGTCTGCATTTGATTTAGTTTTGTTTTCTTTTTCTGTAGTAGGTATATTATAGTTCATTTACAAGTCTTCATCCATTTTCCATTTGAAATTTGTTAGTTTCCATTATTACTGAATACAGTTTCTTATTTCTTTCACGTTCTTTGAGAGCGATCATCACCCAGTATTCTTTAGTTTTCAGACATCTTTTAAAACCAGTTGTTGTAGATTTACAAGGAAGTTCTAGTCTCACTAATGCACTGCTTCCTTTGGATCTGGACATATATAGATGATCAACATCAGCCTTAGTTTGATGCTTGCGCTGGCAAGTGAGAATGTTTCTTGTTTCAGCATCCCATTCGCTAAATGTCAGCCGCGGTCCAGTTAAAGATGTTGAAACTGTATTACACCATAGGGGCAGCCAAAAGCGCAATTATTATTATTATTATTATTAAAAATCATTTTAACCTGCACTTATTTTATAATCGCATGCCAGGTCATAATAAATGATAAGCAAAAGATGTGATTTTTTTTTCTATGTGTTTACATGTAATTAAAAAAAAAAGATTGCTATTAACGAAAAACTACTCGAAGGTAATAGGTGTAGACCGATAGGCGTCGGCATAGACTTAAACTCTGTCGAACATACATGTCCGTCTGTATTTATGAAGGACACCAGCCAATCATATATCAGTGAGGGGGGGGGACGCAGGTGTATGCATATTCCATTATATCACATTGTATTTGCTTAATTTTTCAAAAACATTTTGGGGATATGTTTTGTCACTTGGTAAGCTCGTGTGAATCAGTGCGCAAAAAATTTACACTTAAAAAATTTTTTAAAAATATATTGTGTGTAAATATTGTTTATATATGTAGTTATGTTTGAGAGAGGTTGGGAGTGAACAAGTGAGAACGAAACGTTATTTTGAACGTTATGATATTAAGCGTAACATTCAGAAAGACAAACGGGCCGCATAGTAATATGAGTCAGCTGAGGTCCTGTTAAAGTAAAAACAGCCGGACCTGTTGCTAAAAATGGATACGGAACATTTACTTTCCACTTATGGTTAGCAGTAAGTAAATCCAACTTCAAAGTACAGAGCAAGAGGCACATACAGAGAGAAAGTCACGGAATTACTTTTTTAGACGATGACAAGACAAAGAAAATTGTTATCTATAAAATCCTGTTATTTCCCTTAAACTCAAAGTTGTTGGTTCATCACTGCTATGGCCTGCTATTGAACTCACAACGCTTTATTCTGAAGGACACATGGCCTAATGGATAAAAACATTGGTTAGATTCAGTAACTAGTCCCACAGAGTTGTGGGTTCAATAGCAGCATCCCTGTGACCAAGCTTCTACATAGATCAAAGATAAGAATAAATACCACGCTTCGAGGAAATCTGAAGAATTATACTAATTATCCGTACAGCTTCTCATACAAAATGTGGCGCAAGGCCGAGTTCAAAATAAAAATCTTCCGTGGACACTTAAGCAGTTAAATTCTAGTTCAGTCGTCTCGGCGTAACGATCCCATCACAATTATGAGGGATAGGTATTGCCTAGTAAGACAGGCTCCTGAGATTAGGCTAAAAATTGTAAAATACACCTCCTAGATAAAAAGTATGTGAGAAACGTTAAGGTTAGTTTTATTTTCAAGAACGTAATTAAATATGTGGGTGCCTCGTCAATGGTAGTACCTTTGCAGCGAAGCGGTCGACCGTCTTTTAATGAGGCGAAATGAGATATGGAAATGTACTGATTCACTGCCTACATTCAATTCTCACATATAATTTCAAGAAGTCGCATTGGCACTACGACGTCCACATTCCGGTCAACGGCATCGACCTTCCGGCTAAGCTGGGTCAGGGAAGTCGGAAGGGTTTCCCGACCCGACCGGTGAACACATCTCCCAATCCACCTTTGCCATGCAGCCATCACCCAGTCGCCAGCCTAGGTTTAGAGGCTGCTCTACAGCAAGCGGAGGAAATTCTGATAGGAGGGACGATGCAAAAGGAACAGACAAGTCATTGCACTATTTTACCACGAATATCATTATGAAGCGCAATTTTAAGAGAAGTATGGAGAGTGGTGATCACAGCGGTGCAAATGCGCTAACTGAATGAATGAAATGTTATTTCCTGTTTGATAATGACGTCATATCTTACGCCGCGATTGACGTCATAATCAAGTTTTCTATCGAATGCCTTCAGCATGAAACGAAATCCAAGTCAAACAAATGTCGTGCTAAAAATGCCAAAATCAAAACATGGATTTAGATCGAGATCAAACTATTGGTAGAATTACAGTTAATTTCAAAATTTTCAACCACGTTTGATAAAGAGAAATAGGAAATTGGCACATGAAAAATGATACTCGGGAAAACATTTTTTGTTCTCTTCACAACAGTTTGTGTTTTTGCGCAGTACCAATTGAGACTTGACAGAAAATTGTCTCCTCCACATTCTATACCTGCCAATCCTCTAGATATGTATTACACTGTCCCCATGAATCAGACTATCAGCAAAGCGATCATCGCTTATATTATCCATCGAAATGGAACTGTTGTCACTGAGGGATACATTTCCAGTGCTATGTTTACCATTCAAAGCATTGACCAATACACCTCGTTTAATTCAAAATTCCGGGACACTTGGGCCGGTTCTGGTGGTCAGCTGTGTCAGAAAGCTGTTTGGTGGGAAGACTATCCGACAAGAATGGACAGGTCCCGAGCCAAAGAGAGATGTGGACAAGCGACTAATAATACATTGCTTATGGTTCAAGCTTTTAAAGGAAGGATTATTGTCGACTGGCTTTATCATAAACACAATATTATTCCAAACAACCCTCGGATTTTTCGGATTAGACATGAAAAGCTGGATATGTCGATCGACTCGAATGCGTTTTTGATTACTGAGCCAGCCAATGACCTTGTAGTTACAGTTCAGCCACCAGTATCAATCAATGCGAATCATGACTTTTCATTAGTTGCAGAAATTCGAGATAAGAATGGCCAGCGCCTTCAAACCGGTCTCGACTCTGTTGCGTTTGTAGAACTCACTGTCCCATATTACTATAAGACATTTTATAGAACAGAGAACAAGGAAATGCTTCTCAAATCATCATCTATCCGATTAGCTGGCGGAAATGTAATTAGCCATCAAAGTACCAACGATTTTATCAGTCGCAAAAGAGCTTCGGCAGGAAGAGTAGTGTTTGATAAAATACGCGTCTTAGACGCAGTCAGCGACCTCAAATTAAACTTAACTTTATTAATGTCAAGAGATCCTTGGTCACGAATACCCAATTGCGATATCTGTTATGCCGACACAGAAGAGTACAATCTAAATGCTGATGGTACGGAAATAAGTTTCCGACCATCATTATCTTACAGGTATATTAAGCCCATGACTTTCACGGACGTATTTCGCGTGACAGAACAACGATTGACAGATTTGAGATTTTCTGATTTTACTGTTGAAAACTGGAAAAGATGGCAAAATCCGTTGACCAACAAGGTATATGTGTCCAGAAATGTTGCTATTCCAGGTGAAATGTTTTTGCAAGCCCTCGACAGGAACGGTGAAATAATATACTCCGGTCGAGATTCGTCCTTTTCACTGAAATACGAAACGATCCCCAAAAACGTGTGTATATCGCGCGATGCAACAGATTACTTTTCTGGTGGTAAAACGTACATATATTTTTCCATCTGTGAAATTATAGACGATGTTCAAATCGTCATATATCCTGCCCATAATCCTAATATATCAGCTACGACGGTCCACTTTAACGTCGGGGGTTACATCAACATTGCCCATTTTGGTGATTTTGATTACAGCGGTGACGGAGCTGAAATTGAGTCTCATGTGAACTCCTTCGTGAAGTTTGCTGCATATGACGTGAATAAAGGCATTGTTGCAAAACCTTTATCAACATTTGGCATTAAATTGAGAGTGAAGTCTTTTAACACTAAGAGTGATATTAATGTAGCATTTAATCATTTCAGTAAGATCACACAAGATCATCAGCAGCCTACAGAAAAAAGTCATATCATGATTAGCACAACAACAGACGAAATTGCTCGCAACTTAAATCCGGAGTTAGTCAAAATGCATCTACCGTATGTGGGTATATTTAATTCAGCGGATATATATTCAGATGTTGAAATGTATCCTTATTTTAATCGCGTATGCTGGTCAGAATATTCTGTTGTGAAGTCCATTCATTTAGCTCTAAAACAAAGAATGTGGACAAAAGTTACAGTAGTCCGAAGTGATGATGCCGTTGTTGGTGATACATTCCGTCAGTTAGCCGATGATATAGGGGTGGATATTAAAAACGAAGTTAGGATTCCTGATTTTTCGGCAAAAACTGAATATCTTATCGGAGACTTATTATTGACGACAGAAATGAATGAAATAAAATCTTATGGCAGCAAAATCCTCGTTTTATTTGCCAATGCCGAACAGCAAACGTACATACTGAGAGCAGCTTATCTTGCTAAAATCGATTCACAACATGGTTACCAATGGATAGTTTCGACTAAATACTCATGGAATTTCCCTTTCCTTAATCCAGGCGTTTGTGCAAGAGGACCGACGCCCTGCACTGTGGCTTTCAAAGGAACGATGCTTTTCAGCCAGACTTACAATGTTTCTGGATATATGACGGAAGATTGGATCCGTGTGCTAGGCTATTTTTTCTCAACTGACAGATATAATTTACTTAGTGGAAGAATCAAATACCGCTCACCCAATGTTGGTGCCAAAATGGCTCTTGGTTATGACGCTGTGTTAATTTTCGCCCGTGCACTGATTAAGATCATATCTAATAAGAACACAATTTCAGGAACTGGAATTGTCAAAAATATTCGATCAATTTCAGTAGATGGACTGACCGGTGAAATTATTATAGACGAAAAAGGAGATCGATCTGGCTATATAGGTTACATATCGCAAGTGTGGCCAGAAACTGATTCGACTTATCTTCCAATCGGAAAAGTTAATATCGCAGTCCGTCAACTAGCAATTTGTCATGGTAATGAGCAATATGAAATACCTTATCTGTTAGACAGTAATTCGAAATATGCTAGTGGTTTTTATATAATTAAAAGTGGCAAATATAATACGAGATATTATCATTCATTCAGTGGTCGGTTGAGCTTGGTAAACCAGACAATTGTCCAGGTCCCTGGCGAAGAATGGCCATCGAAAGCCACTATTCGGAAAGAGAAAGTTGTGCCCCCTTTTTACTGCGAGAGTGAGTGTGGAAATAAACTCTTAAGCGACAAAGATATCAATACGTATGATAATGGCAAATGTATGCCAGATGGGACTTGTTCTTGTTATACAGGTTATACGGGGCCAAAATGTGAAACCATACTTTGCACTTGCAGATATGGAACTTGCATCTCTCCCAGTATTTGTGAATGTTACCCAGGTTGGAATGGATCGAGTTGTGATAACGCTCAATGCAGTGAATGCGTCAATGGAAAATGTATAGCGCCGAATACCTGTCGATGTTCTAGCATGGTCTGGACAGGCTATGCCTGTCATATACACCTCGCAACTATTTTAGCACCGACGCTTTTTCTTAGTATTCTAATAATCATTTTCATGATATTCTTCATTAGAAACCTAATTCGTAGAATTCGACGAAATACTGCCTTGGCAAGAGTTGACTGGATTGTCGAATGGTCGACGGTGACGGCACTCTTTTCTAGTGATACAACCATTAGTCGAACAAATAAATCATATATAAGTACTGGAAAAACAGCGATGGAGTCATATTCGTGGAAGAATGAAAACTGGTACGTAAAGTTTTTTGATAATAAAACGATGGATGCCAAAGATGAAGAACTTTGTCTGGAAATGGTATTGTTGACGAAAGTGAGACATCGCAATTTGATCATCTACGGAGGAGCATGTATCGTGTCTCCAAACGTGAGTCTCTTCATGGAACACGCCGCAAAGGGAAGCCTAAATGATCTCCTACTTAATGACTCGATTGAGCTCGGATGGGATTTTCGATATTCTTTCATGAAGGATATTTGTTCAGGGATGAAATACCTGCACGAAAAGAAAGATTTCGGCTCACATGGACGATTAAAATCTTCAAATTGCTTGGTAGACAGTCACTGGACCATACGAATCTCAGGATTCGGCGCTCCGACCATAAGGTTCGGAAAATATCGCAACGAATCAGGCGATGAAGAAAAACTAAATGAATTACTTTGGACAGCGCCCGAATTACTGCGAGAGGCAAAATGCCTTGACGACGTAAAAAGCGGTACTCTAGCCGGCGATGTCTATTCGTTTGCCATTGTGGTGGTTGAGATCATCACCCGCTCCGAACCATATAGTTACGAATTGGGTTATATAGCCGTTTCAAGCATGCTGGATTTAATTTTAGGAAACAACTATCCCGGCTTAAAAGAAACACGCAGAGCTTGGGAAGACATAGGAGGGGCAGATATGCTGACAGCGAGGCCAATAATAAAAAAAGAATTCCTACCAGAGAAAGCAACCGTCAGAGTCAGGTTTAAAAAGATGCTTGAAGACGCATGGCATGAAAATCCATTCTCAAGGCCGACATTCGAAACTCTTGCTGGTCAGCTGAATATTATACACCCGGTAACAGGGGAATTGATAGATAATTTAATCAACCTGCTTGAATCCTACTCAAACAATTTGGAAATGATAGTCATAGAAAGAACAAACGAGCTGGAAGCAAACAAAGCTCGTGCCGAAGAACTATTAAGTCAAATGTTACCACCCAATGTTACCAGTGAACTGAAACGAGGCCGAAAGGTCCTACCAGAAAGCTTTGAATGTGCTACTGTATTTTTTAGTGACATAGTTGATTTTTCCGCTATTTGCCAGAAATCATCACCTTTGCAAATTGTGGCGCTGTTAAATGAAACATATAATGTTTTCGATGAGGTGCTAGATGAATATGATGTCTATAAGGTCGAGACTATCAGTGATTCTTATATGGTTGTTAGTGGTGTGCCAATGGAGAATGGGAATAAGCATGCAGGAGAAATTTGCACAATGGCCCTTGATTTGATGTCCACTGTAACGACTTTTCAAATTCCGCACAAGCCAAAGGCAACACTCCAGTTAAGAATCGGAATTAACTCTGGACCTGTGGTCGCTGGTGTCGTTGGAGTGTTGATGCCCAGGTATTGTCTTTTTGGCGATACTGTGAATACTGCATCAAGAATGATGTCAAGTTCTCATGCGCTCTGTATTCAAATCAGTGATAAAACCGCAGATATTCTGGATGATCTTGGTGGCTATGATTTGGAAAGTCGCGGAGAAAGGCAAGTCAAAGGGCGTGGAACAATGACGACGTACTGGCTTTGGGGAAAAGACGATTTTAGAAAAAGATTACCTGACCAATCTCTGGCAATTCCGCTTTCACAACACAAGTTCAAATGAATGGGAAAACATTCAACTGTATATTCGTTTGGATTGCATTTTCATTACCATCATATGTCGCAAATCAGCAAATTCCTTCGTTCTTGCTTTGTAAATTCCCTTACGTAATAAATATATCTGCGCCATAGCCTTCAAAACAATGTGTTCATGTAATTTTGAATTACTCCAACCAGAAGTCCATACCATTGGAAAAGAACGAAGCTTTATAAACACTTTCCGTAAGAGAATTCTTATATTTAGTCAAGCCCTCAGACACACCTAGTCATGGTGTAATAGTTAACAAGTTTGTCTTGTCTTGATATATTGTTTAGGACTAAGTTGTGAGTATCCACAATGGTTGCTACATTCTTTCTCTCCTTCGAGGAGGCATCGTGACTTGCGAGAATATTGGGCTTCAAACTCACATCCGACCTCAAGTAGAAATCTTATATAAGATCCATCGTTAAAAGATCGGCTAAATGATCGGCTCCCTGTACTTCTCCAGTAACTAAATCCTCATGCTATCCTCTACTTATCTAAGAGCCAGATCAGTCCGAAAATGGAGTAATATTGCCATAATTTGGGTAGGGGTTGTCCAGTCCTTATTTTTCAGTCTTGGGAGAGTTCAAAAGCGTGTTCAAGTCTTTGTTGGAGAATTATTTTCCACCCTTCAATCTCTCTCGTACAGTAGGTATGTGGCGAGTCGCTCACTGTTCTATCGCTACTTCCATGCTGCCTTTCTTGGTTCCGTCCGGTTTAACCATCACGCGTAGGACCCGCTATACCACTTACATTGTAGCAAACCACCTTCGTATTTCATCCGCGAGAAGTTCAACTCAAACTACCTCTTCCCACGAACCACTGATTTGTGGAACAAACTCACACGAGGCTTTTTCTCTGATCACTAGAATCTTAAGCTGTTCACTTCTAGAGTTAACCAATATCTTCTCTTATCCAGATGAAATCCCACTTGAACTATTCATCTACTTCGAGTGGACTTTGAGCATTTTACAGGATCAGCCTTCCTGTAAAAACAAACGAACAAAATCCAAGCTATGCTTACCATGACACTTAGTCATTCAGAGGGTGATTTAAGATTCGTTTCCTGGTTCTAGAATAAAACTAAAATTAAAAATCCCGGATATATTCTCTGGTACAGTGTTTTGTAAGCTCGTTTCTCAGACAATTAGATTTATCGTTCTCTATACTACCCTAGTATCAGAACTAAAACTTTTGTCCAACTAATTACGATTTGTGGGTGCCACGGCAATTTCGATTCTATGGCGAGATTCACACGTGTCACGATGCACCAAAGAAATTTAACTTTTGTAATATTTCTCTCAAACCATTTACTCGCGATATGAGTTCAATGCTTACATGGCTGTCCTTATTATCTGGATTTAGTAACCAATTTACATTTACATTTAATTGTCTAATGCAACGATCCATTTTTATTGTTTAAGAAAAATTCGTTTCCAAAGTTGCCACTGGGATTCCTATCCAATCTATTCATGACGTTAATTGTGCCATCATTTTAGGTAAGTGCTGACATCATTTTAAGTGAGCTTACCATGGAACTATGGTGCAAAAACAAAGTCAAAATAAGCAATGTTAAAATCAAAATATAATTTAGACCTAAGCTTAAAAACGTTGAAAGATATCGTGTCTTGAGTTGGATCTTTTTAATCAGTATAACCCACTCCATGCAAGACAGTAATGTCACAAAGTTACAACTGTTTTGCAGGGTGTGGAAGAATTAGGAACAGAAACATTAATAATGTATTGGAAGAAGAAAGGGTAATCAGGAGAAAGTAGATAGCGACTGATATTGCATTTCATTTTTTGCAGATTAAATTTGGCTGGAAAACATAGAGCCGAAAGGGAACTCCACAAGCGAGAAGTGAGAAAAAAAGAAACTCTTAGAATAGAACTTACAGCCACATCTAGTCAGCTCAACTGTAAATTGATGAGATCTTGGCATCAGTCTAGTATTGCGTTAAACTTCAAAATGTCTGGGTACCAGAAATAAGAGCTCATCCGAACAAATACCATGAAGGTATTTTAGAAAAGACACAGAGACTTAGGCTTATGACGGTGGGAAGTTGACTGAAACCGAGCCGCCAGGTCAGGATTATAATATTGCTGATTGTTAATTGGATTTTATCAAAGAGCTCAAAGTAAATAGCAGGGCACCGGAGCATATGTGCGAGCAATATCTTAAGAAAGGACGAAAGGTAGAGGTATCGATATGAATGATAGATTCTGAAGAGGAAAATTGTCTCACACGACAAAGTGAAGAGACTTTTTTAGCAGCTAACCTAGCCGTGGATACAATATAGACTTTTCACTTCATGTCAACAAAGAAGGCCAATGCCATGAAGGGACATGTTGCATAGATGAAGAAAATAATGCCTTGTTAATCTCAGATTTCGAGTAACTTTTAAAATGACGTAATCTAATCCCACATTAACAAAAGTTTATTATACTTGTTTGATTTTGGTATTTCCAATTTGTAATTTACGTCTTCGACTGTTCACATTTGTTCACAAACAAGCATTCTGTCTTCTTGCAGTTGATTAGAACAGCATTGAAAAAATGATTTCTATCAGTATAGCGTACCCTTTATTAGTAGATTTCGGTCAGACTGCGTTAAATTAATTTCCGCAGCTCACAATCACGATTACTCTTTTCTTACAATTGTTTAAAAGAGCATTAAAATAATGATTTCTATCAGTATAGCGTACGATATATTTGTAGATTTCTCAGACTACGTTAAATTAATTTACGCTGCTCACAATCACGATTTCTGTTTTCTTACAATTGTTTAAAAGACCATTGAAATAATGATTTCTATCAGTATAACGTACACTATATTTTTAGATTTCTCCCAGACTACATTAAATTAATTTACGATGTTCACAATCACGCTTTCTGTTATCTTACAATTGTGTAGAAGAGCATTAGATTTCTTTCAGACTACGTTAAATTAATTTACGATGCTCACAATCACGGTTTCTGTCTTCTTACAATTGTTTAGAAGAGCATTAAAATAATGATTTCTATCAGTATAGGGTTCCCTATATTTTTAGATTTCTCTGAGACTACGTTAAATTAATTTACGCTGCTCACAATCACGCTTTCTGTCTTCTTACAAATGTTTAGAAGACCATTAAAATAATGATTTCTATCAGTATAGCGTACCCTATATTTGTAGATTTCTCTCAACGTAAATTAATTTACGCTGCTCACAATCAGGCTTTCTGTTTTGTTACAATTGTTTAGAAGAGAATTAATATAATGATTTCTATCAGTATATCGTACCCTATATATTTAGATGTGTCTCAGACTACGTTAAATTAATTTACGTTGCACACAATCACACTTTCTGTTTTCCTACAATTGTTTAGAAGAGAAATAATATAATGATTACGATCAGTATAGCGTAACCTATATATTTAGATTCCTTTCAGATTACGTTAAATTAATTTACGCTGCTCACATTCACCCTTTCTGTTTTCTTACAATTGTTTAAAAGAGCATTAAAATAATGATTTCTATCCGTATAGAGAACTCCATGTTTGTAGATTGCACTCAGACTACGTTAGATTAATTTACGCTGCTTACAATCACGCATTCTGTTTTCTTACAATTGTTTAAAAGAGCATTAAATTGATGATTTCTAACAGTATAGCGTACCTTATATTTGTAGATTGCACTCAGACTACGTTAAATTAATTTACGCTGCTCACAATCACTGTCTCTGTTTTCTTACAATTGTTTAGAAGTGCATTACAATAAAGATTTCTATCAGTATAGCGTAAGCTATATTTGTAGATTTCTCTCAGACTACGTTAAATTAATATACGCTGCTAACAATCACGCATTCTGTCTTCTTACAATTGTTTAGAAGAGCATTACAATAAAGATTTCTATCAGTATAGCGTAAGCTATATTTGTAGATTTCTCTCAGACTACGTTAAATTAATATACGCTGCTAACAATCACGCATTCTGTCTTCTTACAATTGTTTAGAAGAGCATTACAATAAAGATTTCTATCAGTATAGCGTAAGCTATATTTGTAGATATCTCTCAGACTACGTTAAATTAATATACGCTGCGAACAATCACGCATTCTGTCTTCTTACAATTGTTTAGAAGAGCATTACAATAAAGATTTCTATCAGTATAGCGTAAGCTATATTTGTAGATTTCTCTCAGACTACGTTAAATTAATATACGCTGCTAACAATCACGCATTCTGTCTTCTTACAATTGTTTAGAAGAGCATTACAATAAAGATTTCTATCAGTATAGCGTAAGCTATATTTGTAGATTTCTCTCAGACTACGTTAAATTAATATATGCTGCTAACAATCACGCATTCTGTCTTCTTAAAATTGTTTAGAAGAACATAACAATAAAGATTTCTATCAGTATAGCGTAACCTATATTGGTAGATTTCTCTCAGACTACGTTAAATTAATATACGCTAATAACAATCACTCATTCTGTCTTCTTACAATTGTTTAGAAGAGCATTACAATAAAGATTTCTATCAGTATAGCGTAAGCTATATTTGTAGATATCTCTCAGACTACGTTAAATTAATATACGCTGCGAACAATCACGCATTCTGTCTTCTTACAATTGTTTAGAAGAGCATTACAATAAAGATTTCTATCAGTATAGCGTAAGCTATATTTGTAGATTTCTCTCAGACTACTTTAAATTAATATACGCTGCTAACAATCACGCATTCTGTCTTCTTACAATTGTTTAGAAGAGCATTACAATAAAGATTTCTATCAGTATAGCGTAAGCTATATTTGTAGATTTCTCTCAGACTACGTTAAATTAATATATTCTGCTAACAATCACGCATTCTGTCTTCTTAAAATTGTTTAGAAGAACATTACAATAAAGATTTCTATCAGTATAGCGTAACCTATATTGGTAGATTTCTCTCAGACTACGTTAAATTAATATACGCTAATAACAATCACGCATTCTGTCTTCTTACAATTGTTTAGAAGTGCATTACAATAAAGATTTCTATCAGTATAGCGTACCCAATTTTGGTAGATTTCTCTAAGACTACGTTAAATTAATATACGCTGCTAAAAATCACGCATTCTGTCTTCTTACAATTGTTTAGAAGAGCATTACAATAAAGATTCCTACAGTATAGCGTACCCTATATTTTTAGATTTCTCGCAGACTACGTTAAATTAATATACGCTGCTAACAATCACTCATTCTGTCTTCTTACAATTGTTTAGAAGAGCACTACAATAAAGATTTATATCAGTATAGCGTACCCTATATTTTTAGATTTCTCTCAGACTACGTTAAATTAATATACGCTGCTACCAATCACGCATTCTGCCTTCTTACAATTGTTTAGAAGTGCATTACAATAAAGATTTCTATCAGTATAGCGTACCTTATTTTGGCAGATTTCTCTCAGACTACGTTAAATTAATATACGCTGCTAACAATCACGCATTCTGTCTTCTTACAATTGTTTAGAAGAGCATTACAATAAAGATTTCTACAGTATAGCGTACCCTATATTTTTAGATTTCTCGCAGACTACGTTAAATTAATATACGCTGCTAACAATCACTCATTCTGTCTTCTTACAATTGTTTAGAAGAGCACTACAATAAAGATTTATATCAGTATAGCGTACCCTATATTTTTAGATTTCTCTCAGACTACGTTAAATTAATATACGCTGCTACCAATCACGCATTCTGCCTTCTTACAATTGTTTAGAAGTGCATTACAATAAAGATTTCTATCAGTATAGCGTACCTTATTTTGGCAGATTTCTCTCAGACTACGTTAAATTAATATACGCTGCTAACAAACACGCATTCTGTCTTCTTACAATTGTTTAGAAGAGCATTACAATAAAGATTTATTTCAGTATAGCGTACCCCATATTTTTAGATTTCTCTCAGACTACGTTAAATTAATATACGCTACTAACAATCACGTATTCTGTCTTCTTACAATTGTTTAGAAGAGCATTACAATAAAGATTTATATCAGTATAGCGTACCCTATATTTTTAGATTTATCTCAGACTACGTTAAATTAATATACGCTGCTAACAATCACTCATTCTGTCTTCTTACAATTGTTTAGAAGAGCATTACAATAAAGATTTATATCAGTATAGCGTACCCTATATTTTTAGATTTCTCTCAGTCTACGTTAAATTAATATACGCTGCTAACAATCACGCATTCTGTCTCCTTACAATTGTTTCGAAGAGCATTACAATAAAGATTTATATCAGTATAGCGTACCCTATATTTTTAGATTTCTCTCAGACTACGTTAAATTAATATACGCTGCTAACAATCACGCATTCTGTCTTCTTACAATTGTTTAGAAGAGCATTACAATAAAGATTTATATCAGTATAGCGTACCCTATATTTTTAGATTTCTCTCAGACTACGTTAAATTAATATACGCTGCTAACAATCACTCATTCTGTCTTCTTACAATTGTTTAGAAGAGCATTACAATAAAGATTTATATCAGTATAGCGTACCCTATATTTTTAGATTTCTCTCAGACTACGTTAAATTAATATACGCTGCTAACAATCACGCATTCTGTCTCCTTACAATTGTTTAGAAGAGCATTACAATAAAGATTTATATCAGTATAGCGTACCCTATATTTTTAGATTTCTCTCAGACTACGTTAAATTAATATACGCTGCTAACAATCACTCATTCTGTCTTCTTACAATTGTTTAGCAGAGCATTACAATAAAGATTTATATCAGTATAGCGTACCCTATATTTTTAGATTTCTCTCAGACTACGTTAAATTAATATACGCTGCTAACAATCACGCATTCTGTCTCCTTACAATTGTTTAGAAGAGCATTACAATAAAGATTTATATCAGTATAGCGTACCCTATATTTTTAGATTTCTCTCAGACTACGTTAAATTAATATACGCTGCTAACAATCACTCATTCTGTCTTCTTACAATTGTTTAGAAGAGCATTACAATAAAGATTTATATCAGTATAACGTACCCTATATTTTTAGATTTCTCTCAGACTACGTTAAATTAATATACGCTGCTAACAATCACGCATTCTGTCTCCTTACAATTGTTTAGAAGAGCATTACAATAAAGATTTATATCAGTATAGCGTACCCTATATTTTTAGATTTCTCACAGACTACGTTAAATTAATATACGCTGCTAACAATCAGTCATTCTGTCTTCTTACAATTGTTTAGAAGAGCATTACAATAAAGATTTATATCAGTATAGCGTACCCTATATTTTTAGATTTCTCTCAGACTACGTTAAATTAATATACGCTGCTAACAATCACTCATTCTGTCTTCTTACAATTGTTTAGAAGAGCATTACAATAAAGATTTATATCAGTATAGCGTACCCTATATTTTTAGATTTCTCTCAGACTACGTTAAATTAATATACGCTGCTAACAATCACGCATTCTGTCTCCTTACAATTGTTTAGAAGAGCATTACAATAAAGATTTATATCAGTATAGCGTACCCTATATTTTTAGATTTCTCTCAGACTACGTTAAATTAATATACGCTGCTAACAATCACTCATTCTGTCTTCTTACAATTGTTTAGAAGAGCATTACAATAAAGATTTCTATCAGTATAGCGTAACCTATATAGTTAGATTTCTCCCAGACTACGTTAAATAAAATGACGATTCTCACAATCACGCTTTCTGTTTTCTTACAATTGTTTAGAAGAACATTAAAATAATGATTTCTATCAGTATAGCGTACCCTATATCTGTAGACTTCTCTCAGAAAACGTTAAATTAATTTACGCTGCTCACAATCACTCTTTCTGTTGTCTTACAATTGTTTAAAAGAGCATTAAATTAATGATTTCTTTCAGTATAGCGTACCTAATATTTGTAGATTTCTTTCCGAATCCGTTAAATTAATTTACGCCGCTTACAAGGACTCTTTCTGATTTCTTACAATTGTTTAAAATAAGCATTAAATTAATGATTTCTATCACTATAGCGTAACCTATATTTCTAGATTTCTCTCAGATTACGTTAAATTAATTTGCGCTGCTCGCAATCACGCTTTCTGTTTTCTTACAATTGTTTAGAAGAGTATTAAAATAATTTTTTCTATCAGTATAGCGGACCATATATTTTTAGATTTCTCTCAGACTACTTTAAATTAACTTACGCTGCTCACAATCACGCTTTCTGTTTTCTTACAATTGTGTAGAAGAGCATTACAATAATGATTTCTATCAGTACAGCGTACCCTTTATTTATGTGACACCATTTAGGGGCCAAAAAGAGGGAAAAAGAAGGAACGGAAAAAGAGAAAGAAAAGAAAGAAAAAGAGAGGCGAGACTTAACTTATATGATAAAGTGAGGCCATCCACGACAGAGACATTTGGCAATGTTATTTTGACAATGGAAAAAATGGTGAAAATTCTGACGGCCATTGTCGTAGGGCTAGCTGACAAAGTCCAGGTTGATACATAGTTTTTTTTTTAAATAGATAAAGAATTAACTGTGTCTTTGTGGCAAACAGATTATCAGGAGTGGTGAAATTCCCTGCCAGGAAATTTTAAAGATAAAGTCACCTACGAGAAGAGACATTTGATAATGTTATTTTGATAGTCGAAAACAATGGTGGGAGTTCTGTCGGCCATTGTCATAAGTCTAAAGCTAACAAGGTCCGGGTTGATACACAGTTCTTTTTGTTTTGTTTTGATAGATAAGAAAATTAACTGTGTCTTTGTGGCAAGCAAAGCTGTCTGAAAAGAATTTAATAAGTCATCTGTTGACAACACACAAAGAGAGTCATCTCTAGGTTGGGTCTTTGTCGATGGGAGGTGTCATTGAGAGAAAACTCATCTGGGCTGTGTTGGAATTTGAATATGACAGCGAAACAATATTTCGTTGGCGCCGAAGAATGAGTGTGTCTGGTTGACTAGCCTCTTGGGGCTGGCGAAAATCTGACTGAAGAATTCCATATGTCGTGACGTTAGGTTAAGAATTGAGATTATCACTCTACGGGTCGTATTGTCCTCTTGGCGGCCAGAGAAGAAGAGAGAAACAAAAGAAAGAAAAGGAAAAGTAAAAGATAATTTTTTTTCTTTGAGCAAAAGATATTTTTTTAAGAAACAAGGCTAGTCTAGTCACGCCCACACTGTTGATCGACCATAGGTTGAATGCTAACCAGCCAGGCGGAGGTGATCATGTGACGCAAGGAGGCAGCCCATTGAGAGGTAGGTATGAGAAGTCCCTGCGAGGAAGTGGGGGAACCGTTGACGCCCTTCTGGGGCATGGTGAGGTGTCCATATGAGAATAAGAGAAGGTGGGAGTAAGAGAAGACTTCCAAAAATGGAAATAATAAATTTTTCCTGACCGAAAACAAAAGAAGGGGTTTATGGATTTAGACTTATCAAGGAACCTCAAACACCGACGAGCCCACCCCCGGTTTTGAATCGGCGTCCATATAAGCAAAGTCGCAGCGAGCGAAAAGCATTTGGAGAGTTGGAGAGAGAGTTCCAGTTGAGAGCTCTGATGACCCACCACGAAGAGCTGACCAAGATTCGCGCAAATTTCGACCTCATCTTCTAACCAAGAACAATTTATTTTTCTTTGGAAGAACGACTTAGACTCACACCACCAAAATAAGTTTTGTGAATTTCGCCTGAAGACACACCAAGAGCCAGTTTATTAGGGAACTGACAACTTAAGATGTTAAGATTCGCCTAAAAACCACGTGTCACAATCCATATAGCGGGTCGGGAGATAGACGCAGTTATATGTATCCAGCAACCAGATATTCTGATAGACACAGAAGCGTTTGCTTCATTGCTGAGAGAGGAAGCATACAGGCTGGTAAAACGGAAGAGTGGGTTACGGGAAGCGGACATAGAGGTCACGCAAGCAGATGGAGCCCACCCCCCGGAGATAAACGGGATGGCGAGGCTCCCTGTGAGGATTGGGAAATTAAAAAGCACCCAAAATGTTTACGTAACTCCCAACCTGTGTACGGAAGCAATCTTGGGAGTAGATTGACTTCGGAGCCAGAGGGCTTAGATAGAGTTCAACCCCACAGTGCTGATAGTGAATGGCGAGAGAACGCCATTGGGATGCCCACCAGAGGAGGATATAACAATAGTGGTGGAGGAAGATGTAAAGCTACCCCCCAGAACGGCGGTTTCGGGAAAGGGTGGGTTAATGTCAGGGAAGAAAATAGGAAAAGGAACCCTGCAATTGGTCCCTGTAGAAGGGAAGGGCCTAGAAGAAAATGAGGTAACTCTGTGTGAGGCAGTAGTGGAGGCAGCTGAATTAGTGCCGATTATGATGGTGAACCAGGCCCAAAAGACTATAAAGGTTAAGAGAGGGGAAGAGATAGGAAAAGCACTACCCCTACGAACTCTGAATCGAGTGAGATTCGAGGAGAAACGAGAAAAACTCGTAGAGCAAACAGAGGGAATAGTGGACGAAGATATATTGGCACCTGATCAATTTAGGGCCAGGGTAGGAGGTCTGCTAAGGGATAATCGAGATGTGGTGGCCCAATCAGATAAGGAATTGGGCCAGACCCACACGGTAAAAATGAAAATCGACACCGGCGATCACCCCCTGTGAAATTGAAGCCCTACCGGACACCTATTCATAAGAGACCCCTTGTGGAAGAGGCAGTAGAAGAGATGTTGGAAGCTGGGATGATCGAAAGATCGATCTCCCATTGGAGCTTTCCAATCGTAATAGTAGGTAAGAAAGATGGCGGGAACCGTTTTTGTGTAGATTTTAGGAAACTGAATTCTATATCGAAGTCGTCGGCGGTGCCATTGCCACTAATAGATGATATATTGGCATTATTAGGGAAAGCAAAATACTTCTCTACGTTGGACTTGAGGTCCAGGTATTGGCAGGTAGCCCTTGACGAGGCTGACAAGGAGAAGGCCGCATTTGCGTGTCACCTGGGACTGTTTCAGTTCAGGGTGATGCCATTCGGTTTAGCTAATGCCCCGGGAATCTTCCAACAGCTGATGTCAATAGTGTTAGGAGGATACGAGAGATTTGCCATGGCATATTTGGATGATATTTTGATATTTTCAGAAACAGTAGAACAACACTTTTTCCATCTAAAACAAGTGTTAGGAAGGTTAAGAAAACCCGGCTTAAAATTGAAATTGTCGAAGTGTCAGTTTCTGAATGAGGGGACTAGATATTTGGGCTTTGTTATAAACGGAGACGGTATTGGGCCCGACATGGATGGGGTGGGGGTCGTGAGGGAAATGCCTGAACCTAAGACAGTGAGACAAGTAAGAGGCTTTATAGGAGCTATAGGTTACTACCTACGATTCGTCCCGGCATTCTCGAGAATTGCCATACCACTAGTAGCCCTGACGAAGAAATACGCTAGGTTCAAGTGGACAGAAGACTGTCAACAGTCATTTGATACGTTAAAAGAACAGTTGACATCCGCCCCACTGCTGACGTACCCGGACATCAGCAAGCCCATGGTACTATACACTGATGCCAGTGAGCAGTGTGTAGGAGCAGTTCTTACCCAGCCGTGTCCCGATAAAGTAGGACCAGTGCCAGGCATACCAGAGGAGATACCGATATACTTTCTCTCTTATAAGCTCTCAGAGACACAACAGACATGGCCAGTAATAGAAAGAGAAGTATATGCTATCATGTATGCTCTCCAAAAACTGGACTACTACTTGAATGGTGCGGTCTTTACAATAAAAACAGACCACAAGCCTCTGCAGTACCTACTGTAAGCAGAATGGACAAATAATAAGAAGATTCAACAGTGGGCGCTAAAGTTAAGTGGCTACCACTGTAAGATAGAGTGTTTAGCAGGGAAGGAAAACACGTGCGCAGATTTACTCTCAAGAATACTGAAACAACTGGAAGAAAGATCTGTAAAAGTAGAGCAGGGAGTAGATGATAAAGCCTATAGAATCGGAGTAATTAACTCTAATAAGCTAAAGATCGCCCTATGTTAGAATCGGACGAGGAAGGGGACGCACAGATAATAACAGATCCCTACTGGACAGAAGGAATTGAGAAGGAGCAGGCGGACAGTGAAATAGCTGCCCTTAGAGAAAAGGTGGATGCAGGAGATACCACCAAGTATGCCATAATAGAGGAAAGGCTGTATTGTCTGTCAGGTAGGGATGAGGAAATCAAGCCCAATTTGTATGTGCCCAAAAGTTTAAGACCAGAGATATTGGAACAGTGCCACGAGAGGTTGGGTCACATGGGAATCGATAGGACATATGATCTAATAGGGAGAAAGTACTATTGGCCCAAACTGTACGGAGAGGTCACTAACTATGTCCAGAGCAGAAGGCAGGAAATGGCACCACTGGAAGAGATGGACGTGCTGAACTTCCCCTTCGAGAAAGTGATTATGGATGTATCAGGACCATATGGGGAAACTGCACAAGGAAACAACTATATAGTGAGTTTTGTTGATTGGCTAACAAATTGGCCTGAGTCATTTGCGGTACCAGACAAGAAGGCTAGGACTGTAGCCGGTTTGATAATAAGTGAAATCTTCCCTAGGTATGGCGCCGCTGTGCAACTTGTGACTGATAATGGCACAGAGAATATAAACAGCATAATGAGAGAGGTGCTGACAGGTTTAAATATAGAGCACGTATAAACATATCCATATCAGCCCCAAGGAAATGCTAAGGTGGAAAGGTTTCATAGAACCTTGGGAGATGTATTGGCCAAGCTGACCAGAGAGAACACTGGAAATTGGGACTTGTATTTGATACAGGCTCTGGCGGCCATGAGGTTTACGATAAACGAAACCTCCAGATTTTCTCCTTACTTTATGTTGTTTGGCAGAGACGTGGTCCTGCCTGTGGATAACCTATTGAAGCCCCGAAGAAAGTATATGGGAGAAGATCATCATCAGCTGTTGCTGGAACAACAACATAAAATATTTGTACAGGCCAGAAGAAGAATGAAGAGGGCACAGAAGAGAAGAAATGAGAGACTCAATGCTGAAAGAAAGATAATAGAATTGAAGGTTGGAGACCCTGTCTACTATAAAATCCACCAGAGAGAAGGAATTAAGGCCACCCACGACAGAGACATTTGGCAATGTTATTTTGATAATGGAAAAAATGGTGAAAATTCTGACGGCCATTGTCGTAGGGCTAGCTGACAAAGTCCAGGTTGATACATAGTTTTTTTTTTTTTAAATAGATAAAGAATTAACTGTGTCTTTGTGGCAAACAGATTATCAGGAGTGGTGAAATTCCCTGCCAGGAAATTTTAAAGATAAAGTTACCTACGAGAAGAGACATTTGAAAATGTTATTTTGATAGTCGAAAACAATGGTGGGAGTTCTGTCGGCCATTGTCATAAGTCTAAAGCTAACAAGGTCCGGGTTGATACACAGTTCTTTTTGTTTTGTTTTGATAGATAAGAAAATTAACTATGTCTTTGTGGCAAGCAAAGCTGTCTGAAAAGAATTTAATAGGTCATCTGTTGACAAACAAACAAAGAGAGTCATCTCTAAGTTGGGTCTTTGTCGATGGGAGGTGTCATTGAGAGAAAACTCATCTGGGCTGTGTTGGAATTTGAATATGACAGCGAAACAATATTTCGTTGGCGCCGAAGAATGAGTGTGTCTGGTTGACTAGCCTCTTGGTGCTGGCGAAAATCTGACTGAAGAATTCCATATGCCGTGACTGACATTAGGATTAACACTCTACGGGTCGTATTGTCCTCTTGGCGGCCAGAGAAGAAGAGAGAAACAAAAGAAAGAAAAGGAAAAGAAAAAGATAATTTTTTTTCTTTGACCAAAATATATATATTTTTTTAAGAAACAAGTCTAGTCTAGTTACGCCCACACTGATGATCGACCATTGGTTGAATGCTAACCAGCCAGGTGGAGGTGATCATGTGACGCAAGGAGGTAGCCCATTGAGAGGTAGGTATGTGAAGTCCCTGCGAGGAAGTGGGGAGAACCGTTGATGCCACTCTGGGGCATGGTGGGAGTAAGAGAAAACTTCCAAAAATGGAAATAATAAATTTTTCCTGACCGAAAACAAAAGAAGGGGTTTATGGATTTAGACTTATCAAGGAACCTCAAACACCGACGAGCCCACCCCCGGTTTTGAATCGGCGTCCATATAAACAAAGTCGCAGCGAGCGAAAAATAGTTGGAGATTTGGAGAGTTGGAGAGAGAGTTCCAGTTGAGAGCTCTGAAGACCCACTACGAAGAGCTGACCAAGATTCGCGCAAATTCCGAACTTATCTTCTAACCAAGAACAATTTTTTTTATTTGGAAGATCGACTTAGACTCACACCACCAAAATAAGTTTTGTGAATTTCGCCTGAAGAAACACCAAGAGCCAGTTTATTAGGGAACAGACAACTTAAGATGTTAAGACTCGTCTAAAAACCACGTGTCACAATCCATATAGCGGGTCGGGAGATAGACGCAGTCCTATGTATCCAGCAACCAGATATAAAGTATTGTTATCCTTTTTTTGATACCATTTTCGATTTATTATTTTATTTTCTTTTGCACGTACTTGTGCGATACCGCCCTCATTCGAACTCAGGCTTGCAGTGCGGCCCCGACGCTGATTGATTTCGTCTGCCTAAGATCAATTCACAACGTGGGTAGGCAGACTGGAGATCAAAGTAGTTACTTCGGTAACCAGACGTTGGAAGCGAGTTGGGAACGACGAGGCTGAAATCGAATCTAACCAGATTCCCATCCGAATCACTTAAGGGTTAGATCATCACAATTGGCGCCGCGACCAGGATAAGACCCGGGATCGGCTGACGTCACAATTTGACGTAACAGTTGGATGCCACATTTGTAGATTTCTCTCAGACAACATTAAATTAATTCACGCTGCTCATAATCAGGTTTTCTGTTTTCTTACAATTGTTTAGAAGACCATTAAAATAATGATTTCTATCAGTATGGCGTCCCCGATATTTTTTAGATTTCTCTCAGACTACGTTAAATTATTTACACTGCTCACAATCACGCTTTCTGTTTTCTTGCAATCGTTTAGAAGAGCATTAAAATAATGATTTCTATCAGTATAGCGTAACCTATATTTTTAGATTTCTCTCAGACTACTTTAAATTAATTTACGCTGCTCAGAATCACGCTTTCTGTTTTCTTACAATTGTTTAAAATAGCATTAAATTAATGATTTCTATCGGTATAGCGTGCCCTATATTTGTAGATTTCTCTCAGAAAACGTTAAATTAATTTACGCTGCTCACAATCACGCATTCTGTTTCTTACAATTGTTTAAAAGAGCATTAAATTAATGATTTCTTTCAGTACAGTGTACCTAATATTTGTAGATTTCTCTCCGACTACGTTAAATTAATATACGCTGCTTACAAGCACTATTTCTGCTTTGTTACAATTGTTTAAAAGAGCATTAAATTAATGATTTCTATCAGTGTAGCGTACACTATATTTTTAGATTTCTCTCAGACTACTTTAAATTAATTTACGCTGCTCACAATCAAGCTTCCTGTTTTCTTACAATTGTTTAGAAGAGCATTAAAATAATGATTTTTATCAGTATAGCGTACATTATATTTTTAGATTTCTCTCAGACTACGTTAAATTAATTTACGCTGCTCACAATTAGGCTTTCTGTTTTCTTACAATTGTTTACAAAGCATAAAATAATGATTTCTATCAGTATAGTGTACCCTATATTTTTAGATTTCTCTTAGATTACTTGAAATTAACTTACGCTGCTCACAATCACGCTTTCTGTTTTCTTGCAATTGTTAGAAGATCATTGAAATTATGATTTCTATCAGTATAGCGTACCCTATATTTTTAGATTTCTCTCAGACTACCTTAAAATAATTTGCGCTGCTCACAGCCACGCTTTCTGTTTTCTTGCAATTGTTTAGAAGAGCATTAACATAATGATTTCTATCAGTATAGCGTACCCTATATTTTTAGATTTCTCTCAGACTACGTTATATTAATTTACGCTGCTCACAATCTCGCTTTCTGTTTTCTTACAATTGTTTAGAAGAGCATTAATAAAATGATTTCTATCAGTATAACGTACCCTATATTTGTAGATTTCTCTCAGACTACGTTAAAGTATTTTACGCTGCTCACAACCACGCTTTGCTTTTTCTTACAATTGTTTAGAAGAGCATTAATACAAAGATTTCTATCAGTATAGCGTACCCTACATTTGTAGATTTCCCTCAGACTACGTTAATTTAATTTACGCCGCTCACAACCACGCTCTCTGTTTTCTTACAATTGTTTAGAAGAGCATTAAAATAATGATTTCTATCAGTATAGCGTACCCGATATTTGTAGATTTCTCTCAGACTACGTTAAATTAATTTACGCTGCTCACAATCACGCTTTCTGTTTTCTTACAATTGTTTAGATGAGCATAAAATAATGATTTCTATCAATATAGCGTACCCTATATTTTTAGATTTCTCTCAGACTACATTAAATTAATTCACCCCGGTCACAACCACGCTTTCTGTTTTTTTACAATTGTTTAGAAGAGCATTAAAATAATGATTTCTATCAGTATAGTGTACATTAGATTTTTAGATTTTTCTCAGACTACGTTAAATTAATTTACGCTGCTCACAATCACGTTTTCTGTTTTCGTACAATTGTTTAGAAGACCATTGAAATAATGATTTCTATCAGTATTGCGTACCCTGTATTTTTAGATTCCTCTCCGACTACGTTAAATTAATTTAAGCTGCTCACAATTACGCTTTGTGTTTTCTTACAATTGTTTAGAATAGCATTAAATAATGATTTCTATCAGTATAGCGTACCGTATATTTTTATATTTTTCTCAGACTACGTTAAATTAATTTGTATTTTACGAATGTTTCTTTCGTAAGTTAGTTTAGCACCCAGTCATTTCTATGTTGTGACACAGGTGTTTAGTTATCACTTTCCAAAATTTTTCCTTTGTCGAGGTTATGTTTTGTGAATATATGAGAGACTAGCCTTTTCTTCTTTGATGTGTTGTGTCCCTCGAAGACATATGTAATCATAGCTCTCCACAATTTCCTGTCTGCTGTATCTCTTAGTAATAATTGTCTCGTTGCTATTTCTCCTACAGCCTGTTCCACCATCGATATACAGAATGGTCAGAAAGTCTTGCCACCCCATACCAAAAAGTAATGAGGACAATAGAACACGTATTACATTAATTCAAATCTCATGTATTGGATTCAGTTTATTCACTTTCATTTGTGCTGTTACACATGGCGAAGGTCTGCATGAACACCATCATTTTCATGACATTCATCTGAAATAGAAAATTATATTCTGTAGGGGTAACAGAACTCATTAACCAGCCTGCATTTACTTAAGTTTTACATTGTTTTCATGTGTTTCGCTTAGCTTCAATGATTTCCTTGTGTTAAATTCTCAAAGCATTCTTTTCTCTATTTTTATATTAGAAGTTGCAACTTCTTTTTTTTTTAATTCTAAATATACGTACCCTTTTTCGGATTTTTCTTTTCTTAAAATATATGATGTTCACATGTTCCATGATTGGTTTTCTCAAATTCTTTCAGCAGATCCATTCCTTTGTTACTACACGTACCCTCGTCATTCGTGTGTGCATTGTTCAGCGTCCAGTGTTATATAGGAAAACCCATACCATATATCAGGTTAGCACTCTTTTCTTTGTTTTTAATGTAATTTTCACGTTTTCAATAACTTGTTCAGCTCTTGAAAAGCATCCCGCCTTCGGATTTCTCTGTTACATTTTCAATCATTTGTTAAAACGATTTTTCAAGATATGAACCCGTCTTGATTATAATTTCTTTAGTTGTTGTTCTTGACAACGGCCACGCATCCTGTCATTCTGGAATTAAAGAATATGGCATTCTTCCTACTTCCCTTTACTACCTTGTCTCGGACAAGCAGCAGATCATTTCATGTGTCTAACATTAACATGGTGCCATCTGCGTATTTTATATTGCTAAATTGTGCCCTGCAATTAGAAATATTGGTAGAATTCTATTCAAAAGATTTTGTTACCATCATACTGATTGGGATTTATTTCGTGACTTTATTCGAAACGCCCGTGGGATTGATATTCTTAACCTTCCTATTAAGAGTTGTGCCACAGAAGTTTCTTCCTGGGTTAAAACCAGCATTGATTTTTTTTTTATATCTTTTCGTAAATAGAAGTGAAATCACACTCTTCCACTTGGTTCACACCGGCTTGTTCAGTCACCATAACACAGGAATCACTTTTTTTCAGGTGTACAACATGATAATTCCGATCATAGCAGACGCCTATTTGTGATTGCACGAAATAATTCTGAACGTGTCCTCAAAGAGGCTAAGTATTTCAGTGTTGATAGAATGAAGCACCGAGTAGCAAGTAACAAGTTTGGTTCACGTGAATACTGGCAGTTCTTTAATAGTATGTTTAATAAAACTAAGTCTTCTATTCCGCCTACCTTCACTCAATTTGGGGTGTTAACATCTTCTGATAAAGCAGAATTTATTTATCGTATATTCTCTATAAACTCTACTCTTGACTCATCTGGAGTACCGTTGCCTGATTTCACCCTTAGAACTGTGTTTCCATTGTTTTATATGTATATACCTGAGTCCATGGTTTCGCTATCATTTGATTATCTGGATCATCATAAAGCATTTGGACGTCATGGTATCCCTGCAAAATCCGTTCAGATAGGTGTTCCTGAACTGGCTCCTGTTCTCTCTAAACCCAACAATTGCTTGCCGCTTCTTGCTTTCCTGCTTTTTGGAAATTCTATTCTGTAGTTCCAGTGTTTATGAATTCAGGCAAACAATCCGATTCTTTTAACTATCGGCCTCTTACCTTTGTAACTGTTTATCGCAAATTACTAGAGGCTCTAATTAACTGTGAATTGATAAGCATCTCAGATCGCAGGGTCTGATAAGCAATATGGCATTCGCTTCTCTATGACAGCTGATGATGTGTTAACGACTATTTCTGAAAGGTCTGTCAAGATTTAGATAGGAATGGTAAGTTTCGGGCCTTTGTTTCTTCTCAAACTAACATTTTCAGATGACATGAAGTGGAAAGAGTATATTGAATCAACTGCTATGTCCGCACATAAGAACGTTTGCTCGCTATGTCGTGTTATACATTTTTCTCGCCTATCTATCTTACATATTTATCAGTCTACCATTCAACCTTGCTTTAAATATTGATGCTACATCTGGTCTGGTGCTTCTGGTATATATTTTGAGATTCTTGATAAAATACGATCGGTTAATTTCGAGCTATCATAATGTGGCTTCCCTGTGCCTTTTTTTTTATAAATTGATTCTTGGTAATTCTTCTGATGAACTTTCCACCATGGTACCTAGGATTTTGGAATTTAAGTGAAGTACTAGATTGGCAGCTAGATCTCATCATTTTACAGTTAAAATGGCTAGATGCAACCGTTTCTTCTTTGGCACTTCTTACTTGTAAAAATTCCTTCCGGTTTCTTCCTTCCCAGTCACCTTTGGTCTTCTGAAATCGAAATACAATGGCAATCGTTATCTTCTGCCCCTTAATTCTTGTTCTTTCATTTAATTGTATTTCTTTTCTCATATTCTCTAACACTCAGTAAACCCTTGTGTAATAATGGCTTTATTGCCTACCTTGGGGTGGAGTGATAAATAAAAGAATTTTAGTTCTGTTTGCTTTGCCTCGCCGTGAAAGTAAAATAAATCCCGTAAGAAGATGCATCCTTGTCTTTGGTTCCTTTCTATTTTAGTGAGGTTGCACGATTCATTTTCTCTTCGTATGCAGGTGGATTACTCGCGGTAATTCTTATGGGTAACGCTCATATATTCTATAAATAAAATAGATGTTTCCTAATAGTTCAAATAGATATTCGCGTCGTAACTTATCAAATGTTTTTGTGTTGTCTATGAAACAAAACTAGATGTTTTGCATTTGTATTGTTCGCTCTGAAATGTTATACTGATAATAAATTCCCACTTTTTTGCTAATGTCCGTAACCTAACCAAATTGTTCTATTTTCGGTCTTACTCTACCAGATACTCGGTCCTTTAGAATCGGGATGATAATTATCTTTTGCTCATTAACCTATTAGGTTGGTGCAAAAGTAATGTCGGTTTTTTACATTAAAAAATTCGTCAAAAACCGACATTATTTTTGCACCAACTTGATAAATGATCGTACGATCTCGCATTCATATGCACATGGCTTCTTGGGCTATGTGAATAGGTATTTTTCGAGATTCAAAATGGACCAGGTAATTATTTTCTTTTATACGAATACTCGCATTGTATCTTTTCAATAGTCACGTTCTTTTGACTTTATCCAGTTTATTAATTTCGCCGTATATATGGTCCCAACAGTTCCTTCAAAAGGGTCTAAAGTTTTGATGAGAGATCTATCAAATTGTTTTAAATTAAGATTACTTCTTAATTTTTATCGTTAAAATGCTTACGTTATTATTAAGAAGAAAAAACAAAGTATTTTGATATTATTTTAGTAATTTTTTAATTCTTTCTAGCACGTTCGAAATGTTCGTTAAAGTTCTTTATTTTCTTACATCAGCAAGATTAGTAGAGCTTTTAATCGTCTTATTTTGGTATAAAAACATATTGTCTTGGAAGTTCTTTCAAAAATCCAATAATTTCTCAAATTTTAATTAAATTTTTCAAGATTTATTCGCAAACAAATGAAATTATTTTTGAAATTTATTTTTAGAAAATCTTGGTAAAAATCTATTTTTACTTTTGTTACATCCACTTAATAAATTTTAATAAATTTCGAGAAATTAAAATTTCAGCTCCTTCATTTTTATTTTATTTAAAAGCAAGACTCCTTCGAGAATTTAAATCTTTAAAGTTTTTTCAAACAGAAACACCATTTACCGAAAATCTGATCTGAATCGTAAAATAAAAAAAAATGGAATAAAACTATTATATTATTTAATTAGAAAAAAGCTTTTAATTGCTTTTATTTATAAGATATATTAAGGACATTATTAACTTCAGAAAAAATTAATGTCGCTAAATAATGAATTTATACAAGAAATGTTTTAATTTTTTTAAATTTTAATTAGAAAACTTTATTAAGTTTGAAATCCTTTAATATTCTTTATCAATTTCCGCTTTTAGATATATATTTACTAATGATAAATGGAAAAATGTAATACAAATCATCACACACCAATAATTGGAAAAGAATTTTGAATATGTATAAAGGTGCCGATTTTTGTAAGTACGGTCGACCATACAGGATATTATCAGAAAATTAGACCGATAACTATAGTAAAATTAAAGCCTACATTTCTAAAATGTAATAAAACAATAGATTACGGAGAATATTTCCTAATTTTTTAAGATTACTGAGTATGTAAAAATAATATAAAAAAAGTGCTCACTTCTTTTTCTTAAATTATGTTTCACGAATAAAGTCTCACATTAGACGTATCACAAGGCTGTCAACACGTCAAAACAGCTACTGCCTGTTAAAAACACAGCTACCGTTGTGTTAAAAAATGCCTGTTTGCGAGATTTTAAACTTAAAATAAATAATATTTGTTTCAAATCAGCTTAATTATACTTTAAATCAGCTAATATTCCCCAAATAAAATTTCAGAAAAAAACATTTTTTTTTACCATTTTTTACATTGCAATGATAAAGAAATAAAAGGGACGGTTCATAAGTTTTAGCAAGAAAAAACCATCCAGTTAATTTAAATTAGCTTTTGTATTACTACAAAGTATTTATTGTATTGGAAATATTCAATTTAATCTATTAGCTTGAAATTAAAACGAGAATGAACGTTTCAATAAAGAATTTTCATTTTTAAAAATTCATTTAAACCTTAACTATCACGTGTTCAGGGGTGGGCCTTACTGTAAAGGTGGAATACGACCAGTGAGAAGATACATCCTTTCTATTTTTCTTATTTAATAAATTCATTTTCTATCCAGAAGTTTTCTCACAGAATAATTTCTGGATTATTAATCATATATCGTTTGTTCATGTAGTTCGTTGTGACATAGTTTATCAACACTTCAATAATTTATGAGCAGACGACGGGAAAATGAAACAGAATTAAACAGACACCTACTACCACTCAAAAAAATGTTCGCCTGTAAAACAAATTATTTTTTCCATCAAAATCAATGGCCTAAACAGTAAATTAATAAAATATCCCATGCCATTTTTCACTAGTTCGGTATCCGTCGCTTCGCCGAGAAAAAGATTACGAGATCTCAAATCTGAATTGTTTCTCTATTTAAAACAATAAATTTATTAGAAAATATATTTAATTTAAACAAACTGGAGAACATAAAAAAGGACTTCACTGACCGGCAATTTCGGTTTATAAGCTCTTGTTACCGTGAGATTCGGAATTAATTTTACGTTTTAAAGGGAGAATAAAACGTATGATATTTTGCAAAAAGAAATATTAACTTTTCTGAAATTAAATATTTTCTTCAAAGAATAATCCTGCAATTTCGAAGCCAATGTAAAGCCCATTCTCACATTCTTATTTTATAGCCTCAAAGATTGTATAAAACCCATTTTCCTGTTTAAAATTTAACGTTAAAGAATATGAATATATCCATTATGCTGACAGGAGAAAAAAACAAAAAATGACATACTAAATGATGCCAGCATTTTCGTAATGGAAGAAAAGCCATTATCTTGTTCAGAAATTAAGTTTAATGTTTTGTAAGATGAAATCAAACAGAGTCATTGTATTATTCACAAGGAGACGCTGTATTGTTACAGATGGAAATTAACATTAAATGTTTGGAGACAAAATGATTCAAATTGTTGTTAAAAATTCATTTTAATTGTTTAAAGATGGAATATGAGTATTATTATTCATTTTAAAATGAATATCAGGATACAAAAAAGCAATTATCTCTATTGTTTGAAATAAAGTCACGTGACAGCCTCTTAGTAACGTCACTGCATAGTGACGAAAGTGTCATTCAATCAATCCTACAATCAGTCAGCTCCCAGGAGTTAAACCGAGCAGATGTTTCTTGGGCTTGGGCCACTTGGTTCGCGGAGAGGTTAAATCTGCCCCATTCCGTACGTGGTGCAGTGTAAAAACCTATGGCACCGTTTTTCAATAGAAACGTATGTTCATCAGATATAGAAAATATCTCCAGTTCGCAGGTCCTTACGCCGGGAAAAAAAGTCCGGACACGCCGTTTCCCTTTGGCAGAATCTTTCTTCGCTGGGGACATAGAAGATATATTCCGAGTTTGAATGTGGAATCGTAAATATGGATTCTCCGGAAACACAGAATAACATCTCCATATTATAAGTCAAACCAGATTTTTGTGTTCTCCTTTCCCACTGCTTGTAGTGTAGACACGTGTTATATTTTCACATTGAACACGTGTAAATATGTAAATATATAATTTTGTGTATGATTTAGCAACATAAAATCCTCTCTAAAGAAAAAAGAATGTTTATCATATCCTATTTCTTTCAGCTATTCCGTCCTGTCCATGAGATAAGGTGATATTACACCATGGATACAATAATGCTCATAGTATGGAAAATACAAATAGGAGAATGTATCTGTCTACTATAGTTCACCCATTGAGTCAACCCGACATGACATGTAATTAATAACCTACGTCCATGTTTCATTTTTATGAACTGAATAAAATACCGTTGTTATTCCGATAATAACGTTTTTTTTTTATCTAATAAAAAATAAATTTTTTATGAATGGAATAAAAAAAACACTATTTTCTAGAGAATATAATAATTCCAGTCGAATTCGTTAGATTCACTTATGCACAGCTACCCTTGGGTAAGGTATAAATCCATGTCTTATCCTCCCGGTTGAATAGCAGAACAGACTGTGTCCTGTCGCCTTGGTTGACAACCAGTCTACTATAGAAAGAAATGACAACCTAATGTGAGAAAATCATCTACTAGTCACTCGTGAATCGAAATAGTTATGAATGTATAAAGTGTATCGCGTATGGCACTTAACTGACTGTTTGAAGCAAGAACAAAAGAAGAAAACTCAGGAGGACAGTAGGAAGCAACTGACATTGCATTTAACTATTTTAAAATTAAATTTTGCCTGAAATCATGGAGCGGAAAAGAGTTCGACAAGCGAGAAATGCGAGAAAAGAAATTATTAGCCTCGTACTTACGGTTACATGTAGCCCATTCAACTGCAAATTGGTGAGACCTTATCGCTAGTCTAGTACTTTGTTTAAATTTTTTTTTAAATGTTTAGGTACCATGGCAATGATCTCATCTGAAAAACTCACATGAAAGTATTAACAGAAAAGGCACAGAGATGTAGGAGAAAAGTGAATGAAGCTGAGACGCCAGATAAGGACCAGTGATATTGCATTCACGGAAAAGGATAAAACTCCTTATCTAATCCAGAAACGAATGTTAGATTTATAAAACATGGATCAAGAGCTATCATTTCCTTTCAAGATCATAGATAGATAGATAGATAGATAGATAGATATAAATAAACTGAGTTATAGTAGATTCATATGAAGAGGCGGACAAGTGTATAGATAGATAGATAGATAGATAGATATAAATAAACTGAGTTATAGTAGATTCATATGAAGAGGCGGACAAGTGTATAGATAGATAGATAGATAGATAGATAGATAGATAGATAGATAGATAGATAGATAGATAGTACTCCATTAGTGAGGAGGAAGATCCACTCAGGATTTTCTCGCTGGAGTCCATACTTCAAATCTACAAATCAACAAGTCGTCCTTGCATGGAATACTGCTGCCACATATGGTCTGGTGCCCCTGCTGTTCATTTCGAGGTCCTAAACAAAATCTAGAGACGGATATGTAACGTGGTTGGTTCTGATCTGGCATCTCGTCTGCAGTCGTTATTTCACAGTGATATGCCTTCGCTCTGTTTTTCTACAAGTCCTTTCATGGCAACTACCCCGACGAGCTACTTTAACTGGTACCCAAATTGCATGAATTTAAGCGTGCTACTATGTTAGCATCTCAGTCCCACCATTTCACTGTCGAAACGACTAAATGTAGACATATCTTCTACAACAACATCATCTTATCTCGCACCTCCTGTCAGTGGAACTCTCTTCCTATCACTTGCTTCCCTGATAGCTATAATCTTCAACTATCCAAATGTAATGTCAATCAACATCTTCTCATACCTTGACCTTAATCCCTGTCCTTCTTTATCCTTTTCCCAAACACTCCTCTTTACTCTTACTCTGACTCTCTGTAATCCCTAGGGTGCTAATGGCACTGCTGCCATTACATTCATAATCTATATAATTTGAAGGTAATCTATCTTACAATTCAGAACATCATGATTTCTTTTACGGACTTACAGCAAACCCATTTAGTAATCATCTTTGAATGGCTCTTTGTCCATATATTTATTGAAGAATAATAAAACTAAAAACTAAAAAAGAAAGCCCATATTATTTTCGCTTTTTAAAAAAATAATTAAACCAAATGTAACAGAGAATCGGATTAGCCCGATAAAAGACTCCGAGTTGGTTGTATGTGGTGCTGTAATACCAAGATTTGCGTCCCCTTCCACAATACCATGTGCTGCTACCTTTGCCATACATCTCGAAATGGTTCGAGAAAACGCGAGAAGAGATATGCCAGTGCCAGTATCCTCTCCAGCCGGGCATTACCTGCGATCATGGGCAATGTATCTCTGTTATACATTCGGAGAGCGTTTCTACACCGGACGTTGTGGCCCTTCCAGGCCGTCTTGCTGAAAGGGTGGAAGTACCGCTTTACACGTTTAGGCTTCGGTATCAATGTGGCGCCTGTTGTAATGAAGCAATCCATGATGCCACTTCGGCATACATAGATGATATCTTCGTCGACAAAAGTGCGATTTCCCTAGTGCACGTCAGAAAGCCTATATCTGACTTTGGAATAATCTGCAAGGACCCCGTGAGAATCGATGATGCTTTGTTGGCATGTCTGGCGGGAGCGCTTCGATGGAAACGAGGAAGAAAGTTCCCAGACATTCCAACTGATATCACGCGTTGTAATACGTTCTCTCTGCGCGGACTAATGTCCTCATCATTGTTCTTTTTATAACAAAGTTTCGGTCGTTGTAACTAGTTCTATGTTTGGTTTAATGCTCAAGGTTCTCAACACATAACTGTCGTAACAGATTAAAGTGTTGGTATGTGATTTTGGTAATATAGTAATTGTGAGTTCAATCCCTGGATCCGGCAGAGTGCACTTGGACTCAGTGGAAACGGTCAAACAATAAGTGAGCAGTATTAAATAAGAATTAGACGATATATCCCTGGAGGGGAGGGGGCTTCGAATGAGTAAAATCTGCTCCCGTAAATTAAATGAGGACTTGACTTGTATAGGTTTTCACCCTGGTCGGGTTGAACCGGCTTCCTCCCGAGCAAGTACAGCATCACGGACCATCGCTGCCCACGCTCGCCGATCTTGAGCCAGGTCACACGAAATGGCGAGCCATTCGCGATTCCATCGTCGAAGACCAACTACTTGTGGACCCGATATTACTGCTAGGTCATCCTTGATTGTGCTAGCCCACGTCCTCAGCTGTCCACCGACACATTGAATGAGGAGTTCATTTCGAAATTCCTTGGGGGTTAACCCGATTGATATACATCTGAAGAAGGCCGGAACGCAAAAAAAAAACGACTGAAACGTTGTAGTAGCAATAACAAAAATTACGATAATAGTCCGTATGTTTAATAATGATAATAGTAGAAATTCAGACAGAAAAAATGTGTTGCTTAGTAATTAATATTACAAATTTTAAAAGCGGAATAAAAACCGTTTCAGAAAATAACAATTCATTTTTGAGATATTTCTTTGTCATATGTTGTCATATATTTCTTTGTCATAAGTTCTTCTGTAGGAAATTGTTTCCAAGAAACCTTCAAGGTATATTGATATGAGAAAAAACATGTGCATTTTATCATCTTTGGTTTGTTTGTTTTTTTTTTAAAATCATCTCAACCTAAGAAAAATGGTGGGGAATGCTATAAGTATGCAGTGGGGCTACAGGGTGTGAATGTGATAGAAAAGAATGAGAATAGGGAGGATTGAGGAAAGGACAAATGATGAAAGAAATTCAAGAAGATAGAAGATGGCGACTGACGTTGCATTTAAATTTTTGAAGACCACAGATATCAGGGAAGAAAGTAAATGGAATGAAGTTCCACAGGTGTGGACTGTAAGAAAGTTAACTCTTGGGATACAAGTATCGGTTGCATTTACCTATTTCGACAGTAAACGGGTGGGACATAGATGCCTATCTAGTAGCACGCTTAAATTCATGTAGTCAGGAAAAAAGGCCGTCAGAGGAGTTGCCATAGAAAATATTAGTAGAAGGAAGCGACGTCATGTCGGTGACAATGTGGCTGAAAATTAGATGCCAAGCCAGGATCGATTACGTTACACATCACTCAAATTACTGCTTATAATGTCGGTTAAATGCACGCCTGGCTAAATGACGGTTTGCACATGGGATACAGGTTCAATTCCTGTCGGATAATGCATATATTTCTGCGAAAATTCTCGAATATTCAGGCCGGTAAAGATAATTAATACTGAGTAATTAAAAAACAGAACATTTAATAAGTTGAATCCATAAAAATATAAACAGAATATATATATATATATATATATATATATATATATTTATATATATATATATATATATATATATATATTTAAAGAAAGAGGAAGAACATTTGGTGTTTGCATCCACAGTTTATTTATTTTTTCATAGTTCATTTATTTTTTGTAAATTTCACAATACAAATTATTACAAAAATTGCTTAATAAAATTTTTCAAAAAGTGCTCAATACAATTAATTTTAATTTTCAAAAGAGTTAATGATTTGTTTTAAATTTCCAAAATAAATCATTTTTATTATATGTTATCTAACACCAATTATAGTTCCAAAAAATGAACGTTTTTCTGTAAAATGTTTTTATTGTAATCTATTATAATAAAAATATTTTCAATATATATATATATATATATATATTTGTGTGTGTGTGTGTGTTTGTGTGTGTGTGCGTGTGTGTGTACAAGTAGTGGGTATCGGCTTGGACTGAGGGTTCGGAGATCCGAGTTTGAATTCCAGTCGAATCCATTACGCGCTTGGGAAAGGTATGTCTCTTCTCCCACCAGCTATGGGTAATTAGCAGAACAGACTGGATTCTATAGACTTGGATGGCAACTAGTTTAGGAGAAGGACAACTCTGAATTCCTAACCTTCGGAATGTTGTTTGGGACCTTGTGTGTGTGTGTGTGTGTGTTTGTGTGTCTGTGTGTCTGTGTGCGTGCATGTAAGTGTATGGATAAAATATTTGTCTGATTTAATCCTTATATATATATATATATATATATATATATATATATATATATATATATATATATTTATATATATATAAACTTATATTCAGAATAGATTGAAAAGAATAAATAAGAATAAAAAATAAGCAAAAGCAAGTAAAAAATATTCAATCCACGTAAATATATATATATATATATATATATATATATATATATATATATAAAGTAAATATTAAACAAGTTAACAAACCAAAATAACCGTTAGAATAGACTGAACCCATCAATCCCAAAATTAGACGAAAAATTGCAACAATTACCTTCTCAGACCAAAACAAACTACTAAATAAACGATCAGAACTCATCTCAAAAAAGTTTTTTTACTAGTTTACTAAAAAATCGAAAACCGAAAATAAAAAAGGAAAATAAATAATAATAAATAAATCGAAATAAATAAATAAATAAGCCGCCAAAATAACCGTTAGAATAACTACCCATAACACACAACTGACTCATATCTATAAATAGTCAAGAAAAAACGAACACATGGGGCCTGATGTTGAGTTCAATGTTCTCTTTCAGTCATGATTAAATCGAAATCCCTTTTCCATCTACCAACATACTGTACTGACAATACATTTTTTTTATTGTTCCAAACATTTCAAATGATATTAAGTAATAAAAGAAACAAAAGTGAAATGAAAATATTTGAGATTAATAACAAAATGTAAAATAGCTTTAATATTTCACGGGGTACAATATATACCCTTATTAAAAATATTTGATGTCTTTTGTTATGGATAAAAATTATTAACATATAAAATTATGAAATACTAATTTTTTCTGGTTTATGGGATATCGTGTTAATTATATATCTTTTTCCATGACTTATATTTAAGGATTTTTAAAATACAAGTTGTGTTTTTATTTTTGCAATTTATTAACATATTAAAACCTGTACTTTTTCTAATTCAAACATTTATTTTAGCCAGTTATTTAATGAAATTACTTAATTTATCTATTTTGGTTAATTGCGTTCTGAAGTCATTCTGAGCATCTCTTAGTAGGCCAATTATCCAAAGTAGAACGTGCTGGAACAAGCTAGAATATTAAACATATTCGACTTGATTTTCCAAAGACGCTTGTACTGGCTCGGCTACGTCAGCCACATTGCAGGTATGTTAGTATAGAGAATAAGATGCTGTGTGGAGAACTTTTGTCTGCCTCCAAAGTTTACAGGGTGACCAGTTATTTATTACAAAATTATCTTCAAACGTCTCGTATAAGCAGGGCGAATTCAATGCAGCAGTCCCGGAAACTAACGGAAAATAACGCAGCAGCTGCAGGTATTTTTTTTGTCGAAATTGACATTAAGACGAATGGAAATAGGAAATATAATCGGTGAAAATAGAAGAGAGAAGATAGAAGCTAAAAACTACCACCGAAAATGTGATACGCGGCTATCACGTACAGTAATTGCAATAAAAGAAAGCCTGCTATTCCAAGGTAGGACTGCACATGTACAGACTAGACCAACACCTGATAAATGCTCTGTTGTCTTATGAGAAAAGAACAATGCCAAAAATAATAATTTATATGCTCATACTCATATCAGTGTTCACTGAAAATCTGAAAAATTTCATTTGATTACATCAAACTGGATTTCGAAGTTACCAACTTGCAAAATAAAATCTGACATTGTATAATGAGTTTGATTTCAATTTCATAAATGAAAACATTTCTGAACACTATGTCAGTTATGTACCATGCGTGATACACGCTTAGGCAATCATGTACCTTGCTATAGATGAATGATGAGGCAGATTTTGCCATTTCTTTCTGCGGTAGACCAGTTTCCATAGAAGGCTAGAAAACCCGGTCTGTCCTGCTATTTACCCATGGCTGGGGGTAAAAGAAGAGGATTCATAGCTTTTCCAAGATTATTAGCACGTAAGTGAAAGTAATGGATTCGACTGGAATTCGAACTCGGCTCTTAATTCGAGTAGCTAACCATTACTCCAGCGGGCCTCCTGAACACAATATTCCTGAATAACGTAATAGATTTTTAATTGTCTTCAAAAAGCTAAGATTATTCCTGAATAGTTTTATGTTTTAAAAATATATGATTTAATGACAAATATATTTTTATTCCATATCTATAAATAGAAAATAGCTTTAGAATGAAAATAACGAGTTTGTATTTTTTTCAGCAATTGGTTCTCCTTACTTTCTGGAAATACTAATACAAATTTGTGATAAAAAACTTAAAGAGGCATCCATACTTCAGTTCTTTTACTTTGCTATGTCCATTCAGGAAGGCCCTTATAGTGGTTGGTGTGTGTGTGTGATACAATATAATTTTCGGCTTTTCTATATTTATGGGTTAAATTGCGCAATATATATATATATATAATATATATATATATATATATATATATATTAAGACATTTTATGCTTATACATTCTTTTTATAGATACAAATATTTAAGTAAATGCTCTATTTTTACAATAAACAGTATTAATAACATTTACCGGCCTGAATGTCCGAGAAACTTTCATAGAAAATATTCTGTCGGAGGACGAATATATTCTATGAAAATTTCTAGGACATTCAGGCCGGTAAATGTTATTTAATACTGTTTATTATAAAACAGAGCATTTACTTAAATATTTGTATCTATAAAAAGAATATATAAACATAAAATGTCTTAAAATAATTGTTGGACTTTATCCATTTCAATATATATATATATATATATATATATATATATATATGTGTGTGTGTGTGTGTGTGTGTGTGTATGTATGTGTCTGTGTGTGTGTGCGTGTGTGATATAACGACATACAATTTTGTATAATTTTATATAACAAGAGACACTATTTAGAAAAACAGACATTAGAAAAACGTTTTTTTCATTTCATCCGTTAGGATTTCCTGGGACTGGGCCTTGTAGATGTTGTCATGTCTACACATGCGCACGAAACGAGAGACGCTGGTAGTTTCAAACATATCCTTTTTTAAGCTACCAGCGTCTCTTGTTTCGTGTGCATGTGTAGACATGACAACATCAATAAGATCCGTTCTGATGAAATCCTGACGCATGAAATGCGTCATTAACACGTTTTTCCAATATGTCATACTATTATATATATATATATATATATATATATATATATATATATATATATATATATATATATATATATATATATAAATAGACAACACTTGTCTATATTATTTAATGAAATATGTATGAATGAAAAAATGCTGCCTAAATACACACAATTGAAATTACATGATCCAGCAGCCCACAATACTATCAATATTGGAATTATAAATATTGCCTTGTGAAAAGGCAAATTGAAAGATCCAAGGAAAAATTGTCATCTTTGATAATGGCTTATATAAGCCGAAAGCTTAGATTGTATTAAAAAATATGTATCAATATTGTGATTTTCTTTCTTCGCTTAATGATAATGTTATGAAGCTTATCAGACGTTATGAAAAGAATTTACATAAAATAAATAATAAACACTTGTCTATATTATTTAATGAAACATGTATATATATATATATATATATATATATATATATATATATATATATATATGTATATATATATATATATAAATGAAGAGAAAGAACAAACAGATTTAGAATCCACAGTACTTTAGCATTTAAAGAGTGCTCAATACACCGTAGAGTATAATAATTTTAATGACATTTATATTTTGAAATATTTTACATTGCGACACGGAAATTTCCATGTTTCGTGGATTAAATATTTTTAATGACGTCATCAGGCAATGTTCTGTAACTTTTGATGAAAATGGTTTACTTTTGAAAACAAATATGTTTGCTTATTAAAGAGTTAAGTAGGAGGGCGGAACCAGATTTTAAAATCTTATGGGTATGTCTCTTTTGACTAATCAAAAGACGGGTCAAATCTAAGGCAGAAAATACAGGTTATTTGTTGGAAGTGGTATTCCTACACGTCTTGGGGAACTGTCATATTAAGACACAAGCTCATACTTCCGGTTAAGAATATACAGGGTGTTTCAAAAAGAATACGCCAAAATCATTACGCTGTTTTTTCAGGTCTATAGCATTGTAGTGAACTGAATCAGTGGTTATTTGATAAAGTAATTATCAAAGTTTGATTGGGTGTCAGTTTCACCGCTTCTGGTGCAGCTGAATTGTGGGAAGATCAATCAAAATGGCGACTCCTCAGCAGAAGGCATTATGCGTGCTTGAGTTCGCGAAAACAAACGCCATTGTCACAGTGCAGTGTGCTTTCAGAACAGAATTCGGCATTGATCCGCCCCATCGTGAGAGCATTCGACGGTGGGTTAAACAGTTTAAAGAGAGTGGGTGCCTGTGCAAAGGAAAGAGTCTTGGAAACCACGTGTTACAGAGGAGCAAGTGGAGAAGATTCATGATGCATTTGAGAGCAGCCCACGTAAGTCCGTACGTCGAGCAAGTCTTCAGCTTGCCATCCCTCATACCTCTGTCTGGCATGTGTTAAAGAGACGATTATACATGAAACCATACAAACTAAGCCTCGTCCAAGCACTTACTAATTATGACAAGGTGATGCGGAGGACATTCTGTGAGTCAATGCTGGAGATGGAGGAAGGTGATGAAACTCTCTTTTCACGTTTAGTTTTTAGTGACGAAGCGAATTTCCATTTGAGAGGCACAGTCAATCGTCACAATGTGTGCATTTGGGGAACAGAGCACCCAAAACTGGCTATTCACTTTACTGCAAGCAGATTCGAATGACTTCATTTTTCAGCAAGATGGAGCACCACCCCATTGGCCTCTCAGGGTTAGTGCTTATCTGAATTAAAACGTGCCTCAGCAATGGATTGGGAGGAGAGGTGCTAAAGATCTTACTCTCTCTGTGCTTGGCCTGTCAGATCCCTGGACCTCACTGTGTATGACTTTTTCTTGTGGGGTTATGTTAAAGACCAAGTTTATGTTCCAGCACTTCCAGCAAGTATCGATCACTTGAAAGATCGAATAACAGCTGTAATCAACACGGCGGACCGTGACATGCTGAGGCGTGTTTGGGAGGAATTCTCATATCGGCTTGATGTTGTCCGCGCTGCCGGTGGTGGACACATTGAGCACTTATAAAACATGAAATGAAACTTGAATGTATATACAACACATGTGTTCATGCTAGGGGTTTGTAATTTTTTTCGTTTTTGACACATCACGTAATGATTTTGGCGTATTCTTTTTTAAACACCCTGTATATTTAAGTTACGAAGAAATATGTTATGATATATTTGGGAAACAAGCTTTTTTTAAAAACATGTTTCATTGAATATGACAGACAAGGATAAATTTAATTAATTAATTATTTTTTTATTTCTGTAGTTTTTTAAGTATTCTTATATATTTTCCATTTGGTGCTAGTAAGGGAGTTCAAAAATTGTCCGTATTATCCACTGTCTCAAGCGGTTCTTTAGTCATTTTCAAGAGGGTTTGGTTTTAGATGATCTTAATTTACCTTCATGTTCGACTGTTTAAGATATGCTTTTGTGATATTTTGAATACTAACAAAGACGCTCACTCGAATTCCCACCGCGTTCAACACGCGAAGCTCGGAATAAACGCTCATATTGAGACTGGTATTTATTGGTACAAAAAGTACAAATTGTGGCACGAGGCCAATAAAGGGGAGGGGTAGAGGCTGGTCAACACTAACTATCTTATACCTAGCTAATCAGATTTGCGACCCATTCGTACATTACATTTTACACATTCACCAAAAGAACTCGTCCATCACCAAACAATCCTTCAACCACCATAATACCACGTGCTCTCAAGGGAGACCTACCAAAATCGCGCCCCATACCATGAAAATTCTAATGATGATATATATATATACAATTCTAATAATGATAAAATGAGAGGGGAGGGAAATGAACCCAATAATAAACTTAAAATAAACACAAATACAAACTAAACATAATTGATGTTAGTAGGGACCGTCCAACCCATAAAACAGAGAGGCCGCTGTATTCTGCCCAGGGGACAAAATCAAGAGACGCTCTCGCTAAGGGAGTGGGAAAAAGTATAAAATATTAGGCTGGAATATAAAACTGACCCAGTCGAGATGAAAATGGGGCGGGGGTCAAAACAAACTGGGGAGGATGGGAATCTCGACTTGGATCATAACCAAAGAACGGCCGGGATGCAGGCCAGGAACAACACTTACTCACATTAACTAGGTACACTGAAGCTTGTCTAACCTAACCAAGGGGAGGGTTCCACAGGAAGCCACCCCGATGTGCAAAAGGTTGACCTAGAAGAGAAAATCAAGGCTAGCCCCGTTCACACGAAGCAAGCTCGCTTCTTTTACCCACCTTTCGCTAAAGACTGTCGAATGCAATCGTTTTCTATCCGATCTAATCTTCATCTTGAGCTGATGCTCGAAGAATCGAATCAGATCCGAATGAGAAAGACGATTGCCTCGCAAGACTTCCTCCTTTCGCGTCGTCCAAATCACCATTCGAGCCGTGGCCATCAGCGTCAGAAACACCATCCGTTTCATCCCGGAATACGGGGGCGACACATAGTCACACGCGTATGCGCGATCAATGGACACAAGCTGTTCGGGAGCGAGACGATCCGTCAGCTCGCCGACATGGTCCCATAAGGGGCGGACCTGGGGGCAATGGTAGAAGGCGTGCGCAGCCGTTTCTTCTAAGCCAAGGCCACACCGTTCACAGTCTGGTAAATCCGCCAAGCCCCATATGAAAGCCTTGTCGTTGAGAGGCAGCCGATTCCGAACCAATCGCCAGCTAAGTGAAAACTCAGGGTTACTGAGGTAATCCGCCGCTGGCGCCCAAGACCAGTAGGAGCAATACTCCTCCTCCGACAAGCCGAGCGTATCTCGTAGGAGATCCTTCGCGGGCCTCTCCACTAATTCACGATAGAAGACCTTCCTAGGCCGAGAAAGGTCACTGGACCGGGGAACGGCCCTCATGGCCGACCGACACTCGCGAAGGAAAACCGATTGATCCCGGGGTTTACGACCGCGCTCAACCCGCGAGATGGGGGGACTGATGGTAAGGCCAGGGAACGCGTCCCTAACAATCCCCTCCAGAATCGGATCTCCTCCAGTCAATGCACGGCGTAGGAAAGCCAACCTAGAGGCACGGATGTGACTCGGCAGGTGCGGCATTCCCAGCCCCCCATGACACGGATGTTTAGTGCAGACTCGTCTGTCGACAAGATTCCCGCGTCCCCTCCATAAAATGGAGGATAGCGATTGCTCGAGCGCCTTCTTGTGAGTCTTACAGAGAGGAAGTACGGACAATCGATAAAGAATCAGGGGGAAAATTTATGTAGCACACACCTCCGCCCTGACCTTCACGGACAACCTCCGTCGATTCCAAGTCTGACCGGCGGAATCGACATTTGCTCGTACTTCAGACCAATTCTTCTCCAGCTGGAGGTCAGGCCCAAACCACACTCCAAGAATGCGGACAGGACCGTCTGTCCAACCGAAGCGGCCCGGAAGAGCGACCCCCTTCCAGGCACCTAACCGCAAGCCTGTCACCTTCTCGTACCGATCAAGCGCCTTCTGTACCACCTCAATGTCGTTGCGGGACGACACGAAAGCAGATACGTCATCGGCGTACGCGGAAACCCTGGCTCGAGACCCTCCAGGAACGGCAATTCCACGTAGGGCTGGACTGCCGGTCTCGTCCTTCAGCCGGCGAAGGAGAGGCTCCAACGCCAAAGCATAAAGGAGAGGCGACAGCGGACAACCCTGACGAACCGACCTAGACAGCACGAACGCGTCCGACAGCCTTCCGTTCACCTGTACCACCGCACTGGGGGAGCGATACAGGAGGCTAATCCAGCGGCAGAAGTTGGGTGCGAATCCAGCGGCCTGCAGGACAGCTGCAAGATAGCGATGGTCGACCCTATCAAATGCCTTGGACTGATCCAAATTGATCAGCGCGGCTTCTTCGTCGTCTTTTACATCCTCTATGATCGTGCGGATCAGATGCAGGTTGCTCTGAATTGTTCGGCCACTCACAGAACAAGTCTGCTCAGGTCCCAACAGAGACTCGGCAACTGACTGCAAACGCTCCTGCAGGATCTTGGCCATAATCTTTAACTCTGTGTTTAGCAGAGTTATGGGCCTGTAATCATCTAGGTTCCCCCCACCACCTTTGCCCTTTTTCAACAGAGTGATCACACCCCTGGTGATCCGGTTGGGGATGGACCCCGACCGAAACCAGTTGTTGAACACTGCAGTCAAAATTGGAACAAAGATGTGCGACAGCCTCAAGTACAATTCATAGGGCAAACCATCCAGACCGGGCGACTTGCCTCTGCCGACCTTCTTCAAAACCGCGTAGACATCGCCCTCCGTAATCTCTCCCTCGCAGCTAGCCGCTTCAGTCGGCGAAAGCCGAGGAAAGTCAGCCAAATAGCTACGAAACTCCTCCTCACGGAGACCAGGCTCCTTGGTAAACCGGTTCTCGAAATGGCGCCGAAACGCTCCGCACATGTCGTCAGTGGCCCGAAGAGTACGCCCCTCCGGGGATTTGACTTCACGAATGTAACGATCGCCACCTCGACGGACCTCTTCCCTGCGCAGATCTGCGCCCAAGTTCACGGCTTCGGAAGACATCTTGCTTAACTTATGTCTAATTACCTGACCCATGTATCGCTCGCTATTCGATCGATCCAGGGCCTTCTTAGCTAAGGCTATCTCTAGGGGATCCCCCCAGCCACCGCCCGGGAATAACTAGCTTTAAGCGTCTTCACCTTTTCAGCTCTATCTAGAGCGAGCCGTTTGCTGAAATCAGTGGTGAAGGACCTAATCCTACATTTAAGGCGTTCCCACCAACTATTCCCGATAACCGCCCCCGCTAGCTCCCGCTGCACTAGTCTAGTTAGCTTCTCCTGGAAGTCCCGCCTGTCCAGTAAAGACAGATTGAACTTCCAGTACCCAGCCATTCTAGGCCAATTGTCTAACGCAACCCGGGCACAAACGAGTTTGTGATCCGAATAGCCTACCCAATGGAACGTAGGGCAATCTAGTAGTTCTATGTCGGCTCTTCTCACTAACATTCTGTCAAGGTAGCTAACCACCTTGTCAAAAGGCCAATTAAGAGCCCACGTCCACATTTTTCCCTCGGGATGATCGACCCGGTATCTATCGACGAGACCATAATCGTCGATCAGATCGACCAAGCTGCGATCGCCCCCTCTCCCGCTAGCAACCCCGCCCCCTGTCTAACTTAGGGTCCAGGATGGCATTCCAGTCCCCCATTAAAACTAGGCGCGTTGAATCCACCAGGAACGGCCCCAACCGCCGAAAGAACGAGACCCGCTCCTTCTGGTCATTGGGCGCATAAACCGCAACGACCCGGAACGAACCACTTTTCACGGCAATATCGGCCACGATCAACCGGCCCTCTGCATCGGTATGCACAAGGTCTACCTTCGCATCGAGAGTACGTCTGACAAGCAAAGAAACACCTCTGGCAGACCGGTCCCCATATGCTGAATAAACGACAAAGTCATCCTCCAGCACACACGCATCGGAACTGCAAACAAAGTGGGTCTCTTTGATCGCGGCGATATCCACATCAAAGGACAACAGGTCCCGGAGCAGGCGGGCAGCCTTACCCCGATCCCTCAAGCCATTCACATTCAGTATAGCTAACTTAACTGCCATCGTCTAGGCCTGCAAAAAGAAAAAAGAATAAGTGCAAAAACCTTATACACATACGGGGCGGAAATCTGCGTTGAGCAGGACCCCGACAGATTGTCCCAGACTGCCAGTGTCCAATTCAGTCGTCATACGACCGCCCAGGACAATACCGCCGACGTCAATAGGGTACATTAATTTAATAGCCCTATATAAGGAGGGGTGAACTAAAACCGGGAGCCTCCCAGAGCAAAAGTTGCTCAATCTCTTTAAGACAGGGTTGTCCAATTCGCACATTTTAATGTTCGGAAAGGCCTCCCTGGCCTCGAATATGTGGCTCCACACCTTCAGGTAGCCACCAGAGTCTCTGATACAGGTAATGACACCTGGAGCCTTTGGAAAATTACGGGGGTCCTCGACACTTTTGCCGTCCACCTCCGTCGTTTTGTACAGCACCTCCAACAGGGCCTTCCTTTGTTTGGACAGACCCCTTATGTACTCTTCTTTGTCAATTTTACAAATTGACTCGGGGCCCTCAAACATTTTCTTTTTCTTCTTTTTCTCCCTAGCAGGATGGGGAGGGGAGGAGGTGGACGTGTGTGGTGGTGTGTTCAACGAACTCTGGGAAGATGTGGAGGGAGAGAGGGTGTAGCACGGGAAGGGGAGGAAGGGAAGCTCTTAATGCCGGGAGAGCAGGACGATCTAATTGGCGAAGCCGGGAAGGAGCGCCTCCTGGTTTTGACCAGACTGCGTTCCGCCCGGCTACGACCAGAACAACTTTCTTGTGTTTTTCTTTCTTCTTCTTCCTCCTCCTCCTCCTCTTCTCTGCACCTCTTCAGAGACGCCACTCGAGGTGGAGGCATGTGTTCAACTTCCATCGGACTGTCTCTTTGTTCCTTTGGTTGCTGCTGCTGCTGCTGCTGTGGTTGTTGTGATTGTTGTTGTTGCTGCTGCTGCTGCTGTTTCTGTGGGTTTTTTTTGGGTGACTGTTTTTTCGACACTTCTTTTTCCCCTTTTTTCTTTTCCACCTGCTGTTTTGGTGCTGGTTGAGGCTTCTCCTTTTGGGTGGGGGGAGCTGGTACATTCTTCCCCTTCCTCCCATTTACAACCTCCTTCCAGGCGCTGTCAGCGTTTTTATCTGCTTCTGGATTTTTTTCGTTCACCGCTACTGCTGCTACTGGTGGCGTGGGCTGGCTTACAAGCTGAGGCTGTTTCGTTGGGCAATCTTTCGCCATGTGTCACCGGACACCACACACCCAACAATTCGGTCGCCTGCCTTCCACCACGACCCACATCTTTCTTTTCCTGCAAACCAGGGTGTTTGGAATTCTCCTAAATTCTTCCTGGCTCAGGGTCACCTACAGTTCAACGTCACCCGTGGCAATGCCGGACTTGCTCAGTATCGCTTTGACCTCCTCCACTTTTCCATACTTTTCCATTTTTTCATATTGAGACTTATTGTAAATTAATACAATTATGGCACAAGGCTAGTCTTCAATAACTATCATATACCTAGCTAATCGGATTCACGACCCATTCACACGTTACAATTTTCTCATTCACCATAAAAACTCGTCCGTCGCCAATCAATCCTCCATACACCATAATACCACATCCCCTAAGGGGAGGGATTGGCTATAAAAAAATAAAAATAAACGCTCATATTTGTATTCAAAATAACACTAAAGCGCTTGAAATAATGGACAGTACGGACATTATTTTTTCGCTCTCTTACTGCCACCAAACGTAAAAGTGTAAGAATGCAGGAAAAAAATTAATAAAAACGAATAAGATTTTCTCTGTCATATTCAACGAAACATATATATAAAGGGTACGATGACTTAATTGTCGCCATCTTGTATTTTGTGATTTTTCGCTTGCGCGTTCTTTGTTTTCGATTTTTTAACTACACACTATAATAGGGTCAGTTGGCCACCGTTGTGAGAAAATTAGCATCATGACGCAATTCACTCTGCCAGAAATTTGGAAAAATATGACGTACTGCTTAGCATTCACACTGGAAACTCCAAGACGAACATTTCAAAGTGTCAATATCAGGACAGTACAGAGAATTCGCAAAGAGTTGAACGAGTCTAATGGTGATTACGAAGGCAAAACTGATTCTGATATTTCTTATAATAAAAGAACTCCCGAATTTGTTTGTGAGGGCCTCGAACTCGACTCGTGGCTTTTATCACGTGTCTTGAAGAAGTAGTGCTGCCCTGAGTCAAGATGGTGCCTGATGGAAGACCCTATGTCTGGCAACAAGACTCCGCACCATGCTACACAAACAGGAGAACCCAGTCATGGCTGTCAGACGATTTCTGTAACCCCCTCACCTATTGCATCTGACCACCTAAATCCCTTGATTATCGTAGCTGAGCGAGAGACCAACAACACTCTTTGTAACACCAAGTATAAACTAAAGGCAAAGATTATGGCAACATTCACCAACGTAAACAAGGAGACCGTCCAGAAGAGATGCAGGAGATTCCGGTGTCGTCAAAACAGGACATGGTTGAAGCCATGATGATTTTATTGACTAAATTTACTCATTATTATTCCAAGATATTTTTACGTAATTCTGGTAAATATAACAGTTAAAATGAAATTATTTATATTTTTGTGTATTTTAGACGACATTTTTTCCATCGCACCCTATATGTGTGTGTGTGTGTGTGTGTGTGTGTGTGTGTGTGTGTGTGTGTGTTTTAAGATAGGGTTCATAAATAAATATTTAACGATTATAATCGAATAAAAGAAATATAACCTAAGGTGTCTTTTGACAGACAATTCATCAAATGTGAATTGTCGGTATTAAAATACAACTAAATGCATTTTTTTTTAAAATACGATCTTAACATTGGAGAAAAGACAAGAAGAGGGTGAAATAAATTATTATTGCCATCCAGATCGAGCCAATGACTCCCAAAGCAGATCGATGGAGAATAAATGTGTAGTCCTCTGGGATATCATTTGGCTAATATTTCAGTAAGGTTCCAGAAGAAGCAAATGTTTGATTGGTTCCCAAACTGTTACGCAAGTTATGTCGATCTTACCTTGCGTCTTTTATATCACATAGCGAATTGCATAGATTTTTTCAACATTTGAACCCTCCTCACAATTTACGATACCAAAAAATAAAAATATGCCGCCTTTCTTAGTCGTGTTAATCGAGAAAACTCACAATTTTCGTCATTATATAGAAAACCCATTTTTACAAGGTGATATCTTAGTTGGGATTCCTTTGCCCCAAATTTATGAAGATTAACCTTATCAAAACTCTTACCCACCGTGTACTAATGACATGTAAATGGGATGCTGAACTCAAGCAAATCCCCGATATTTTTCTTGCAAATTTAAGAAATAGAAAATTTTAAATAGAAATTTTAAATCTAATGTTACTCAGAACAATAATTTCAGGTTAGCTACATGAAATTGTTTTACATTAGACTTAAAATTTCTAAGTTTCATGATATTAAATCATTTGGTCTTCGTAAAGGTCCTGTTTATATCAAGCCGCCATGGATTGGACCACCTAGTCCATTTTTGTCGATATGATCTCACCGTCTATAATGCATTGTTTTAATTCTATTGTAATACGGGCCATTTTCCCTACTAGAAGACCGTTCCCGTCCATCCGTAAATATATTTTGCCTACCCTGCAACAATATTTAGTTATTTATCGCTTTAAATGTCTGTGCGACGCAGACTATGTGGCTAAAATCATTCAGTAGCTAGAGGTAAGAATTGCTCAACATGTGCTCTCTGTTGTGGATCGGTTTTATATTAATAAGATTCCCCCCTCTCTCTCTCTCTCTCTATATATATATATATATATATATAATAGTTAAACCTAAAGAGCCAGACAAACATACTAAGATTTCACCTTTCCCTGACGATCCGCTTAGGTGAAACATTGGTAGGTTTGTCTGGCTCTCTAGGTTTAATTAGGTCTGCTCTACTTAACGTATTCAGTAATTTATTTAGTTATTTTGCTTACTCGTATCGTTTTTTTTTTCTTTGGGCCTTGGACTTGAATGCTAGAAGATTATTTTCGGCTAACGTACAGGTTCTTGGTTCTTTCTTTTTTTATAGTTTTTTTCTCCCTTTGGTATTGGTTTGATTATATACAATTCAAGACACCGAAGTATATATATATATAGACACTAGTATATATATATATATATATATATATATATATATATATATATATATATATATATATATGTCAGGGTTTTTTTCCTGAATGTACTAGAGGTACTTTCCTTGTCGCTGCCGGGTCATGTATCTAAAAATGTTACATAAATAAATGAATGAATAAATAAATAAATAAATGACGACTTATACATTATAAGTAGTCTTTAATCAAACATATATAAAAGAGGGGTTGCTGTCGAAATACACAATAATAAAATTAAATGACCTGGCAGATACCAAGGAAAGTAACACTACAATATTCAGAAAAAAAAAAATCTTGATTTACACCAAATAACAACAGCTAAAAATGAACATCAGCATTTATCATATGCCCCACGTAGAAAACAAGGTATTTAAAAAAAATTACTGGCGCGGTACCTTACCAGATTTTTTTTTTTTATGATTCTTGTATATGTGCGTGGGTGCGTCATTGTTCACCTCGAGGTGGTGTAATGGTTACCAAGCTTCTCTCACTAGAACACTTACGACGAAGTAGTGAATTCAACCCTCACTGAGTAACCCCATACTTTCGGCGTTGTACCACATTTAAGCTACCCTTAGAAAATCGCTTGTGCGTGCATAAAACAGGACCGAGGCAAAAATTTTAAAATTGTTAAACGGTTTTCCATTTGTCATGTTTTCTTTTTTTTTTTTATGTGATGTTTCACTCAGGTCAAGGTTGTACTGATCAGGGAAACATTTTGTTGAGGGTCCGTTCTGCAGAGGAGTGGTTCACGGGAAGCTGTTCGAGTGGGATATCTTTCTCACCAATGATATACAGATGGAATGTGGGTGGTTTGCTACAATGTGAGTGGTATGGCGGCTCCTAGCGGCGAAGGTTAGAACTGGCGTAATCAAGAAATGCAGTTCGTCTGAGTACTGTCCATGGAGGTAGTGACTGAACAGCGAGAGGTTTGCTACATGCCCCTTGTGAGAGAAGGGTTGGGGTTGGAAAATAATTTGTCACCTACAAAGACGCTTTTGGACTATATCGAGACTGGAAAGTGGGGACTCGTCAGCTCCTGTTCAAATATGACAACAGTACTCCATTCTAGGCCTGTTCAAGCTCTCGTAAAATAGAGGATAGCACGAGGAGTCATATTCTTCAAACTTTCTCTGGATTCTATACGCATATTGCCGCACGTAAGATACAAGGGCATAGGTTAAAAATTAAATCTGTTACTTGCAACACATTCTGAGAAATTAGGTAAGGATTTACATGAAATTCATTTCAGAATAGGCGATATGAATCTTTTGCTTACAATTCATTCTAAAAATATTATGTGGATAGATAAATTCAAAGTAAAAAGCTAGGAGAATGTATAAATAAAATGAACAAGAAAATTGTAAAGATACAGAATAAATATTAACGGTTTTATTTATTTATTTATTCATTCATTTATTTATTTATTTAATTATTTACTCATTTATTTATTTATCAATTTAATTAATCATTTATTTATTCATTCATTCATTTATTTGATTATTTATACATTTATTCACCCATTTATTTATTTATTCATTTATTTATTTATTCATTTATTTATTTATTCATTAATCCATTTATTTTTTTATCCATTTATTTATTTATTTATCCATTTATTTATTTATTTATCCATTCATTTATTTATTTATTTATTCATTTATTTATTTATCCATTTATTTATTTATTTATTTATCCATTCATTTATTTATTTATTTATTCATTTATTTATTTATCCATTCATTTATTTATTTATTTATTTATTCATTTATTTATCCATTTATTTATTTATTTATTTATTTTTTTATCCATTTATTTATTTATTTATCCATTCATTTATTTATTCATTTATTTATTCATTTATTTATTTTTTTATCCATTTATTTATTTATTTATCCATTCATTTATTTATTTATTCATTTATTTATTTATCCATTTATTTATTTATTTATTTATTTATTCATTTATCCATTTATTTATTTATTCATTTATTTATTCATTTATTTATTTTTTATCCATTCATTTATTTATTTATTTATTTATTCATTTATTTATTTATCCATTTATTTATTTATTTTTTTATCTATTTATTTATTTATTTATTCATCTATTTATTTATTTATTTATTTATTTATTTATTCATTTATTTATTTATTTATTTATTTATCCATTTATTTATTTATTTTTTTATCTATTTATTTATTTATTTATTTATCCATTTATTTATTTATTTATTTATCCATTTATTTATTTATTTATTCATTTATTTATTTATTCATTTATTCATTTATTTATTCATTCATTTCTTCATTTATTTATTCATTTATTTATTTATTCCTTTATCTATGTATTTCTTCATTTATTTATTAAATTATTTATTTATTTATTCATTTTTTTTACAACAGTAGCACGGTTTCATTGTTTTGTTTTTTGTTTTTTTCATCACGTAAATGTCAGCTTAATGAAAAAGTACGAAAGATTTATCAATTAAGCATATTTCTTTCTTTCGTTTTCCACCGACCACTCTCCCACTGGCAGGATGTGGTAAGCCGGTCGTTTGTCTATTCCTTTCTTTTTACGTGTCATGTCCTTTCAGGACGTAGGCGATTATGGCTCTCCACTTCTCTCTATCCCTTGCAGCTCTCAACAAGTTTCTTCCCTCTGCTTCCTCTTCCAGACCACGTTCTGTCATCCACTTGGTTAAGCCCGCCAGGTATGTCACGCGTCGTTTTCCTTTGTCTCCCTCTCTCTATATTCGATGCGTGAGTGTCAGATTCTCCATGACCTCCGTCCTCATTATATATTCCAGAAGCGTCAGCTGTCTCTTCCTGATATCAAGCATGAGCCTCCTCCTTGTTACATGCACGGAAATTGTTCAGACAAGCTATATTCCTCGGTCCCGCCAATTCAAACCTTCAACACCCCCCCACATTCCATCCGTATTCCATCGATGAGAAGTAAGGTCCACTCGAACAGCTTCATCCCGCGAACCACTACTCTGTAGAACCAACTCCCAAGAGGAAGTTTCCCTGATAACTACAATCTTAACTTGTTTATGTCGAAGGTTAAACGTTATCTTGCACTCCTGTCCGCACAAATTGCCTCCTAACGTAACCCTCTAATTCGAGGGACCCACGAGCCTTGTAAATGTGAATCTTACTATATATATATATATATATATATATATAGATAGATAGATAGATAGATAGATAGATAGATAGATAGATAGATAGGTATAGATGTGTGTGTGTGTGCGTGTGTGCGCACGCGCGTTATTTAAAAATTATATACGGTATTTACTTTTGGAGAACTTTCCTAAAAATCTCCTTACTAATTTAAGTTTAACAAACTCAGCAAAATATTACGATAACGATCTTATAAATAAATACAGATCATTATTTACAGTATAAGGGGGAACAAATGAAAAGCTTTCAAATTGACAGGTTTTTTCCTTTTTACTGAAGCAGACATCAAAAACATGAGAGCCTTATCACCTCCTATATCTTCCCTTTCCTTCTTTCAATCTTTCTTGTATCCCTTCATTTTTGTCTTCTATACTTATTTATTAAAACTAAACAGCTCCTTTGATATACAAGGTCATTGAACAGTAACTCTCTATTATATGTATGATGGTTTCTCCCGTTTTGTAAAACTTAAGACGGAAGAGTCCACTATACATAAAATAAGGAGTTATTTTTCAAACACCATATATTTTTTTCTTCTGTCTGTTCTTGCAATCAGACAGGAATGGCCCATTGTTTTTCCGAGGTAAAGGCAGAAGTCTACGTACGCAATGATTAATAAACTAAAGAACACGCATAATTAAGAAAAATTAAAAAAAAAGACAGTGTTTAACAATATTTTACATTTCGATAGTGATGTAATTAATATGCATACACCTGGATTCACCCTCGCCGTAATATGATTGGCTGGTGTCAGCCATAAATACAGACTGATGTGGAGGTACATGGACTGCGTCTCTTGACGACGCCTATTGGCTACGCCTATTGCTTACGACGAGGACCAGTCCATTACGGTTACCTGTTAGATTGTCCTACTCGGTTACAGTAGCGAACAACCACTTTGCTATTTCGAACAAATATATCCCTTTCTGGGACATATCAGATAGTATCTGTCTTCTTCAAATTAAGTTTAAAAATTGTATACATATATTTATAAAAATATAAAAAATACAAGTCTGATAGTTGTCTTGAGAAGAAAAAGTTTTATTGGTAATCAATGCGACAGAGCAAATGAAACGCAGCCAGCGTAAATTGAATTATAATAATTAAAAGCAATAACAATAATAATTATTGTTATTGCTTTAATTACAAATATCAATTATTTTGAATTATTATTAATAAAACCTTTCTGGATTATTTAAATATAGCGAATTTCAATTTCATTTCAATTCGATTCACCTGAATTTTTTAAAAATAATATAAATGATGTTTGATGAATTTTTACTTTAATAAATAAAATTAATTGGTTGTTCGAATTAATTTTTATTATTATAATTAATTAAAAATTATTTGACTACGTAAATATAGTCTGTTGTTGAATTGAATTTTACTATTAATTATATTATTAATTACAAAAACATTAAGCTAACTTTTACTGAAAATTTTCTAACACCGAAGGTCGCATTCGACTAATATAAAAGAAAAATTCGCACTGAAAGGAGACATATGGAAAGTTAGTTGCTCCGTTGTGTTTATTTAGCGATATATAAACCCCAACGGGTTATTTAATGCCGAAATCTAAATCTTTTCTGTGCAATATATGGCTTCAATATTTTGTACGAATTTTTGTAGATGGTCTATTGTAGGGGTTATATTTTATTATATGTTTTGGTATAAACCTATTTCCTTATATTACGATACCTATGTACCTTATTATAGAACGTGAAGCCCAAGCTGAAATAATATAACGTTTCGGCCTTTCAGTATCTGTCTATATTTCTGAGATGAGGTATTATGCACATTATTTACATTATTCGGACTATTGTCCTCATCTTTGTCGCCATATTTATTACAACGTTTCGGCCTTTCAGTATCTGTCTATATTTCTGAGATGAGGTATTATGCACATTATTTACATTATTCGGACTATTGTCCTCATCTTTGTCGCCATATTTATTACAACATTTCGGCCTTTCAGTATCTGTCTATATTTCTGAGATGAGGTATTATGCACATTATTTACATTATTCGGACTATTGTCCTCATCTTTGTCGCCATATTTATTACAACGTTTCGGCCTTTCAGTATCTGTCTATATTTCTGAGATGAGGTATTATGCACATTATTTACATTATTCGGACTATTGTCCCTCATCTTTGTCGCCATATTTATTACAACTAGTATCCTTTCAGTATCTGTCTATATTTCTGAGATGAGGTATTATGCACATTATTTACATTATTCGGACTATTGTCCTCATCTTTGTCGCCATATTTATTACAACGTTTCGGCCTTTCAGTATCTGTCTATATTTCTGAGATGAGGTATTATGCACATTATTTACATTATTCGGACTATTGTCCTCATCTTTGTCGCCATATTTATTACAACGTTTCGGCCTTTCAGTATCTGTCTATATTTCTGAGATGAGGTATTATGCACATTATTTACATTATTCGGACTATTGTCCTCATCTTTGTCGCCATATTTATTACAACGTTTCGGCCTTTCAGTATCTGTCTATATTTCTGAGATGAGGTATTATGCACATTATTTACATTATTCGGACTATTGTCCTCATCTTTGTCGCCATATTTATTACAACGTTTCGGCCTTTCAGTATCTGTCTATATTTCTGAGATGAGGTATTATGCACATTATTTACATTATTCGGACTATTGTCCTCATCTTTGTCGCCATATTTATTACAACGTTTCGGCCTTTCAGTATCTGTCTATATTTCTGAGATGAGGTATTATGCACATTATTTACATTATTCGGACTATTGTCCTCATCTTTGTCGCCATATTTATTACAACGTTTCGGCCTTTCAGTATCTGTCTATATTTCTGAGATGAGGTATTATGCACATTATTTACATTATTCGGACTATTGTCCTCATCTTTGTCGCCATATTTATTACAACGTTTCGGCCTTTCAGTATCTGTCTATATTTCTGAGATGAGGTATTATGCACATTATTTACATTATTCGGACTATTGTCCTCATCTTTGTCGCCATATTTATTACAACGTTTCGGCCTTTCAGTATCTGTCTATATTTCTGAGATGAGGTATTATGCACATTATTTACATTATTCGGACTATTGTCCTCATCTTTGTCGCCATATTTATTACAACGTTTCGGCCTTTCAGTATCTGTCTATATTTCTGAGATGAGGTATTATGCACATTATTTACATTATTCGGACTATTGTCCTCATCTTTGTCGCCATATTTATTACAACGTTTCGGCCTTTCAGTATCTGTCTATATTTCTGAGATGAGGTATTATGCACATTATTTACATTATTCGGACTATTGTCCTCATCTTTGTCGCCATATTTATTACAACGTTTCGGCCTTTCAGTATCTGTCTATATTTCTGAGATGAGGTATTATGCACATTATTTACATTATTCGGACTATTGTCCTCATCTTTGTCGCCATATTTATTACAACGTTTCGGCCTTTCAGTATCTGTCTATATTTCTGAGATGAGGTATTATGCACATTATTTACATTATTCGGACTATTGTCCTCATCTTTGTCGCCATATTTATTACAACGTTTCGGCCTTTCAGTATCTGTCTATATTTCTGAGATGAGGTATTATGCACATTATTTACATTATTCGGACTATTGTCCTCATCTTTGTCGCCATATTTATTACAACGTTTCGGCCTTTCAGTATCTGTCTATATTTCTGAGATGAGGTATTATGCACATTATTTACATTATTCGGACTATTGTCCTCATCTTTGTCGCCATATTTATTACAACGTTTCGGCCTTTCAGTATCTGTCTATATTTCTGAGATGAGGTATTATGCACATTATTTACATTATTCGGACTATTGTCCTCATCTTTGTCGCCATATTTATTACAACGTTTCGGCCTTTCAGTATCTGTCTATATTTCTGAGATGAGGTATTATGCACATTATTTACATTATTCGGACTATTGTCCTCATCTTTGTCGCCATATTTATTACAACGTTTCGGCCTTTCAGTATCTGTCTATATTTCTGAGATGAGGTATTATGCACATTATTTACATTATTCGGACTATTGTCCTCATCTTTGTCGCCATATTTATTACAACGTTTCGGCCTTTCAGTATCTGTCTATATTTCTGAGATGAGGTATTATGCACATTATTTACATTATTCGGACTATTGTCCTCATCTTTGTCGCCATATTTATTACAACGTTTCGGCCTTTCAGTATCTGTCTATATTTCTGAGATGAGGTATTATGCACATTATTTACATTATTCGGACTATTGTCCTCATCTTTGTCGCCATATTTATTACAACGTTTCGGCCTTTCAGTATCTGTCTATATTTCTGAGATGAGGTATTATGCACATTATTTACATTATTCGGACTATTGTCCTCATCTTTGTCGCCATATTTATTACAACGTTTCGGCCTTTCAGTATCTGTCTATATTTCTGAGATGAGGTATTATGTACATTATTTACATTATTCGGACTATTGACCTCATCTTTGTCGCCATATTTATTACAACGTTTCGGCCTTTCAGTATCTGTCTATATTTCTGAGATGAGGTATTATGCACATTATTTACATTATTCGGACTATTGTCCTCATCTTTGTCGCCATATTTATCACAACGTTTCGGCCTTTCAGTATCTGTCTATATTTCTGAGATGAGGTATTATGCACATTATTTACATTATTCGGACTATTGTCCTCATCTTTGTCGCCATATTTATTACAACGTTTCGGCCTTTCAGTATCTGTCTATATTTCTGAGATGAGGTATTATGTACATTATTTACATTATTCGGACTATTGTCCTCATCTTTGTCGCCATATTTATTACAACGTTTCGGCCTTTCAGTATCTGTCTATATTTCTGAGATGAGGTATTATGCACATTATTTACATTATTCGGACTATTGTCCTCATCTTTGTCGCCATATTTATTACAACGTTTCGGCCTTTCAGTATCTGTCTATATTTCTGAGATGAGGTATTATGTACATTATTTACATTATTCGGACTATTGTCCTCATCTTTGTCGCCATATTTATTACAACGTTTCGGCCTTTCAGTATCTGTCTATATTTCTGAGATGAGGTATTATGCACATTATTTACATTATTCGGACTATTGTCCTCATCTTTGTCGCCATATTTATTACAACGTTTCGGCCTTTCAGTATCTGTCTATATTTCTTAGATGAGGTATTATGCACATTATTTACATTATTCGGACTATTGTCCTCATCTTTGTCGCCATATTTATTACAACGTTTCGGCCTTTCAGTATCTGTCTATATTTCTGAGATGAGGTATTATGCACATTATTTACATTATTCGGACTATTGTCCTCATCTTTGTCGCCATATTTATTACAACGTTTCGTCCTTTCAGTATCTGTCTATATTTCTGAGATGAGGTATTATGCACATTATTTACATTATTCGGACTATTGTCCCCATCTTTGTCGCCATATTTATCACAACGTTTCGGCCTTTCAGTATCTGTCTATATTTCTGAGATGAGGTATTATGCACATTATTTACATTATTCGGACTATTGTCCTCATCTTTGTCGCCATATTTATCACAACGTTTCGGCCTTTCAGTATCTGTCTATATTTCTGAGATGAGGTATTATGCACATTATTTACATTATTCGGACTATTGTCCTCATCTTTGTCGCCATATTTATCACAACGTTTCGGCCTTTCAGTATCTGTCTATATTTCTGAGATGAGGTATTATGCACATTATTTACATTATTCGGACTATTGTCCTTATCTTTGTCGCCATATTTATCACAACGTTTCGGCCTTTCAGTATCTGTCTATATTTCTGAGATGAGGTATTATGCACATTATTTACATTATTCGGACTATTGTCCTCATCTTTGTCGCCATATTTATCACAAAGTTTCGGCCTTTCAGTATCTGTCTATATTTCTGAGATGAGGTATTATGCACATTATTTACATTATTCGGACTATTGTCCTCATCTTTGTCGCCATATTTATCACAACGTTTCGGCCTTTCAGTATCTGTCTATATTTCTGAGATGAGGTATTATGCACATTATTTACATTATTCGGACTATTGTCCTCATCTTTGTCGCCATATTTATTACAACGTTTCGGCCTTTCAGTATCTGTCTATATTTCTGAGATGAGGTATTATGCACATTATTTACATTATTCGGACTATTGTCCTCATCTTTGTCGCCATATTTATCACAACGTTTCGGCCTTTCAGTATCTGTCTATATTTCTGAGATCAGGTATTATGCACATTATTTACATTATTCAGACTATTGTCCTCATCTTTGTCGCCATATTTATCACAACGTTTCGGCCTTTCAGTATCTGTCTATATTTCTGAGATGAGGTATTATGCACATTATTTACATTATTCGGACTATTGGCCTCATCTTTGTCGCCATATTTATCACAACGTTTCGGCCTTTCAGTATCTGTCTATATTTATGAGATGAGGTATTATGCACATTATTTACATTATTCGGACTATTGTCCTCATCTTTGTCGCCATATTTATCACAACGTTACGGCCTTTCAGTATCTGTCTATATTTCTGAGATGAGGTATTATGCACATTATTTACATTATTCGGACTATTGTCCTCATCTTTGTCGCCATATTTATCACAACGTTTCGGCCTTTCAGTATCTGTCTATATTTCTGAGATGAGGTATTATGCACATTATTTACATTATTCGGACTATTGTCCTCATCTTTGTCGCCATATTTATTACAACGTTTCGGCCTTTCAGTATCTGTCTATATTTCTGAGATGAGGTATTATGCACATTATTTACATTATTCGGACTATTGTCCTCATCTTTGTCGCCATATTTATCACAACGTTTCGGCCTTTCAGTATCTGTCTATATTTCTGAGATGAGGTATTATGCACATTATTTACATTATTCGGACTATTGTCCTCATCTTTGTCGCCATATTTATCACAACGTTTCGGCCTTTCAGTATCTGTCTATATTTCTGAGATGAGGTATTATGCACATTATTTACATTATTCGGACTATTGTCCTCATCTTTGTCGCCATATTTATCACAACGTTTCGGCCTTTCAGTATCTGTCTATATTTCTGAGATGAGGTATTATGCACATTATTTACATTATTCGGACTATTGTCCTCATCTTTGTCGCCATATTTATCACAACGTTTCGGCCTTTCAGTATCTGTCTATATTTCTGAGATGAGGTATTATGCACATTATTTACATTATTCGGACTATTGTCCTCATCTTTGTCGCCATATTTATTACAACGTTTCGGCCTTTCAGTATCTGTCTATATTTCTGAGATGAGGTATTATGCACATTATTTACATTATTCGGACTATTGTCCTCATCTTTGTCGCCATATTTATCACAACGTTTCGGCCTTTCAGTATCTGTCTATATTTCTGAGATGAGGTATTATGCACATTATTTACATTATTCGGACTATTGTCCTCATCTTTGTCGCCATATTTATCACAACGTTTCGGCCTTTCAGTATCTGTCTATATTTCTGAGATGAGGTATTATGCACATTATTTACATTATTCGGACTATTGTCCTCATCTTTGTCGCCATATTTATCACAACGTTTCGGCCTTTCAGTATCTGTCTATATTTCTGAGATGAGGTATTATGCACATTATTTACATTATTCGGACTATTGTCCTCATCTTTGTCGCCATATTTATCACAACGTTTCGGCCTTTCAGTATCTGTCTATATTTCTGAGATGAGGTATTATGCACATTATTTACATTATTCGGACTATTGTCCTCATCTTTGTCGCCATATTTATCACAACGTTTCGGCCTTTCAGTATCTGTCTATATTTCTGAGATGAGGTATTATGCACATTATTTACATTATTCGGACTATTGTCCTCATCTTTGTCGCCATATTTATCACAACGTTTCGGCCTTTCAGTATCTGTCTATATTTCTGAGATGAGGTATTATGCACATTATTTACATTATTCGGACTATTGTCCTCATCTTTGTCGCCATATTTATCACAACGTTTCGGCCTTTCAGTATCTGTCTATATTTCTGAGATGAGGTATTATGCACATTATTTACATTATTCGGACTATTGTCCTCATCTTTGTCGCCATATTTATCACAACGTTTCGGCCTTTCAGTATCTGTCTATATTTCTGAGATGAGGGATTATGCACATTATTTACATTATTCGGACTATTGTCCTCATCTTTGTCGCCATATTTATTACAACGTTTCGGCCTTTCAGTATCTGTCTATATTTCTGAGATGAGGTATTATGCACATTATTTACATTATTCGGACTATTGTCCTCATCTTTGTCGCCATATTTATCACAACGTTTCGGCCTTTCAGTATCTGTCTATATTTCTGAGATGAGGTATTATGCACATTATTTACATTATTCGGACTATTGTCCTCATCTTTGTCGCCATATTTATCACAACGTTTCGGCCTTTCAGTATCTGTCTATATTTCTGAGATGAGGTATTATGTACATTATTTACATTATTCGGACTATTGTCCTCATCTTTGTCGCCATATTTATTACAACGTTTCGGCCTTTCAGTATCTGTCTATATTTCTGAGATGAGGTATTATGCACATTATTTACATTATTCGGACTATTGTCCTCATCTTTGTCGCCATATTTATTACAACGTTTCGGCCTTTCAGTATCTGTCTATATTTCTGAGATGAGGTATTATGTACATTATTTACATTATTCGGACTATTGTCCTCATCTTTGTCGCCATATTTATTACAACGTTTCGGCCTTTCAGTATCTGTCTATATTTCTGAGATGAGGTATTATGTACATTATTTACATTATTCGGACTATTGTCCTCATCTTTGTCGCCATATTTATCACAACGTTTCGGCCTTTCAGTATCTGTGTATATTTCTGAGATGAGGTATTATGCACATTATTTACATTATTCGGACTATTGTCCTCATCTTTGTCGCCATATTTATTACAACGTTTCGGCCTTTCAGTATCTGTCTATATTTCTGAGATGAGGTATTATGCTCATTATTTACATTATTCGGACTATTGTCCTCATCTTTGTCGCCATATTTATTACAACGTTTCGGCCTTTCAGTATCTGTCTATATTTCTGAGATGAGGTATTATGTACATTATTTACATTATTCGGACTATTGTCCTCATCTTTGTCGCCATATTTATTACAACGTTTCGGCCTTTCAGTATCTGTCTATATTTCTGAGATGAGGTATTATGCACATTATTTACATTATTCGGACTATTGTCCTCATCTTTGTCGCCATATTTATTACAACGTTTCGGCCTTTCAGTATCTGTCTATATTTCTGAGATGAGGTATTATGTACATTATTTACATTATTCGGACTATTGTCCTCATCTTTGTCGCCATATTTATTACAACGTTTCGGCCTTTCAGTATCTGTCTATATTTCTGAGATGAGGTATTATGCACATTATTTACATTATTCGGACTATTGTCCTCATCTTTGTCGCCATATTTATTACAACGTTTCGGCCTTTCAGTATCTGTCTATATTTCTGAGATGAGGTATTATGTACATTATTTACATTATTCGGACTATTGTCCTCATCTTTGTCGCCATATTTATTACAACGTTTCGGCCTTTCAGTATCTGTCTATATTTCTGAGATGAGGTATTATGTACATTATTTACATTATTCGGACTATTGTCCTCATCTTTGTCGCCATATTTATTACAACGTTTCGGCCTTTCAGTATCTGTCTATATTTCTGAGATGAGGTATTATGTACATTATTTACATTATTCGGACTATTGTCCTCATCTTTGTCGCCATATTTATTACAACGTTTCGGCCTTTCAGTATCTGTCTATATTTCTGAGATGAGGTATTATGCACATTATTTACATTATTCGGACTATTGTCCTCATCTTTGTCGCCATATTTATTACAGGGACGCAAGGACACATGGCACAGTGGATGAAGGCCTTAGTTAGATCCAGTGACAGGACCCAAAGATTGTGAGTACAATACCCGGCTAAGTAAGTGGAGAACTTTGAGAGGGAAATTAACATGAGATAACTGATAAATGACATCCATTATACATGGCACGTGGAACTAGAACAGTCTACCACAGTGAGCGAAATAAAGGGTTCAGTTCGACATTCCAATCACCTGAAGAAGGCCGGAGCGTACAACGGCCGAAACGTTGTAATAAATAAAGCGACGAAGATGAGGACAATGGTCCGAATGATGTGAGAATCTTGATTTCACATATTCTGTATAATAGTTCGTTGAGTTTAGTTTCTGATCTTTGTATGAATGTTGTTAGTTACGCACGTCGTTAAAAAATCTTGGTTGGTTTCGAAAATTATAACAAGTCTAAAATAAAATATGAGTCATGCAAAGCTTAAAAAAAATTACTGCTTATTAAATCACAATTCTTTTATAAGGGAATACATTTCCAATTTTGTTCCCTTATCTCCTGATGTATTTCAGGGAATTTCATTCTCAGTAAAAACTTTTTGTCTTTCACAGTAATAATAGAAAAAAAAAATTACTGATTCGGCTAATGAAAAATACGAAATTTAAATTCTCACGCGTAACATTACATTTTCTTCGACACCAGATTCGTCAATCACAGACTGACGGTGTATATGTGAAGCTATTCATCCAAACATGAAGCTTATTCGCGTGAGCTATGTCTGAGACTATTTAACTCTGTAATAACAGAATATGTGGCACAAGGCCGAAATGGGGAAAGAGGAAGAGGTCTGTCTTTGGTCTTCGCTTTAAACTTAGCTAGCCACAAACGCTGATCCAGTCATACTTATTATATTCCTTGCACCAAAACAACACATTCTGAATTATCTTTCTCACCACACCCATCATAATACCTCGATGTCTCTATGAAAATACTAACTAGTCCCCATATTTACAATATATTGTCTATGGTGGGTGAGGAATAAAACAATTTAAAACATTTTAAAACTAGTCCCAATGAATATTTACAGTATGAAATAATAACTATTTACAAGAAACTAAACAAAATCGTGCTAGTAATAAAACCCCTCACGACGACTAAATGTGGCAGAAGCGTCAGTTAACTGGACGAAGTTAATGCGGGACTATAATAATATAAAACAAACGTTCATCCCAAGCACTCACACAGACACGCAATCATTAAGACACAACAACAAATAGGAAAACACACACACGAAACGAAAGATCCCCCCCTCGCATCCACCAGAGAAATGACGTCACTGACAACCTAACTTGGGAAGGTATGGGGAATTAAACTTGCTAGAATGACATATGCCAAACCAACCCATCGAAGCAGCTGGATTTTTTGATGCCACAATGAATACAAAGTCTCTTTTTGCTTAATCTTGGGTAGGAGAAGTACTACGCATGAAGTCTCTTCTTTCTCTTTGAAGAAATTATCCAACATTCAATGCCATTTCAATGGACCGATATTACGTAAGAGCTCAGTATTTTAAATTTTCATTTATTTTTCCTTAATATATTGCTTAGCTTTTGGAAGGTATATTTCGCTTCCGCAATGCCCCTCCTGATTTCAGTTTCGCGCCTTCCGTCCTCTGTTAAAACATTTCCGACATATTTAAAAAAAAAATTACTTTCTTGAGTTTGGTATCTCCAATCTATAATTTGCATGTTGAGTTATTCTTTTAGCTAACAACCATGCATTCTGACTTCTTCTCGCTTTCTTTCACTACCTTCTGTTCGTGTAGTTTCTTTTCTGTACCAGCTATCAAGACTATGTCATCTGCATGTCGTATATTGTTAGGATTACTTTATATTTGTGTCCGCCAATAATGAATCGCCTCAATGTATAGAGTGAATATGTCCGGTGAGAAGACACATCCTTGTCTTACACTCCTTCCTGTTGAATTCAATTATTATCCGTATTCAGACGGTTTGCTGCCAGTAATGGTTTGGGATTTCATAATTACCCATCCTATATATTCAGCGTTTCCCCCTCGGTGCATAATTTTAATTGAAAATATATATTTTCCACCTCTCCTAAATAAATATAATTCCATCAATAATTTAATCATTATAGTCTCGAAACAATATCACTATTGGAAGAAGAGACGCTGTTAACTCTATCTTATGTACGTATATTATATGTAAAGATTATATAAATTTTAGATTTAGATTTTATTGCGACTTTGATTTTTCTTGAAAAAATTTCCACTCTTCAGGTTTTGTGGTTTTCAACAGTTTTTTTCAGTTTTTTCAGTTGATTCTGCGTCTCTTTCAATCCTCCTTTTTACTCCATTTTGTACAGGTCCATATTCTTGAATTTAACTTTCTTTTACACCCGCACATTCAAGAAAATTTGATTTTGTTTACGTCTTTCATGATTTTCAGATGTAGATTTTTCTTCCAAATGTAATTTTTTTTCTCAGAAATTAAATTTTTTCTTAGAACTTTTTTTCTTAGAAATTAAATCTTTTACTTAGAAATTAAATTTTATTCTTAGAATTTTTTTTTCTTAGAAATTAAATTAAATTTAATTATATTTATGGTTTATATGGAATTTGTTATATTTTTTTTTTATAAATTAGGATTTAAAATAGAGATAAAATCTAACCTAAAAATAGTAAATTTTCTAGACATAACATTTAACTTAATGCATACAAACCATATAAGAAAATAAATAATAATCTGATACATATAAACAAACATTCAAATCACCCTCTTAATACATTTAAACATATACCAATGCCTATTAACAAAAGAATTGCAACTAATTTTATCAATATAAGATATTTTATGAAAATGAAAGATATATAAATTAGAATTAAGAAAAAGATACATAACTAAAGCAATGCACAGAAAAACAAAAGAAAAAGAAACATAATCAGGTTTAACTCTCCTTAAAATAATATAATAAAAACAAAAATAGGAAAAATCTTCTTTAAATTAATTGAAAAACACTTCCCTCAAAATAGCAAACTATCAAAAAACATTAACAAAAATACAATAAAAAACAGTTATAGTACTATGAATAATATGGAGAAAATAATAAATAAATATAATAAAACATTAAATAAAAACAATAGCAAATATAATATCACATATCCGCAAAATAGCAATAATAATTGTAATTGTCGAAATAAAAACTATTTTCCACTTAATAATAAATGTTTAATTAATAATATACGCAACTGCAATAAATAATAGCGACACAGATTTATATAAGAGCAATCGAAACAACTTCTAAAGATTTAATAATCATATGATGTCATTTAAAATAGATAAATACGCAAATAGCAAAACATTATCAAAATATATACGGCTTCAAAAACAAAATAATATACCTACTATAGTTAAATGTAAAATTATTTTAAAAAATTATAATATAACAAGAATTGTAAACAGTGTTTAGAAAAAAAGATTTCAATATTCACTTTTAATAATCTAATTAAATTTTTAAATAAGAAGGATGAAAAATGGGTCGATACCGACGTATTAAATATTTACTTTGTTACTTTAATAATAATATGAGATAATAAATCAATTAAAATGTTAATTAAAAATATTAACTAAAATATTATAGTTTAATTAACAATAAAAATTAACAAATATTACACTTTAATTAATAGCATAACATAACAACATATAAACCATAAAAGATTTAATTCAATTTCGAAGAGTAAATTTAATTTTGGATAAAAACTTTAAAACTAGAAGAAAAATCGACAGCTGAAAATATTGGTAGACGTAAACAAAAGCAAATTTTCATGAACGTCCGCGTGTAAAAGAAAATCAAATTCATGAATACGGACGTTTACCAAACGGAGTAAAAATCTGATTAAAAAAGACGCGGAATAAATTGAAGAAATTAAAAAAAAAAAACTGAAAAAATACCGTTTGAAATCACCTCCCCTGAAGACTGGAAATTTTAGCAAGAAACTCCGAAGTATAAAATTGACATTTAAAAGTTAAGTAATCTTTTCATAGAATATTATTATAGCTCTACTTTTAATATTATTTTAACATTTTTTTTTTTAATATTGAGCTTTATATATAAAAAGATCTGCCGTTTGTTCAATCTTATATATACCCAAGTATAGGATTGGTTTATACGAATTAAATTCCCATAACCAAAAATACTATTCTTAAAAAAATGCTCAATCCAGAGTAGAGCAAATATAATTCTTCTGGTGCCTTATGATGGTGTTAAATATAGAATAGAAGTGTTTTAAAAGGTTTAAATCAACCAACCATCCCTCGAGAGGGGAAACGTTGTTACATAAGCTGCAATGACCAATCAAAATACAGGTAAATCAAAATTCAAAACAAAGTTCACAACGAACCTTGGTTATTATAATTAATGCTTTAATGTTAGGGTTAGACTAAAATAGAAATCATTATAATTAATATTAAATTTTACTATAAAATTGAAAATTAAATATCATCAAGGTGCGGATATCGGGAGTAAGCCACCTTTTCTATATTTTTAAATAACTGAAAATCGTGGGGTCCTTATAAAACTCTATTACAACAGTAACAGGAACGTACTTGCTGAAGTGGGGGCTTAGGGAGCTAGGCCTCTTTCCACTATTTTTTTTTTAAAGTATTATTAACTATGGGAGTCTAGATAAAACCCCGCTACAATACCAGGGTCAAACTTTCGTCGGGTGGGGGTAAATGTATTAACTAAAAAATGTTACAATCCAGATAAAACCCAAATGCCGTACTTTCCGGATAGGGGTTTAGGGGGCTAGTGACGTTCTGGAATGGGGATTTGGAGACTAATTTTCAATCGACTTTTATTTCAGTTACCAAATTCTCCGTTACCGAATCTTCCATTACCGAATTTTTCGATTCAAACCGAGCAGCTATACATTACTCTACCAATGAGTGCTGATTTTAATAAGGCAGTGATACGTGTAAAATAAGAGAGCTTTGAATTATATATTAATAGTAAATATGCATTTTTTTCTCACCCGTGGCATGATTCTGATTTTCATTCTGCGAGAGTGAGAGAGGGAAGGAGAAGAGATTGAGAGAGAGAAAGAGATTGAGAGAGAAAGAAGAGATTGAGAGAGAGAGAGAGTGAGAAAGAGAGTGAGAGAAAGAAGAGATTGAGAGAGAGATTGAGAGACTGAGAGAGAGAAGAGATTGAGAGAGAGAGAGTGAGAAAGAGAGTGAGAGAAAGAAGAGATTGAGAGAGAGATTGAGAGACTGAGAGAGAGAAGAGATTGAAAGAGAGATTGAGAGAGGAGAGAAATTGAGAGAGAGCGGGAGAGAGAGAAGAGATTGAGAGAGAGAGACTGAGAGAGTGAGTGAGAGAAAGAAGAGTTTGAGAGAGAAATTGAGAGACTGAGAGAGAGAAGAGATTGAGAGAGAGAGAAAGAAAAGATTGTGAGAGAGAAAAGATTGAGTGAGAGAGGGAGAAGAGATTGAGAGAAAGATTGAGAGAGAGAGGGAGAGAGAAGAGAGAGAAGATATTGAGAGAGAGAGAGAGAGAGAGAAAGAAAAGATTGAGAGAGATAGAAGAGATTGAGAAAGAGGGGGAGAGAAAGAAGAGATTGAGAGAGATATTGAGAGAGAGAAGATATTGAGAGAGATTGAGAGAGAGATTGAAAGAGAGAGTGAGAAGAGATTGAGGGAGATTGATAGAGAGAGGGCGAGAGGGAGAAGAGATTGAGAGAGAGAGGGAGAGAGAAGAGATTGAGAGAGATTGAGAGATAGATTGAAAGAGAAAGAAAAGATTCAGAGAGAGAGATTCAGAGAGATTCAGAGAGAGAGAGATTGGGAAAGAGATTGAGAGTGAGAGAGAGAAAGAAAAGATTGGGAGAGAGATTGAGAGAGAGAATAGATTGAGAGAGAGTGGGAGAGAGAGAAGAGATTGAGAGAAAAATTGAGAGAGAGATTGCGAGAGAGAGAGATTGCGAGAGAGAGAGATTGAGACAGAAAAGATTGAGAGAGAGAGAGATGGAGAGATTGAGAGAGATTTTACAGTGTACTAAACGGAAACGCCCCAGATTATAAAAAAATATTTTTTCTCGACCACCGTAGCTCTAAAAATTAGTATATTACTTTAACTTCTAAACATAAATGTTTCCTCAAAGAGCAGAATATCCGCAATTAGTTTTCACCTTGAACGACAATCTGCTTCTTGCGGAGAATCCTCTATTAAGCAACATTCAGCGGGGTAAATGACATTGTCGTAAATTTAATGAAAACATCGTTTCTTGCATTCCGAAACCAGTTTCTCTCTTCTCCGTGAGCCTCGTTGACCTTCCATCTTTCCTAGTAATCATTTTATGAAGATATTGCTAACAATTGGTGTGCATATATCGTAGAAAAAAAATAAAAATAAAAATATATTTTTGGTGGATTTTTATTCATCTACAAAAGACGTGCTCATTAGCCCTGACTTTTACTTTTTAACGTACGAGGCTAGGCTTGATCAAGAGAAAGCTAACCTTTGCTGTGTTCTCAGTATGACGTTGATTATTCGATTCATTTGCTCTCATTTTCTCTTGATACCTCTTAGATGTTTCCGATAAGATGATACCGCGAAGAAAAACAGAAATATCAGAATTTAGTTAGCTATTTCAAATGGTTACCTTCATCGAGCTACCTCAATAAATTTTAATAAAAATACAATTTGTAAAGATTAGTTCACAGTCGTGGTTAATTCAAACACACGTCTCCATCTTTCCTCCCGCAGAAAAAAATGTAGAAAAATAACTTAGAATTTAGCCTGGCCGGTTATTTCCCCCAGCTGACGGTCTGAGGAAATTTGTAATAAAAAGCAAATAAAAATTCAAATGAATTTTCATAAGAAAATACCAGTGTTTCCTACAATACAAAAATAAAAAATAGCATTAATTTCTTTACATGTGACAAATGTAAGTTTCGAAATAAATTTAGTAAGTAGATATTTTGCTTCAAATAAAACATTAGGAAAGAAACGCTATCAATAATTGAAAGAGCAATAAGAGCAACAGGGCTTAAGAAACTCGTTTTCTTAAAAAATGATTTTTAAGAGAAAGATTTTATAAACTTCAACCGAAAACAGTACTGGCTGCTTGGTCAAGGAATGTCAAATGTTTCCTTATAGGGGAAACGGCTAATATTACCATCATCATTGTTGTGAATGAGACTACAAACAACACCCCAGGTAAAATTAAATAGTACAGTAGACTGGGTGCTCTAGACTTGGGTGGCAGCCAAATTAGGAGTAAAAATGCTCTAAGTTGCAAACTGGGGAAACGGTAAGGAGAATTGTACTAGAATATGTAATATAGTAAATGGTTATTTGGCAATTAACAGGTAATAAAAAGAGAAAAGTTTGACTACATCTTGAAGAGATATGGCATTAAGAAAAAAGTAAATACTAATCATATCTGATAGTAGCTTGTTAATCACCGTACCTTACAAAAGTTTTCCATTTAAGAACGTCCATAACATTATATATATATATATATATATATATATATATATATATATATATATATATATATATATAAGTACACACACAGATATATATATATATATATATATATATATATATATATATATATATATATATATACATAAGGCAGGATGTGTGTGTCTGTTTAACGAATACACGGCTGCAATTTTCGACAGATTTGCACCAAAATTTACATACATATGCTCCAAGTTAGCGGGAAGGCGAAGACCGACTTTCTATTTCCCAACTCCCATCGATAGTGGAAATAATCGATTTTTCATGCTTCTACAGCAGTTTTCATGTAGTTTGCAGCCATTTTCTACTGGCCAGAGTGAGAGCCTATAGCTGGCTGCCAGGAATAGGTAGGAAGAGTCTATTGGCCAGCGTGAGAGCCAACAGCTGACTGACACGAATATTAACTACCATGCTAGCATGCAAAAAAAAAACGATAGTTGCATTCGTCACAAGTTGGAAAAATTTAAATTTATCAGCTTTTTTAGAGCTGATCGTTTTGAGTTCATTTTGTTTAGTTCTGTTTTCGTAATAGATTTAATGTTTAGTATAGAGCTTAGAAAAATTCACAGTGTCAGATAGGCAAGAAGTAAGGCATGTAGCAACATCAACACAGCAAAAGGCAGTCGTTTAAAGGCAAGTGATAGCGATTGCTGTATTTGTACGATTTTTGAATCAAGCACGGGCAACGTCGGGCCATGCTGCTAGTATATATATATATATATATATATATATATATATATATATATATATATATAGAGAGAGAGAGAGAGAGATAGATAGATAGATAGATAGATAGATAGATAGATAGATAGATAGATAGATATGACGTAACAATATATAATTTTATATATCAAGAAACAGTATTGAGAAAATGGCATGACAAACAGGAAAAAGGTTTTTGTGACGCATTTTGAATTTCATGCGACTGGACTTCTTAACTTTGCCACGAATACACATGCGCATGAACGCGAGACGCTGGTAGTTTCAAAATATTTGAAATAATATTTTAAAAGAATATCATTAAAAGAAAAAAAAAACATTCTCTGTTCCTCGATCTAAACATTCGGCTCACATGAGTCATCATTAGAATGGTTATATGGACATTACAACAGAGATTTTCACTATCAAAGATGACATATTTTTATGTTTACATAGAAGTTTGCTATGCGACGATAACGCTCGCGGAATAGCAGACGCAGGTCGTAAATTCGTACTGCGGATATATAACGTCGTAGATGACCACGTGAGAGAAAGAAAAGTTATCAACAGAACCATGCATTGTAATATGTTGTGACTAGTTTGAAATGTAATGTTGTTGAATGTGGGTTGATTTGTCTTAATGTAGATGGCGTCCAATATCTTATTTTTTTTTTTTACTGTATGTATGTGTAATTATCTGTCTAATATTATGTACATGGCTAAGGTTTTCTAAGAAATGTTGTTTAATGGAAGTGACATGGGAAATACACATATTATGCAATGGATTAAATCCGACATATTTTAATACTAATTGCTCTTTTTTATTTAATTAAGGAGTAGTTTTATTTAATTACATTTAATTACATTAATTAGAGATATTAATTACATTTACCGGCCTGAATATTCGATAAATCTTGTCAAAAGGACAAATATTTTCTGAAAATGTAAATAGGTCCCTTTTTGAAAAGTAATTTACTAGCTTACTTCTGTGTAGTTTAACTTTCTTTCCCAGAAATTTAGAATATATTTAATAATAATAACAATGAAATTAACATATTACTGGCTTTGAAGTTTCTTTAAAATTGTGTAACTATTTGCATAATCCACTTAATAAGTAATAAATTTGTGACTTTTTGCATAATCTGCTTAATAAGTACTAATTTTACGACTTTTTGCATAATCTACTTCATAATTAATAAGTACTAATCTATTTTGTTCGCTAATGGCAATGGCTGGTGCATTTTAAATTTTACGCAAAACAATTTGACGCCATGCATGGATTCGTTAAATAGTTTAAATATTCTGGCTTAGCATGAGTTATTAACACAAAAGAATGGATACAACTTATTAATTATTAAATCCAGAAAGCTACCCAAAACTTTACTGAAAACTTCTCTCGTCTTTCCAATAAGGAAAGGAAAAGATATTGCTTTTGTTTTTAATCATTGGCTGTAAGGATAAAATTAGTGAATTTTCAAGTTTCTTTTCAGTCTGCTCACGTTTCATTCTTAAAGGCTAAAATAAATGTAATGTTAAGAAAACGTCATCTTTGTTATTCTTTATTTTCAAGTAGTTTTTCTTATTTTCACTTTGAAATTGCACGCATCAAGATCGATTTAGTGCGATTTTTACTTACTTCTTTTTAACAAATACTTCAAAAACCTGTCATTGTTATAGTCAATCACAAGAAACTAGACGTAAGTTATAGGCTCAGAAAGTGTAATCCCCTATTACGTTTCATCTTGTCGTATATCGCATTCCCTTTGTAATCTTACAAAGGCATACGTCTATCTTGTTGCTCCCGGGCCTAATAAACTGGACAACGGCCACTCTTCAACCAAATTCGATGTACAGTATTCTATTTCAGTGTTCCGTCTTTACCTTTTTAAACTAAAGTTCACATAGTACAATGCTTAAGAGCCGTTCATATTATACAATGGTTTGTGTGGTGTTATTTACGTAAGAGGAGGCAGAAGGAAGAAAATGATTATGAGGATAAGGAGAATAGAATACGAGTGAGACTTTACTTGAAGAATTTAACATTGCGGTGTCTGTCCAAGGAGGTCCCGTTATAAATAGTAATCCGGACTTTGCTAACCAGACGCTTCCCTATTGTTTGATGGTACGTCAGGTTAAATGAAGGTTTCCCTATAGGAATACAGGTTCGATTCCTGTCGGAGAACGCGTAGTTTCTAAGAAATGTCTCGAACATTTACTTAAATAAAATGTATCTATAGAAATAATGCATAAACAAAAGATATATTAAATAATTATTGGACTTAATTCATTTCATTATAGTCATTTTCTAAATATAGCTTAGATGTGGCACAAGGCCGAAAGTATGGGGCAGCCAGTCAGAATCGAACTCACCACTCAGTGGTAACTGTGCTAGATTACTAACCACTACACCGCCTCGAGGTACCATATATATATATATGAGAGATGCACAAATTGGGATCAAATATGAATCGCTTTCTCTCTCTCTATATATATATATGTCTGTGTGTGTCGTGGGGAGGAATGCGAGATAGAGTTGTAAATTTCGGTAACAAATCCATCTGCAATGTAGGTTTCGTTAAAACTGGCTAATCAATTACTCTTGTTTAGTTTTTACTTGTATTTTTCATTTATACAAAAGCTTTCTATTTTGGACTCAGCTCGTGCAAAAATTGATCAAATGAGTGTCCGTTCCAAGAGATAGCCGCTTGGAATGAGAGACCTCTATTTAAAAAAAAGTATACCGTATTTTCTGGCTTGGGAGACGCACCCTAATATTGGAAAGAAATTTCTAAGAAAAAAAAAGTTTCATTCTCACTCAGCAACACATTGGCCATGAGTCACACACACATTGCTATAGAGTAAAATCGGGATTTTTTTACAAGCTGATATAAAAAAAAAACATATAGAGAGGACAAATACAGTGAAAATAAGAATAGATACAGGAAGACGTGCTTGTAGAATATTTACTCTAGCGAATCCAGACCCCAACAAGGACTATAGATAACACAAAGAAGACTGACCAGTCTATATTTGCATGTATAACACATCAGATTTACTATTAGGCAGATAAGTAAGACATTGAGAGGCTTATTTATTTCCCATCACATAAGCTAAGAGTTTCAACCAGGGAATTTAGCCAATCCCAGACTCAATGCTCATGCATAGAGCCTGCCAATGGCAAGAGCTGACAAATGTGATATACGCGATGCTGGCCGACCGATATGGAAAGCACTGATTGCCACGCCAGGAGATCCTGTGAACGGATCGTATATTGCGTTAATGAAACGACAAATGGTTCTAGCAAGCGATCAAAATGACGAAGACGATGTTGACCGAAAAGGAATAAATTACAAATAGGATATGAAACTAATAGACGCGTGGAGAATTTCAAAAGGCGACGATATTAGGGAATATATAGAAAATATATTGAAGTAGGAAACAGAAATTAAATCGACGCCAGAAAAAAAAAAAGAGTGTAGTAATACCGATTACAGATAAGAGCCCCGAGTAAACTTTACAAACATTCCGGTGAAGGTGATTGCACTGACAATGTTGCAACAATTAGTCACAGAACGGATCGAGAGGTCAAGTGCAGAGTAAAGCATAAGCTATATATATATATATATATATATATATATATATAGAATTTTAAAAACAAGGAATGTATTGATTTTAATTTTAAAATTCTATATGGCCCTTTCAACCAACATCTCGTCAGGAGACAATCGTTGGATAATTAATTAACGAAAAGAATAGTAACGACAATAAAGAGCAAAAAGGGGGAACACGCTAAAATAACAAACAGGTGTATATACTTGTAACGAGGGGATGGGAAATAACGTGTAAATAAATAAGCGAGGGACAGTTAAAATAAAGTATCCCCCAACAGATTAAGAGACTTTACAAATTTCTTCTGCCGGCAGAGAGAAGGTTTCCTTAATCCTATACAGACCGATTCCAAAATCTTCAATTGATTATTGCAATCGGCTGTATGAATAATTTTAAACCACTCTTTTTTGTACGACATGGCGCAGGCTATATTCTCAACTAAGTGTTGAGCTATAGCCGATTCCATATTCATGGGGGGAAGAGAGCATATTTTATCTATCTTACAAAGTCGTATTTTGGAAGGTACATGCTGATTGATTCTGGTTTCCAAATGCAAGGTTGTACGCCCTACATAACCAGCAGCACACTGGCAATTAAACTCATATACTAAATTACTCAATTTGATGTAGGGCAATACATCCTTGCGAAACGACGGAAACACAGACCTAGACCTGTTTTTTTTTTAATTATGCAAAAAATATTTTTAAATATGCCAGAAATATTTTTAAATATTTAAAATATTTTGGGGTTAAAGAAAGCTGAAATATAAATAATCTACTAACAATTGAACGAAACAGCAAAGCGGGATCTCTTTGTGTCTGTCTTTAACTTTAAAATATTTCAATTTAAAAAAAAATACTGTATAAAACAACTCGTTTTTTTTAAATCTTATTTACTTAAAATATTTTTAAATCAGATCAACTTGAATCATTATGAGCCTGACTCACCCATCACACATGCACGCACGCAATCACAGACTTTTAGTATTATATAGTGTTGTGGATTCCGAGATGAAATCCGGTCTCCAATGAATGACAAACGCAGGAATGAAATATAGCAAATATGTGTATTGACGTAATAATACAATTGGTAATAAGGTTAGTAGATCCAGAAATGCGGTTAGTAGCAATAATAATATATACATACAGTCTGGGAAATTCAGTATCGAAGTAGGACTTTCTTCTGAGTCGAGGTGCTTGTAACTGTGACTCCTACAAAGCGATTACCTCACACTCCCACTTCCGGGTATTCACCGGCAGCAGTACAAGCACACACTGGGCAAGTCCACTAGTATGAAAAAGGGGTGGACCCCATAACATATAGGTATCAGTTGTAATTTCTAGGGCACATTATGAAGAAATAGGGCATTGAAAATTAGATACTCAACAGGACAGATTGCCGACAAGAGAGACAGAAGGAGACTCTCGCAAGCTTGTGTAAATGACGGACGGACGAAGGTTTAGAAGGCGTAACGAAAAGACAAAATTTACCAAGTGCAACAAACTAACCATTTACTAACCTTCCTACGCGATCGGATGTTGCTCAAAGGCCGATTTTAATGTGGGGCATCTGAGCCTTAGGCTCAGCCAGAAAACTCCATAGCCCCCGTATAAAACGGAATCGGGCAGCTGTTTCCCGAGACGAGTCTCTGACCTTCGGCATGGCCCCGTCTGGGGACTCTCTCTACTTGAAGGCAGAGAGTTTGACCAGCACAGCTGGAAAAGAACAGGAAATCAGTGATATCTATGATCACCAATATCCTGAAAGGACACGGAAAATAATGCTGGTGATAAAATGAAAGGGAATAACATTTAAGATTTGTTCAGATTCGATTGAGAGATGAACAATGCCGAAAACGATTAATTGGTGAAGTTGTGAAATGTACAACATTTTTTATACTAGTGTATACCCAATACAAGACCAAAGAGTCGCACAAAGTAGAGGGTTACTCAGTTATTCTGTATGAGCATAGGAAAAAGGAAAGAAGTGAAGTGTTTTGAAGGCAAGAGAACGTTTAACCCTTCACTTGAGTAGGTCAAAATTGTAATAATTGGGAAATCATTCAGCCGGGAGTCTGTTCTACAAAAGCAGCCATTCTTGGAAAGTAATTTCACATCTAGGTCCGACGTTGCTTAATTTCAGGTGATCTGATTAAAAGCGGTATCTGGAGGTGCTATGGCCCTAAGCCAGTTGTGGCACCATTTAACGAGGCAGAAAGGGAAAAGAAAGAAAAGAAGAAATGGAGAGGCTACGGACCGAATCGTGAGTGATAAGCAAGAACACACACACGGCTAAGAGACAATGGATAAAAGGATATTTTGATAAGTAACAAATGGCGAAAGAGTGTCATTACAAAGACAGGGAAATTCCGAGTAAAAAGAAAAGGAAAGAAGGAAAGAATCAGATATGTTTTGGCATCGGCTGTGTTATCTAAGGATATGAAAACAAACTATTGGTACGGGAAGACATCTTATTATCAATTACAAACCGGCTGGCCAAATAAAGAAAAAAAAATTCAAATGAAAATGTTATTTCGATAAGTGACGAAAAACAGGCAACTAAAGGGACTTTGGACAGATATGAAAAATTAAGGACCACCTACTAGTGTCCGTTGACCGATTTTCCTTCGACGGAACATCCTTGGCCTGCGATAATAAAATTATGTTATCAGAAATATGTACCGAAGGAAAATGAATGGGCACCTAGAAATGTTTTTTTTTCTTTCTTCGAGGCGACAGACTGACTGGAACTTTGGAGATGTTTCTTTTTGAACCGTGTTAGGAAGACCACACATTCTGATAATTAGCGATAAAATACCTGACGTAAACCACGTGTAGAACAAGAGTTATGACCGCCATTATCATATTATCCCGTTTGCGGCCAGAGAAATGATAACACCATTAAGGGGAAGAAAAGGGAAAGAGGAGAGATATTTTTTTTTAGTTAAGCAAGATATTTTTTTCTCTTCCTGAAACAAAGCCGCGGATTCGTCCACGCCCGACTAAGACATCATTGGTCGAGTGGTGATCACGTGACGCACGAGGGAGGCTGCTGCAGCCCATCTGGAGGATGAGTAAGAGAGGTTGCTACGAAGATGTGGGGAGGGCAGTTCACGCCCCTCTGAAGTATGATGAGAAGGTGGGAGTGAGGAGAGGTTCCCAAAAATGGAAAAGGGTAGAAATTCCTAACCAGAGAGGTGGATATGTATTTAGAATTATCGATGAACCCCCCGGCGCCGACAAACTCACCCCGGTTTTGGTCGGCGCCCATATAAACGAAGCCACAACGAGCAGAGTGGAGTTGAGTTCCAGCAGTTCCCAGAGTCAGTCTTCAGTTGAAGCAAGCCTCGCAGATAGCTGACCAAGATTCACGCACATTCCGGACCCCTCTTCAAACCAAGAACAATTATTTTGAAGAGCGACTTAAATCCAGATCACCGACATAAGTTTTTTTTTACTTTCATCCAAAGACCCACCGAAACACCAATTTCTTAGAGAGCAGACAACTTGAAGTGTTAAAACTTGCCTAGCGGAAAACGTGTCACAATCCATAGAACGGGTCGGGAGATAGATGCAGTCCTATGTATCGAACAACTAGACATAAAGTTTGTTACCTTTTTCTTTGATACTTTGAACTTTTGAGTTTTCATTTTATTGTCTTTTATGCATATTTGTGTGGTATCACCCCCGTTGAACTCGGTTTGCAGTACGGCCCCAACCACTGTTTGATCTCGTCTGCCTAAGATCAATTCACAACGTGGGTAGGCGAACTGGGAATCAAAGTAGTTACTTCGGTAACCAGGCGTTGGAAGCGAGTTGGGAACGACGAGGCTGATATCAAATCTAACCAGATTCCCACCCGAATCACCAAAAGGTTAGAACGTCACATTTGGAGCGGCGACACCCGAACGGAGCAGCGAAGAGCGAACGACTGGCGCCGCGGCGAGGACGTCAAAATTGGTGCTGTTTAGGGACGCCACAGTTGGTGTCGTGGTAGACTAGGATAGAACGTCACGGTTGGCGCTGCGACCAGTGGACGACGTCACACAGTAATCATAATGGCACGTGAACACTGTGCGATATACCGATCATATAAATATACTAGCAGTCATACCCAGCTGGTCGATCAGAAAAAAGCGGGCAATGGAGCAAAAAAAGTATCATGTTTAGATGTAACAAAGTCTATCTTCTTCAATTACTTTAAAATATTCTCATTAAAAAACATTTTGAATTAATGCTGTTACTGAAATAACAGAAGTAGTCTGTATTTATTCAATCAAAGTTAGCCGAGGACATGACGGGGTAAAACAGGCAATATTAAGACCCATTTAAAACCACAATTATCTTGGAGTTTTTGAAATTCAATTTGTCAGTGTGCTACCAGGGATGTAAAAGAGGATACATTTATAAATCAATTGTTAAGCCTGATGAAAGATCAACGAAAAATAAGAAAGAAACCAGTCAAAATCGCCATTTTTCGCTATTTACGCGGGTTTTCACTATATAGGTGGACTCGATTATAAAGTTAAATGCCAGTTAAACAATCAACTTGTTGTGACTACAATTGAGTAAAGTATGAATTAGATTGCATGAAAATTGAGGGAGTTTTTTAGTTTAAACTTTATGTTGAAATCGATTTGTGTTGAAATCGACTTTTCGTTTTTCGCGTTTTTTCGGTAGACACAGTGGCGAAGAAATGAAAATGAGGTATCGTTGAGCTTGTCATAATGTAATTAACCTACATGCCGAGTTTGAATAAAATAAGAGGAAAAAAGTCTAATTTATCGATTTTTAATCGGATTTATCGATTATTGATTTTTAAAATAATTATGGACTTTTTTTGCGCTAAGATCCTATCTCTTACATTGTACAATGTATATGACAAGTTTGATCAATATTGGTTCGATGGATCTCGCGTGAAAAGGTATCACACAAGCGGACAGATAGACACCCAGACATCCTCTTTTTTATATATATATGTACTCTGGCTGATTGGCATCTGCTTTCATTCGTAAAAACAATACGCTAGATTTAGTTGTTTCTCTTTCTCTCTGTCGAATGAAGATAGCTTAGTGATATAAACTCTGATCGGTTGGGTTTCAATTCGGGCTTGAATTATTCGGATGTCTAGTCGCACTGAGGAGCTGTGATACAGCGAAACAGTACTGTCTGCGAATGACATGATATATATATATATATATATATATATATATATATATATATATATAGATAGATAGATAGATAGATATTAACATTAAACTATCATTGTTTTATTTACATCAGTTTTAATTTGAAAACATTTACTTTTATGAAAATATCTGACATTATTTTTATTGTTATGTTATTGCTATGTCCTTGGACGTAGGCGATCATAACCAAGTATAGTTATTTATTAAGTGAAGCTTATATGTGGCAGAGCTTATATGTGGCAGAGCTTATATGTGGCAAAGTATAGAGCTCCCGATCATAACTGTACTTATATTCTATTATTACATACAGCCTTTTTTCTCACTTCATGTGATAATCAGATTACCTGAAGTTAAGCAACGCCGAAGCTAGATCGGGGATCACCTGGGAATATCATGTGTTGTAAACTTGGGTGTGTCGTTGGTGTAATGGACAAGGGGTCGTGGTGAGAAATCGGAGTGTCGAATTCGAATAACAGTCGTGTTCGTTAAATTCACTTACGCACGAATAACGTTGGATGAACAGACAAAATTCTCCGTCTATTTCCTTAGAAGATAATATGAGTTCCTTAACAGTCTATCGTAAATATATCTTTCATCTATTGATGCTGGCAACTTTCATTGATTGCCTGACTTAGCATTAATTACAGTAGTTTTTATTTCTTCTCATACATCACTTGCATAAATATTATAACTTCCTTTAACAAATAACCCACTTAATGTTAACCATTTTTGTACTGGATTCATAATGCAGAGTCTAAGCAACATTCTAATAATTTGGTGATTTTTTTTTTTGCAAGGTGTACAAGAGTTAACTTTGCAGTATGTGAAATGTTCGGCCATATTTTTGGCTTTTCAACGCTCACAGATCTTCCGACCAAGTCACGCCGAAACACCTGTTCTCGATTAATCACCGAAGTGAAGCAGTGTCGGACCCTTGTCATTACTTAGACAGGGGACCTCTTAAGAACACCGGATCATTTTGAAAACCACAGTATCGCCCAGTGAGAGCCAAAGACTTCTTTGTGGAATCTACAGTACTAAAAGAGGTGAAGAAACACTCACAAAGTCAATTTGGGGTTTATACTACAGTTATACTGAGCGGATCGTCGTTATTTTTGTGATTGCAGGGGTCTTATAATCAGGTGTGATTAATAGTTGAACACGGGCAGTACGCTTAAAACCTCGATAACTATGGCTTGTGTTTTCGGACTAACACCGATGGCTTATGAACAGTGTCGTTTATATAAACACTTGGCTTAAACGTTTCCATTACTGGGAAAATATATATGAATAGTTTCCCGTTACTTTCCTCTTGGTTTGTTATTCGGAATTTACATTCCCCTAGACTATCGTATATGATCCAGTATACTGCAATTTTTTTTATGATAAGCTTTCTTTATGCAAAATATAAGAGTTCTCGCTATATTCAGGTATTTATATTTTTTTATTATTTTGACGAGGTTACATATCTTTTATTTTCATGACCGGTTGCACTATACATAGGATTTTTTTCTGAAGAGGTTGCATTCCCCAAAATTCCGAGGTTGCATTTAGGCATGACGGCAGCTTATACACAAGTATATATAGTTCTTACCTTTCAAGTATAAAGAACTCAATATGCGTTGCTAATTAACCAATAGCTCGAGATAAATTAAGTCTATTTAACCCTCTCCCTTCGAGATATTGGTTAGACAGCAAGTTAGATGGGCATTTTAACACTTAGACATTCACTGTCGCACAAAACCCCATAGGCAGGCATCAGTCTATACCATATCCAATGGATTTTTTTTAGATAGTGAATACAACAGAGGAAACCGGAATTTGAAGTGGACCTTCCGATTCCATTTACGACGACGATATCTGTTACACTCAGTGTATATCCTCAATAAACATATAGACAATAATATAATACAGTATTGTGGCATGTTTTATTTAACAGATAAATAAGCAACAAATAGTTATATGTTCATGAAAATTCTTTTTTTAAGCTTAGTCAAAGTTACTTCACGCTATTCTTTCTTGATGCATGGCGGAGTGATTTATAATTCTCCTTACCCCAAAGCCAATACGAATTCGAAGTTTTATCAATTACTGCAGCTTGCAAATCATAGCCTTTCCCTTTCTTCAGGAGATTAGCCGTGTCTTCACTGACGTGAATACGCGATGGTTCGGAAGATTTTAACATTCTGAAAGCAATCTCAACAGTCTCCCCTAACGCGCAATATCTGGGCGCCACTTTTCCGACTATTCCAATAAATGCTGGGCCCGAATGGATCCCTACGCGTGCTTTAATCGTCATATCCCGTTTATGCGGAATTTTAAAAGCATTTAACGATGTCATTAAGTCCAAAGCCATATCTGCAATTTCGCCAGCATTTGCCGTGTCACTACTTCCGTCCAGGCCGCCAACTATGGTGTGAAACTCATTAATAGTATCGAATTTGTATACGCTGTATATTGATACGACTTGTTCAAACAAATGATAAATTTCATTTAACAAATTTACTATCTGATGAGGGGTGCTACTTTTGCTAATTGAGTAGAAATCGAAGATGTCACTGGCAAATACTGTTAGGCTTTGGAACTCTTCAGGAGGAACAGTCTGACCTTTTATGATTTCGGCAGCGTATCTCTTGGGCAACATCTGTGAAATCAATAATTCGTATTTGTCAGCACTGGCGTCCAGTTCGATCATTCGATCCATCATAATAATTTCCAAATTTTTGGAGTAAGTTACAAGCAAGTTCACGTGATTTTCAATGGAGCCTGCCTTGACCGTATGAATAGCGTCTAGATAGGTGAGAAGCTTTTTAAAAGAGGGTCTTATTGAAGGATTTTGGTTCCAAGCATCTGCCAGCATACGACGGATGATATTTCTGTGCCCTATATTGAAACCCATGTTTTCTTCAGCAATAATTGGCCGAACATACTTCTTGTTAGGGCCGGCTAGTTCTCTCCATTTCAATCGGGAATTCTTTAATGCAGGTGAGGTATAATCCCTTATCATCCCTAGCATTGATCTTTCAGATATATAACGCAATTCATAAGCATACGGATTACGCCGTGTTAGAATTTCAGCGACAATGATTGCAAACGCATAGACATCTCCTGCCTTGGAACCGTTTTGGATAGCATCTAGATTGGATATATTGTGCTGTAGCTCAGGTGCAGTCCAGAAGAATTGTTTCATGTCTTCTATCTCAGCATCTAATTCATTGCGATAAGATCCAAATCGAATAGTCGGCGCACCGTACCCTGATATACGTATCGTCCATTTGTAGTCGACTAAACAGTTCTGCGATCTAAGGCGACCATGAGATCCGATAGGTGTTCTAGTGTGCAAATAATTCATACCAGAACAAATATCTTTCATAAAAGAATATCGAAAGTCCCAGCTAAAGTCAACGGTCTCTAAACTAAGGACATCAGCCAAACTTCCTCTCTGACCCACGGGAAGAAAGAGACTTACATTTGGAGCCTCAAGACAAGCTCCTCCATAAGAAACCAGGTTTTTATGTTTAATTCCTAATAAGGAATATATTTCCCTTCTGACAGTTGTCTCAGTTATTGGTATAGAATTACTTGGTATGAACTTGACGAACCATGTCTTGTCTTTCCATTTGTAGGTTTTGCTGAAATAAAATGCCTTTTTCACTGGCGAAACTACTAACCATGTTCTTTCATACTCACTGACATGGCAAGATTCGACGGTGTCCCAGTCAACAATCCAATCGTTATTAGTCATCATATCACGGTACTTTGTATGTCGAATGAATTTTCGTAGTAGAAAAAAAGCCAAGATTAACAATATTATTAATATAAGAAGCAACGGTAAGAATACAATCAGACCATTTATATCGCATGCAGAGCCTATCCAAGGAGAATCACAGGAACAGTAATCTGGAGAGACGCATTTACCGTGATTACATTTGTTGCACACCGCTTTTTCGCACTTTTTACCCACCCAACCAGGTTCGCATATGCATGTATTAGGCTCCAAACATTTCCCATGCAGACAGTTACATATTATCCTTGTACAAGATTCTCCGGCATAACCCGTTTTACACTGGCAAGCGTTGGATTCGCTGCATACACCTGAGTCATAATCAGTTACGTCACTATCGCTAAGCAGTTTGAAGCCGCAGTCTTTATCACATATATAGATCGGGACTACTTTTTCAAACCTTGCGTATGGTTGCGATGGCCATGGTTCACACGGATTGCGAATAAATGACATATTTGTTAAGCTTATAGAACCAGATAGAGAAGTATATTTTATTTTGTTGTACTTACGACTTGGAGGAAGATATAATTTAGCAACATTATTATAAAGCGTATTAGTTCCTTCAAACGGAATTTCCAGTATCACATCGTCTGAGATTGTCTTAATCAGATGAATGTAATTAATGTCATTTTGATTTTGCTGATCTGACGATCTGTCTTTTGTGTTGATCTGCGCCAAAATGCCGATGAAACCTGTTCGGTCGCCTTTGTCATTAATTTTGATTTTACCTGATAATCCATCTACCTCAGATTGACGAATAGCATTGGTGATAGAATATTCGCTTACTGTTTCTTGCTTCAAAACCACGTTAAGAAAAGCATCCACAAAGACTGAGATGGCGTCATATCCAAGACTCATAGTTCCTCCGGTTTCGTAGGGGGCATGATTGATTCTTCCGCCTGGTATGTCATTGACGTTGATGCCATAATAATGCGTAAGAACACGATTCCAGTCGTTTCCAAGATAACCAGAAACATTATAGGTTTCAAACATTAAATAAATACCTTTAAAGCCGTTAGTACAAGACCTATGATTATCGGAGCAAGGCCCGGTATTTGTGAAAGGAAAGTTCCAAATATATTTGGAGATAAGGACCCATTGGAAACCGTGATCGGAATCGACACCTGCTACCTGAGCTGCAGTGAGTATATAAGGTTGACTGTTAACATCGGCAAATAAAATGATTACTTTGCACATGTAATATTTGATATCCTGCATTTCTTTTTCAAAAAGAATGGCGTCAGATTGATTTTTCATAGTTAGGCTAACAGTAGGAATTATGACTTCTTTTGCGACACCAATTCCATTAGCTCCAAGCACATCAATAAAAGTATCGCTTAATTTGATCAATTCGTCTCTGACTAATACCACTCTATACCAGTTGCGAACTCGGGCTGCCATAGCAAATGATTTCCAAATAGTGCTTTCCGACCAGCATATTCGATTGAAATATGGGTAGACGGACTTGTCGGAAAATTCGGTATCAGTATTAGTCGTAGAAATGCAAGATATTGCCGCTGTCATCATCTTGACATTCATTACTTTGGCTATCTCATTACTGGCAGAACTGATGACAAGTTGATACTGACTTGCTGGCTCAGCATCTATGTCGGTGAACTTGGAAATTTGAGTAAAGGCTGTTTCTACATCGTTCATAGTGTTGAACGAAACGAGGTTTATCGAGAAACCAGCTTGTGAAAATTTTTTTAAAATCTCTCCATTATTTATATCTTGAACAGCAAAACGAAGAAAAGTATTGATGTACGGCGCGTCATCATCATTTTCGGTATCAGCTGTAAAACTGCCAATGTGTGCCACGTTTATCTTGCCAACTACCTTGAATTCAACAGTTGACACTGTTATAGCTGCATTATTTGTTAAATATATAACCAGCTTTACCTTATCCTTGGTCTGACAAAAGGACAACGACAAAAAAGCACTTCCGCCCACTACGGTTCTAGTGATGTCATTTGAGAGACAGATACCTGGCGGAACTGTTTCATATCTTAGCGTAAAATTCGCGTCACTGCCACCGTAAATACGTTGTCCTTTCTTATCAAACGCCTCTACTTGTATTTCCCCTGGTATCTTTACATTTTTTATCACAGACACAGTACCACTGGTAGGATCTTTCCACTTAGCCCATGTATCTAACGTTTTCTGTGAGAAACTTATGCTACCTATAGTTTGGGCCAATACTTCAAATGGATCGCTCAAAGTTAGCGATCCGATAAGATTTGCATCTGCGGCGCTTAATCCCAGGAAAGTAAATTCTGTTGCGTTATTGATATACTTAAGTAATCCAAAGTCATTATAACAGGTTTTACAGTTTGGTATTCGAGGCCACGGGGCTCTTGCTTTCAACATCGTTACATTTAATCTGATTTCTTTAATTGGATCTAAAATACGAATATCATCAAAATTGACACTCCCACTAGTAGCGATTTTACGTATTAAAGTGTCTCGATTACTCTGATAAATCCTCGCATCTTTCCCGCCAAGGCGAATACTAGTCCGCTTCAGAAGCATCTGTTTTTCTTCTGTGTTATAAAACACCTTGAATGAATTTGGAATAGATAATTGAATGACAGCTATAGAATCTAGACCCGTGTCAACTTCAGTAACACCTTCATCTCTAACCCGAACCGTTAGAGAAAACCCTCGATTAGCAACGACTTGCTTGGGAACTTGAACGTAAACCTCAACGTATTTGGCTGGTCTGGTTATCTGAAAAGGGTTTGTGTCGCTTTGAAAAGTACCTGAATGATGAATAACCCTTAGAATCCTTGTCTGCGTTGGTATGACTTTGTGCTGGTGAAAGAGCCCGTCTAGAATAAGTCTGCCTTTAAACGCGAACACAAGAAGTGTTGTCGAAGAAGTGTTCTCTCCGCACCTGGTTTGTACCCGCGATATGTCAAATTTTGTTGGATAGTCTTCCCACCAAATGGCTCGTTGACACAGCTTTCCGCCACTCATCTGCCATGGGTCATTATATGTTAGATTCAGGGCTACATTTAAGTCTAGAGAAACCACCTTATACATGTCATTAGAAAAAGGACTGCTCGTAATAAGGCTGCCGTCACGAGCCCTTATAGTGGCTATAATTGGCCTGCTAATGGTTTCGTTTAGCGGAACTGAATAATACATATCATTTACTGGAGGTATCGTCACGGGAGGTGAGAATTTGGGATCGAAGAAGATTCGGTGATGTATGATTGAACAATGTGCCATGCATATAAGAAAAATAAATTGTCGAAACATATCGTACTTTTTAAGCTTACAACTTATGCTAAAAAGTATAACTTACTTTTTATCTGTTGGCATGAATAAACTTTCTTTCAATACTGATGAAATTTTCCTTAGATGATTTTTGCTTAGCATTTATGACGTCAATTCTTTTGTAAGCGTATGCCTCTCTTCTTCATAACACAACAATATAAACGCTGTATTTATGCAAATCATGAAATCCAGTGTTACGTAATCACACAGAAGAGTCAATTTTAGTGTAAGAAATTGGTTTATTTAGTTCAATTAAAGGGTAGTTTTTTACAGATCACGGAAAAAGATGAGCATGTCCTCGTACGGATGAGATTTATTTTGCAAAAATATAAAATTGTCGCACAAGACAGAAAATTGGGGGTGGGCCTGAGGTTGATCATCACCGCTATCCAATATCTAGCTAATCCGATTCGCGTGACCCATTCACTCGTTACAATTAACCACCTTCCCCAAAAGAAACTGTCTGCTATCATTCAATCCTCCATTCCCCATAATACGACATACACCCAGGGGGGCTACAAAAACGCACCCCATGACATAAAAATTTGAAAATTCCATGATTTTTTTTCTCGTACTGACTTTCATGAGTTTGAGAAGTTCTTCTCTTCCCAAATGATCGATTTATCTGAAGCATCAGCTTAAACTTAAGATTATGATGAAAAGGTGCGACTGTCTTTCGCAAAATTCGGTGAAAGTTGGGTGAGAGCTTCGCGCTTGGTGAAAGTAAGAGACGCCAACTTGGCGTGGTTACCGAATGCCATTAGACAAGAAAAAAATCTGAGCTCTGATTAAACATCACTCATCCCAGTGCACATTGGGGTGGTTTAAAACAGTTTGGGTTCAGTTAATCGGTTTTTGCTTTTCAATTAGATTGGAAATGTAACCGTAGAGAAACTCCATTTATTTTTGCCCTCACTTTTGTTTAGTTTAATTCCCCATCCCTTCATGATTACGTGTAGGGATTTTTAGTTTGACGGGCTTTATTATCGGTGGGCGTAATCTTAACGATATAAGATACACAAATAACACTGTGTTGACGGCCGACTCAGAAAGGAAACTACAGGTATCCTCACGCAGGGTGTGAAAAGCGAAAGCAAGAAAAAAAAAGTCTGACAAAAAAATACATAAATTATTAAATATTAAAAATGCATAAAATATAAAGTCGCCAGCAAGAAAAAAATCCCAATATACGAGTGCAAATCTCTATCTATAAAAGGCGGGATGTGTGTGTGTGTGTGTAACGAATGCACGGCCGCAATTTTTGACTGATTTGCACCAAAATTTACATGCACGTGCTCCAAGTTAGCGAGAAGGCCAAGATCGAATTTGCATTTCCAACTCCCATCGATAGTGGAAATAATCGATTTTTTCATGCTTCTACGGCAGTTTTCATGTAGTTTGCAGCCATTTTCTACTGGCCAGTGTGAGAGCCAATAGCTGGCTGCCACGAATATGTAGGAAGATTCTATTGGCCAGCGTTAGAGCCAACAGCCGACTGACACGAACATTAACTAGCATGCTAACATGCAAAAAATCGATAACTGCATTCGTCACAAGGTGGAAAATTTAAATCTGCATGGCACTTTACTTCAATTGGCTCATTCGCTTGCTTAAACTCAACGTTGATTCTGATTCCGCAGAACTGGTTTGGATGTGAAAAAAGAATTTGTTGTTAACATTCTTTTTTCATTCGGTTTTTCTAGTTACGAGTCCTTTTTTAAAGATGGTCGTTTTTTCGTAACAGATTTAATGTTTAGTAGAAAAAATTCGCAGTGTGAAATAGGCAAGACATAAGGCATGTAGCAACATCAGCACGGCAAAGAGCACTCCTTTAAAGGCAAGGAAGGCCAAAAATATTTTAAGTCAAGTGATAGCGATTGCTGTATGAGTCGTACGATTTTTGAATCAAGCACGGGCAACGTCGGGCCATACTGCTAGTTGGAGATATAAACGTCAAGCCGGTACTTAAGTTAAAATCTCTGTGAATAGTGTTAACAGATGATGATAAAAGTGACACCGAAATTTGAAGTTTTAAAGAAAATGGCAACAGAAAGAACACTTCTACTCAAAATCAGGAAAAGACAACTGAAATTCCTTAGACCTAAAGAGGAAGCATGGCTTAGGAAACTGTTCATATTAAAGATCACAGAGACATGAGGAAGACAGTGAGTCACTTAGCTGATAGCATGTTCGAAATGATGTCGCAACAGAGGCAGGGGACCATTAAGAAAGAATGAAGAGATATAATCGCCAGAAGGAGAAGAAGAGGCGCGTTTCGATTCTTCAAATTTGTATTTGTGCGGTGGTGGGGGCAGTTGGGAAGGGGTCATCACCCACCCCGTCCTAAAATTTTACATGTGGCTCTAGTTAAGATAGTCATAGAGCAGGTGATAATATATTTCAGCTGTAGTATAAGCGTGAAGTGAAAATGCGGCATTGTGCTGAGAAGAATGATATTTATATGGATTGATTAATGATGCTGCCTAGCTAGATGAAAGTAGAAGACCACCGCCTTCCCCTTGGCCATGTGCCACAGTTGTACCAACTTACACCGAAAGTGACAATCAAGGTAATTATCTATTACATAAACACAAAATTCTGACAACCATTAGGCAAGAAATTTTGATGTGATTCCTCTAACCGTTCCTATGGCTAAATAAGCTGATAAGAAAATTTTAGTCTTACATATTTATAAGTCTAAAAAATTTTCCTGCTTGCAATAATGCTGCTACATATGGTTCGGTGGTACTTCTATTTACATTGATAACATCCGCAATACTAAAATCAGCAATATTATTAGTACTGATCTGGCAGCTCGGCTTCAGTCAGTTTTCCATCGCCATAATGTTGCTTCTCTCCGTCTTTTCTATAAATACATTGATGGTAACTGTTTGGAGGACCTCTTCGATATATTCTTCATTCCAGTTAACCCAGAAAAACAAAAAACTAGGATAACTTATATATGTGTAGCCACTAAAAATAACGTTTCTAATAATGATGTCGGATAACAAATCCATACAAAGAAATATGTATCATATATATATATATATATATATATATATATATATATATATATATATATATATATCGCATCTGTAATCCATCACCATGGCTTATGCTATCATCCAGGAAAGTGACTCATTACACCTTCTCGTGGTAATGTTTTCAGCTGACATGAAACGGAAAGACTATATCGATAAATCAGCTCCTAAGATTTCCTTGGTTGAGCGAAACAATTCTGCTCTCCAATGATCTATCTTCAGTATCTATAAATCTACCATTCGTCTATGCTGAGAATATTGCTGCCATATATGCTCCCAGGTGGGCACCTCGACGTGGCGTAATGGTTAAAACGCTTGTCTTGCTAAATCACTTACGATTGAGTAGTGAGTTCGATCCTCACTGAGTGCCCGAAACTCTCGACCTTGTGCCACATCTAAGTCGCGCTTAGAAAATCACTATATGGCCCCGGGTCATTGCGATTTACCTGGATCTCCTTGATAAGATCCAAAGAAGAATCAGCAATATTATAGATCCTGATCTGGCGGTTTGACTTCAGTCACTTGTCCAACGCCGTAAGGTTGCTTCTCTGTCTCTTTTTTTTTTTTTTTTTTTTATAATAAACACTTTCATAGTAACTGTTCGGAGAAGCTCTTTGCTATGCTACCTGGACTGTATGAATTTACGTGCAGTAATAGAATGTCGGCGAGATTGCATCACTTTACAGTTGAGCTAGCCATATGTGACCATAACTTCTACGCTAACAGTTTCTTTTCTCGCAGGTCTTGCTTGCGTAACTCTCTTCCGAGTCTATGCTTTCCAACCGACTTTAATCAGTAAGAATTTAAATGCAATGTCAATCGATATCTACCGTCCACCTTTTTTTCGCTATCCTTTCCCCTCTAATTATTAATACTTCTCTTTCTAATTCTTCCACACATTATAACCCCTTGTGTCATAGTGGCTTTAATGCCTTACATAGAGTGATACCGATAAAAAAAGAACAAAATAATGAGACAAGATGCGCGCCTCCCTATGATGGCTGTGTGTGTCACATTCCCACGGGATAATATTCATTTTGAAATCTCAGAACCCGATTGCAAGTATTTAGTTATGTAATGTAATGTGCTGAAACCTCATGGGGGCCGTCCCCAAGGAGTGAAACCTTACTGCGTTCCGAGGAAAAGATCATTACCTAACGTCTGAGGCAGCCCCTCATGGAGAAGTTTGAGAGAGAGAGAGCTTGATCAAATTTTGGGGCATTTATAAATCTATCTTTTATCCGTGCATTGAATATTCCTCAAATATATTGCCTGGTGCCCCGAATATATTGAGATGCTCGAAAATATCCAGAAAAAGGTTTGCAATGATATCGGTCCTGACCTGGCATCTCGACTTTAAGTTACTTTCCCACCGCCCTGACATGGTTTCACTCTGTATTTAGTATAAATAGCAGATGTTCTAATGAGCTATCCTCTTTGACCGCGTGAATTTAAGCGTAATACTAGATTGTCTGTTAGGTCTCATCGTCTTACTTTTACAATATCTAAATGTAATTGTAAGCTATATATTCTAACTAGAAATACCAGTGAAAATGTAACAGTTTTTCTATTTGAATTTTCTGATGAATTTTTAAGTTAATGATTGAAGAAGTTCATGGCGAGTTCTACGAAAATATAATATTCGTAGAAATTCCATTATCTCATCGCTAAATATTTGAGTTTAACAACTTAAACACAATATTGCAATATCAATCATAAATATAAATGATAGTTGTTATTTAAAGAAGTAAGAGGGTACAAATAAAAAATTAAAAAAAATGAAACTGACAGCTTTTCCATTTCTCTGAAGAAGATGGCAAACACACGAAATTGTTATAGCCTTTCTTTCTTGTCTCCAATGTTTGGCCCGTAAATCCTTACCGAAACGTTGTCCTTACGTTCTGTCTGGGGTATGTGTGAGAAATTTCCCCAATCATTTCTGAAGTGGTTGTTTATATATCTATCTGTATTACGAAACTCAGTAGATATGACTTTGAGAAAAAATAATCTAGCTGAGGAGGATGTGCTTTCCTTTATAAGGAAAAATATAGCCTTACTTTCTATGACGATCTTCATGGCCAAGTATTAAATAACGCCCGATCAAACGGTGGTTTTCATTGAAACATTTTCTTTGTTAAGATTTCTTGAATATGTAGGCCGATAGATAAGTAAAAGTGGGGCATCTATTTCAAATACAAAGTATCCACTTTAATTACATTCTCGTTCGCACACCCACGCTTGCAATAGTGGATACAAGTAAGGGGTTACTTACTTCTATACTTAGTGGCTCCAGAATAACCTTGTGTCTCAGCTTTCTGTGACAATTTGCGATGTCTGTGCCGGTATCATAATCCACACATAAAAACCCTGGTATATGACCGACTTTCAAGCCGATTATGGAAATTTGCAATTCACTCGGTGTCAATAGATGACCCGTCATGTGGACACATAATCGATCCAGTTTCGGCGTGGGGTAATATTTAGCAAGCTTGTCCCGCCAGATCGGTTATGACTGAAAAGTGAGTTCGATCCTCACAAGATGCCCCTTACTTTCGTCCTTGTGCTATATCTAAGCTACGCTTAATAAATAAACATAATCGACCCAGTTTCGCCTGCGATGTGCACGGGAGGGAAAGAATCGTGTAACAGATAGATATAACCAGCCACCGAAGAGACGATACAGTTTCGTGCATTCAAGTGCGGTCCATTTTAGAAGACTCAAAAGCTATACATCCTCTGGCCGGACGTGGGTAACGAAATCTGGATTGAAAGAAAAAGTATATTACGTATTTCAGAAACAATTCTCGCATTTTTATTAGTCTGTAGCCAATGATACCGCAAAACACCGCCATTTGTAAAAAGAAATGAAACTACTTCATAGTTTCGTAAAAGTTTTATTTCACCCTGCTTTTCATCTTCCAACAATAAAATGACCATAAAAACCACCTGGAAAGACAAGACTATTTACCTGAAAACAAACACCAAACTATCGCGAGCATTGTTAAAGGTAATGGTAACACTAGTCGATTTTTTATCGTACCACACTATGCAAGGCAATAAATCTACTAAAACCCAATGGGTGACTGAACGTGGAAGTATAAGAAAAGAGAGGCACATTATTAAGGGGCGAGAAAAATAAGAATAATCAAGAAGATACATCTCGCCAGTTCTAATCTGAATTGATGACACCGTGTCACGAATCTAATAATGTGCTCAAATTCATTAAATCTAAGGTACCATTCGAAGAAATCATGGGAACAATGACCATTAAAGTGTTTCTAGAAAAGGCACAAGAAAGCAACATTACGGCGGCGAGAGAGTGACTGAAGTGACTTAATAATAATACCGATTCTTCTTTGGATTTTATTTACAGTTACAGCAGGAGATCCCGCCAAATGTGACAGCCACATTCAAAACATGGACAAAGAGTAGACCCATAAATATGTTTGATAGATTCTAAAGAGAAACATTGTGTAGAGCGATAGAGTGAACCAATTTTTGTTAATAGTAAACCTCGCAATGGATACAGTATAATCTCTTCGCCTCATGTCAGCTGCGATTGTTAGTCCTTAGAAACGAAAACGAGTCACAGTTAACAATAGACTGTAGTCATTTTTTTTTTAGATCAGCTACCAATCTGACTTTATCGAACTGATCAAACTTAGAATAGAGACTTCAGTAAATGGCTGTTCCATCAGCATAGATACCAACTTGAGAGTTGATGTTTCACTTTTAAAGAAGTATCATTCTTTGGCTGAGAAGGCAGTACTGTTTTCCGTTGACATTTATAAAATCTTTCGCTTAAAACACATTTTTAGGAAAACACGTATCCCAAGTCCAGTAGCAGTTATCGCTCTTTCCAATATTGAAGGAGGTTTCCTTCCTAACCTTTTTGTGTCATTATTTTCTCTTCGTAAAGTGTGCTATCCATTTTAGTTGTTGCTGCTCTTGTTAGACCTCAAGTGATGTATTTATTGCTGCTTGGTAAAGCTCTTCATTTGCGATTCTGTATCGCCAGTCCACAATGTTCAATATAAGATGATTATTATCAAGACCCTCTGGTTTTACTCGGTCAAAGCCATTTTCCCCATTGATCTTAGGAAGCGGTTGTATACAGCTGATAGTTTCGATATTTCTGAACGGCTTTTACGCCATGTTATGCATCCATATGAAACTCTCGATCTGAGAAGGCTAAGAATATCACGAGTTTTCAGGATGATTTTTTGTTTTAATTTTGGGCGTAACTACCTCTGGCACAATCTTTTCTATGTTCAATTTCTCTCTCTTCTATACTAAATTTGTTATAGCTGATCAATATGCCGAGGCATCTAAGATGTTTAGTATTGACTTTCATAATTCTTCTGTATACCTGTGGGTCTTGGATATTGAAAAGAAGAATTGCAGCGAACAATACAAACATTAGAAATGATATGTTAGAGGAACACCCAAGGGATTTCCTCCATAGTCCGCATCACAGATGACACAGTTAGATATATCATCAATTAAGAAACAAACCCATTATAAAATATAACTAAACTAAAGAAGAGAAATTTGAAAAGGTACAACATCGGAGGCAAAACAAGGTACCAACTTAGGCAAAACAAGAAGCCGAGAGAAAAAAAATGAGTCAACAACGTTGACGGGAAGATTAATTCACAGAGACAAGGGCACTGGCATGTAAGTAAGATGTATAGACGGAGGTGGTCAAGTGCTCCTCAATCCTACTTATGTACTTCAAGACGTGCGTGATCATGGCTCTCCACATTTTCCTATCATCTTTAACCTTTACCGATGCTTCTCTTTTGATTAACCCTCCCATTCATGATTCTGCCATCTATTTACACACAGTTGCAAGGCATCTCGCTGTCTAACTCTGACCCTCTTGACTCCATTATGTCCTGTGAGTATCAAATTCTCTAAGCTTTCTTTCTCATGATGTGACCCCAAGTTTCAACTCTTTTTCTCTAGTATAAGCGCGCTTTTTATTTCAATTTCTACGCTGATTACATGATCCGACTGAGTATTCCATATTTCCTTTAACTCGTGTCTCTAATTCACCGGTAAGAAATTGTCGTGCCCTCAAGCTATATTGAAAGATTGATATTATATTGCAGTTCAGAACATTTTTCTTTCGTTTCTAAAGAAATATTCATGCGACAGTAAAGGTTGCGACAGAAATACCTTCCACAAATTGGTAAGGCATTAGTGGTAATGGTAGCTTCATCCCTAGCAAACTTATCATTATGTTGGAGGTACGGCTGGGAGGTTTTTCTGCAGCACCCCGTGTTCTAAGGAATTTCCTTCCAAGACTTTTATTTATGGTAACGTAGAAAGTTACCATCTTTATTATGTATTTATTTTATTTTCCAGTTACACATGAAAAGCATTTTTGTTTTCACCGCTGATGGAAGCGTTCAAATAATTTGTCATTATTTGGTAAGGCTCTTCTTTTGGATTGTATAACGCCAGTTTCTTGATCGTAACTCGTTAACTGACAAATAAATAAATTTCTTTTTATGTCCGTCTTGATATTTACCCAAGTCTTCCTCACTGAGACGGGATACGACAAAACGTCAGGTTTCTGTGTCTGGCATGAAACGACCATATTTAATGCTGATAAGATAGTGTGTTGGTATAACTTTTATTGTGATTAAAAATTTTGCCAAAAATTATTTACAAAAATCTACAAGTACTCTGATTTAGAATTTTATTAAAATTAGACTCGAATGATTATTATTTTAAATTGTGATGAATATTATAGAAGAAATATCATTTTAATTTTATTCGATGACGAAAGGAAATTGTGCTTTACCTTCAAACACTAAGGTTCATTAATACAAACGAATCTGCTTGTATGATAGAATGTGCCGTTAAACTTAACTTTTAACCTACCGTGCTCATGTTAAATAATTTTAAATCAGTTCATGTCGGTGTTTCTAATTCGATTAAAACCTAAAGAAACAAAGTAACACTTTTACATTAATTCCAAAAATATTTCTCCTTAAAGGACGCAATATATTTTCGTTGGAATGGCTTCATCTTTCAAAATATTCAATTTTTATCGTGATTTATTCTTCATTTTTCATTTCTATTCACAAGCAAAAAGCAAACAGCGAGGCACCCTAAAACCATTCCTTTTCTTCGGTTTCTTCTTAGCTCAAGAAGACTTCAAGAGCTGCAGAAAAAAAGTTCGACATGATTACATTAATGCAGCCGGTGTCGCCTTTAACCTCCAAATCAAAGTACTATGTCTCTTTTCTTTTGCAGAAATTTATCTTTGCTGATGAATAATCACCGGTAACGGTTTTTAAAAGTCACTTCAATCCAAGCAAGGCGTTAAAGTCACTAAGGCACAAGTAGTTACCTGTTGTGAAGGAATCTAAAAAAACAAACAAAATATTATTAAGGAGAGAGGCTAATAAAAAGAACTGGAATTAAGCAGGTAGAAGAAGACAACTTTGCATCTAAATTTGTGAAGATCAAAATTGACTGTAAAGCAAGAAGCCGTGAGTTCCACAAGCGAGAAGAATTACAGAAGAAACTTTTAGCATAGCAGTGCAGTTATAGTTATATCCACCAATTTAAGGTATAAAATGATGAGACCTATCTCGCAAACTAGTAACGTGATTAACTTCGTAAAGTCAAGGTACTATCAGAAAAATTAATATGAAACTTTTAAAAGAAATGGGAAGCTTGATTACAGAGGCTAGTAGGGAACTGAAGACAAGATGCCAGCCCATGAACGATATTACACACTCTTCGTTGGATTGAGTCAAGAATCTTTAAAAAAATATCAGAAGTTTCAGACCAACAGTGGCAGGAATATTAATTAGCAATTGATTCAATGTAATGCCAAACATTAGCTTAAGGTGGCACAATAAGACTCTCCATTACAGATTGGCATCATCCTTGCCGATGGAAAGCAAAAATGTTTTTCTAAATCGATTAAAAGACAACGGTTTTGTTTTGGAGGTGTTAAAATTAACAAGCCTTTACTTGTCCCAATTAACAACAGGTTGTAGCTCATATTTTTGTTCAGTTGTCATTTTGATTTTATCGAATAAATCGGACTTAACATGAAGACAGAAGGAAATAGTTATGTCATCAGTATAGATAGCGAGTGTAGAATGGACACACACTCACAAACACGCACACTCACACACACACACACACACCTTATGATGAATATTAGGAACAAAGCACATCCAAAGATAGAGCCCTAGGGGACACCCATTTTAATTTAAAACGATTTGCAATTTGATAAGAGCGATTGCATCAAATCCAAAGAATCTTCCCGTAACATTCAGACTGCTGTAGATTTTCCTAGTCCTGTTGATCATGTCAATGGATATGTTGTCCTGTTCTTATTTGCTATTGAGTCGTTATTGTTCGATCATGTTTTGAATTTATTTAGTACAAGTCAGTGTTGACGCCACATTGCATAATTTCTTTTACTTTACTGAGTCCTGTAAAGAATAGCGCGCATGCGTGCGAGTGTACGGCCTGGTTAATTTTTTTAATAACCAGTAATAAATTATTATCAACTAGGTGGATATTCACAACTATAATTATGATGACAAGTGATTTTACATCCGAGTTTTTCATGTCTAGATAATAGTTTTATTTTAAAACCTCCTTTTCACGTGTGTAAGGATATTCAGTTTCTTTTTATGTATTAATTGTTAAAATGGACATATAGTAAAGATACGAAACTAAACTGTAGATTTTTCCTGCTTAATTGAGGTATATTTTTCGTCACTCATTTTTAACAAAAACATGTATTAAAAAGGGCTTGCTGCCCATCATATATATATATATATATATATATATATATATATATATATATATATATATATATATATATGTGTGTGTGTGTGTGTGTGTGTGTGTGTGTGTGGTGTGTGTATGTAATTCGCAGGCAGTAATGTTCCGCTGTATCACAGCTTCTCGGTGCGACTAGATATCCGAATGCCTCAAGCCAGGAATAAAACCCAACCGATTTGGTATCAGTTATATTTTCTACCACTGAACTATCTTCATTCTACGGAATAAGCCAGCTAAATATATTGTATTGCTTTTACGAATTTAAACAAATGCCAATCAGCCATAGGGCTCAATTCATTTTACTTAAGAGCTTTGTATTAGTGTAGGTAGTTGTTGTTTATTGAATTAGCGTGTCATTCAAAAAGGCTAAATTGAAATATACTTTCAAGGATATATATATATATATATATATATATATATATATATATATATATATATATATATATATATATATATTCAAAGAAAAGTACGGGCAGAAAAGAGGTCACTGAGCAAACATCCTCAACCTAAGTTAACCTAAAGAGAAAAAAAAATAACAACAAAAAACGAAAACTTAAACTAATCCAAATCTGGGTGGGTTTAGTCTATGCTTAACACAGGGAGAACAATACCCTGTTGCCTAACTGGCATCAAAGTGCCACTCCAAATCAACTCCTTTCACTCGACACAAACGCACAAGTTCCACCCACCTTTTGCCGAATTCTGATGAAGTGAGCCGCCACTTTTCCGTCCTAATTCTCCACGAATCTCCAGCCAGCTGAGTGATGCCTCGTCGTTATTGACAGTTCAACCCAGGCACCAAGGCCATATTGAACGAACCATCGTCAATTAGACCATCACGGACGGGTCCGCTAACACTAAATACAATATCCTACGAGACAACGCCTGGAGATACCCAAACCATTTTAAAAAAGACAGTGGCAACAGATCTCCCGAGGCACCATAGCGTTCTTGATTCTCCACAAGAAGGAGAAAAAATAGCCTAATGAAATTAGATGAGAAAAGCAGACTTAGTAATGAAATTAGTGTGACAGACGAAAGGGGAACTTCATAGAGTCAGTAAAGGAGAATCGGGTAGATGTGCGGAACACATACTTCCACTCACTACCCTTTTAAGAAAAGATTCCTCCGAGATCACAGACGAAATGCAATTTCGGCATTCCCTTGTAACTCCGACCAGTTCAATTCCAACTACATATCGGTTCAGAACCAGATGCCGAGTATCTTGATCGGCCCGTCTGTCCAGAAGAAAGGTCCAAGAAGACAAACTCACTTACATGCACCCATACACAAGCCAACAGACTTATCGCGATTGATCTTGGCCCCTGTCACCGTTTCGTACCCACTGATTTCTTTGCTGATTTCGTGGTAGCACTAGGTAAGGAAATTCCAGTAGGTCGGGATTTGCCTTTCATTTGCAAAGGAAAGGTTCTAACGCAAGAACGTAAAGCAAAGGCGAAAGCGGACAGCCCTGACGAATGGAGTGAGACAATACGAAAGGTTCCAATCGTATCCCATTCACTTCCACCAGTGCATCGGAAGTCGGATCCAGATGCGAAAATACGGACCGAAACCGGTTGCCCAAATGCCAGACTCCAGGAAGCGATGGTCAACCCTATCGAAGGCCTTGAACTGATGTAAACTGATCAGCGCAGCTTCACATTCAAATTGTCCGCTTGATCATCGTGCATGTCGCACGATGAACAAGCGGACCATTTGAATGTTGTCCTAAATAGTCCTGCCCTTCACAGCACAAGTCGGAGCCATTCAGACTAGAGAAGACAACCTGCAAAGATATTTGGCAAAATTTTTAAATCTGTATTTAATATGGTAAAAGCACGAAAGTTACCTAATCCATCCCAACCGTTGTGGTCTCTGCGTAGCAACTTGATCCCACCCCTAGTGAAGCGTTGAGGTATAGACCCCTGCTTCATCCAGTTGTTGTAAATCAGTCCCAGCAAAGGAACAAAAAGGGCGACTGCCTCAAGTACACGCGATGTGTCGCATTCAACTCAGTGGTCATATTCGTGCACCTCAGAGGACATTCTTTTTAACCTAGCCCTAACTACCATAGCTTGATCCGTCTTGATAAGCAAGGAGTTCAACTCTGCTTTGGCTAAGACTATCTCCCTACTATCACTGAATTCTATTTCCCGATCTACATTTTTGTCACAAGCCGTTCGCGCCGCTAATCTATCTATATTTAGCCGACGACCAAGATCAGCAGCACACTTTCGAATTTTACATTTTAAATTATCACACCAGGCATTCCCAACCACAGAACCACGTCAATTCCCGCTGTATCATTAGTAGGAGCTTGTCCAGGAAATCTTGCTTACAAAATGATGACAACTTTAATTTGCAGTAACCAGCCATCCTAATCTTAGGCTTATCTAAGTTTACACGGACCCGGACAAGCCTATGATCAGAATAATATAATGGAAACTTGCGCAATCTAAAAGCGCTATATCGACGCCCCGTTCAAATTGTCACAGGAAGCAATGAGTATCTGTCTGTCCCAGTTGTCATAGATATGCAGCCAAGTAATTCCCGACGATCTGAGGAGGAACCTCAAATACTGATACAGGGTCCTTCGTCTGTCTTCAGATTATGTCTGAAGATTAAGGTCTTTGGTAATAAGATTGGGACTGGATGCGGCTTTTTTTGTAGGGGAGGATTTCTCGAAGTACGCCGTAATGTTGATAGTACACTTTGGTGGAGACGTCCAGCAGGATGACATCTCACCAATCGCTACATTTTCGTCTTTGCTTTAATCGTCTTCTACTCATTTTGCCTCTTTTGGTACATTCTGAATATTTTTGGCCAGCATAGTCTCGCCGGATATCTTCAATTTGTCTTATTTTTTTTTATATTCTTGCTGGCATTATTATTTTTGCCAGCAACTTCCAACTCTTTTCAGCATCCATCATTTTCTCCAAGTTTAAATTTTCTTCCTCTTACTTATTTTCATATCGGGTGTGTCTTTTTTTTCCTTTTTTTTTTTTTGTTAGTCCCGAAAAGATATTTCCTAACCATTTTAAAACTAAAAAAGAGAGGTCTTCTTTTACCTCTTTCAACTGAACGAAAGCAATATATATATATATATATATATATATATATATATATATATATATATATATATATATAACAGTAAACTTTTTAGAAAAATAAAATTAAATCACAGTGGTTAGGAAATAAACAGATTTGACACAAAAAAACATGAAATGTGACCACAGAATAATACAAAAGCGTAAAACGTTAGAGAAAGAAACAACGAAATAAATATACAGAAAAAAAAACAAAATTGCTTCAGATAACAATTAAAGTTTAAATAAGTAAATTACAAAAGGGATTACAAAAACAAGGGTTGCACAAACGAAGAAACAGAGACAATGTTACACAAAATAATCCAAACAAGAAGAAAACACGTTAAAAAACAATAATTTTTTCCTCTAAAATAATGTCAAAATAATTTTTTTTTAAATATCTACAAAAAGACATACGAAACAAACAATACATTTAAACTAACAAATTTTAACAAATACAACTATTCAGCCCCAAAAATAAACGAAACACTAAAATGAACTTAAAAACGGGCGGATTAGACAAAATAAACACAAAAATATTACAAAAAATAAACACACAGAAATTTTAACAAATAAAATACAGAATGTTTAACAGATATTAAAAAAAAAGAAGAACGAAGTAACATGTAGAAATAAAAATACAGAAAGTAAAGTCGGACGTAGAATAAATACACAAAGAAAAACCAGAGTCTTGCGTGCTATGTTACAGAAAAAAAAAAAAAACGGAAAGAAAATATATTCAAAAAATCAATATAAAATAAGAGAAAAATAAATAATAAAAGAATAAGAAC
>OZ010584.1:98204122-98221622 GCA_963932145.1 Acanthosepion lycidas | reverse complement strand
CCATACGTAATTACATGATTATATCTATATTCTCCCATATTATATATACGAATACACAAAATCCTATAATTATATGTACATATACATATATTACCCGCCATCCCATATCTATGGCAAGACATACCAGTACCCATCTAATTATACACGCCCACACTCATATATATATATATATATATATATATATATATATATATATATATATATAAACCTGCATGCCTTTATTTCCATATAAAAACATATACATGAAGATATTAAAGACGTATCAGCGTTCAAGTACAATACCATAGTCATATACATACAGTCATGTATTCGCATTCATGTGTGCATAGCAACATTTCCAAAAGCAAAAGGAACAAAGGTCATTCAATATTAATTCTTCCTATAGAGTTATTTCTCAATGTATTTTGTTAGGTTTAGGTTATTCTTATGTCGGCATTTAAAAATTAGTTCGTTGTGTCTATTTAGTAATAAATCTGGATCTTTATGTTTGATTCTGAGGATTTTTTCTTTTATGCATAAGTCGCATCTGTCTCTGAAATTTTTTGGAGTTCTGGCTTTCGAGATTATTTTCCACTTTATTTGTGGGATTAAGCCACCCTCCAACAAATCCCAATAATGCTTTGACTGCGCCGTTTTTACATTTATTTTTGAAGGACCCGCGATGGTTATAAAGTCGGTGTTTCCAATTTCCCGCCGATATTCCTATGTATATCCTTTTGTCCTCAACATTCTGTTTGGGGAAAATTGTTGCCTCATATATTGCATTTTCCGCCATGCATACTCATTCAACTGGGCACTCTGATCCTGTCCTGCAATTGCATATTGATGTTTTCATTTGGGTTGTATTATGATTTTGTATTAGATTATCATGAAGATCTCTCAAGATTTTACTATTGCGTGTGCTAATAATTCTCCCCATATTGTTAGTGGAAGAATAGCTAATTTTTAAATTCATCTTGTTGAATATCTTTTTTAAAAGTTCATTTTTACTAAAGTGTTTTTCTATCAGTTTTATGACGTATTTACCTATATTAATATTAGAAAGGTTACAAAAGAGTGGGTTGAACTATATAATTTTCCTTTTCCTATTTTTGATTTAGTGGGTTTTTTATTAACTGACTTATCTATATAATTTAGTGTTTGTTTAAATTTACTTTTAATAGTGCTTTATTATATTCCGATTTATTTTGGTTAAAAATGGTTTCACTAGAGGAGAGTTTATTTATTCTTGCATTTACTGTATGTGGAATTTGTTTAAATATTGACTTCGGGTGGTTAGAGTAGATATTTATATATATGGGTGATTGGTTTTCCTTTTGGAAGAGCTTATGAGTGTTATTGTTCAGATTAAATGTAACGTCTAGGAAGTTTACTATTTTTAGGTTGGAAGAAATCTCGATTTTAAACCCTAGACATTTGAAAGCCTTAAGTATTTTCTTTTGTAGTTGGGATGTTAAAGGACCATTGGTATCAGGTACAGCAACCAGTCCATCATCTCTGTATAGTCCTAGGGTCAAGGAATCTACTTAGGATCTCTAAAATGTATATGCCTATTAGGTCAGCTATTTGAGCTGAATCAAATGATCCCATTGGGACATCGAAGTTGTCGCTGTCCTTTTTAATCCAAGTAGTGTTAATCAGTTTTAGTATAGACTGTCTAGAGTTCATTATGATTTTTATTTCCTTGTCAGTAATATCAGTGTGGATTTTGGCAAAATTTAAGCTATTTTCTAATAATTCTTTATCCAATTGGATAGAAGTAGTTTTTTTTTATATTTTATTTTTTGGAAACAGTTAATGGTGCCAGATGAATCTTTCCAAAGGTTTAATGGGTAGTTGTTAATATAGATGTGTTTATTCATTTTAGGATATTTTTAAAAATTATTCCTAACTCTGATTTGGAGGGACTTATTAGTCTGGACTGTAGATTATTATGACTTTCTGGAGCCCACTAGAATATTCTGGAAACCTTATATATAAAACCTTAATATAACTTGCTTTGGAATAGTATGTTTAAGTATGATTTTGTAGTTTTAAATATATATTCCAAGATACATTTAATCAAATTTTTATTCCTCTCTTTGTTTTAGATTAACATTTCACTCTTTATATAACCTCAATTTAATATCATAAAGTTAATATCCGGGTTTAATTTTATTAAATCTCTTCCCTTTAAGACTAATACCTTCCGCCCTCGCTGGACCACTGCCTCGAGCCTTTCGTCTGACTGAAACATTGAAATGGATAAATTCCGTATTACTTTTTCAACATGCTTTTTTTTTCTTTTTTTTTTTTCATAATTAAATTTCTAAATCTGACACAAACTCAGTTTATACCAGAGTTGAATAAGACTGACGAATTTTATTTTCTCGTCCTTTGAAATAATCTTATTTCACATATGGGGTAATTTTGTATTTTATTGTGTGTTTATATATATATATATATATATATATATATATATATATATATATATATATATATATATATATATGTGTGTGTGTGTGTGTGTGTGTGTGTGTGTGTGTGTGTGTGTGTGTGGATATGATGAGCTTATGAAATAAATTCAAGAGAAACTAATTATGATAATAATATAAATAATAAGACTAATAATATTAGACAGGGACTCATTTGCTTGTCATCTCTTCTCGGAAGCAGAGAGTTTGACCAGCATAGCTGGGGACGAATCTGCAACGTATTCCCGAAGCAAGGATATTTAACTTACCTCCCCGCCAGGCAGGATGTTTCACAAGGACGTTTTTAGTGTGGGGCAAATCCGAGCCTGTAGGCACGGTCAAAAATTCCCCGTGGACCCCATATACACTGTTTTCGGTAGCTGTCTACCACCCCAGACGAGACTTTGCCCTTCTGCATAGCCTCGTCTGGGTTCCTCTCTACCCGAATGCAGATAGTTCGACGAGCACAGTTGGAGACGAATCTCCAATTGCCGAAGCAAGAGGATTTATTGTTTAAAATATAGAATTTGGCACAAGGCCTAAAAGGAGTAATGGTTAAAGGTTGGTCGTCACTTACTATCGTATAGCTAACTAATCCGATTCACGACCCAGTCACTCATTACATTTGACACATTCAGAATAAATACTCATCCATCGCTTAGCTATCCTCCGTATACCATAAAACTGCATACTCTCAGCGGGATCTAAAAAGGCACTCCACGACATAAAAATTTTTATGATTATAAAATATGATAAAAATTTGTATATGATGGACAGTGGGCGGGGAGAGGATGAACCCAGAAACAAACTAAAATATCACAACAAACAAACTAAAGATAACTGATGTTAGGTGAACCCGTCCAACCCTCAAAAAAGAGAGGCTGCTGTATTCTGCCCTTGGACAAAATCAAGAGGCTCTTTCGTTAACGGAGAGGGGGAGGGTAAAACCAATATGGCCTTGGGGAAAGAAGATATCTGACACAATCAGATCACGCCTCAGTGTAAATATGTATACAATAATATTTTATTCAAACTATGGACATTTCAACTGACCCTCATATATATATATATATATATATATATATATATATATATATGTATATATACAAATTTCCAGGAGGATAGAATCCAGTTATAACTCAATGTCCAGGACAGAGCAAGAATTTAATATAAAAAGCTCAAACATTAATATTCCATAGTTATAATTTGTTACATTGGAATTGGAATCGTATTTAATTCATCAGACCTACAAATTCAAAAAAAGAATCGGAACATTTTCGGATATATTTCCATTTCTTTGAGTTTGACTCTTGTATATTTATATATATATATGTGTGTGTGTTTGTGTGTGTGTGTGTGTGTGTGTGTATTTAGTCAGCAATCCTTCTTCCACGCACGTTTCATTGAATATGACCGACAGGGTGCTTTTGATTTAGTTTTTTAGACAGTTTCTCATGGGATCTTATAATTTTTTTCTTTACAGGAGATAAATTGTATAAATCAGTCCAATCTTTTTCTTCTTAGCAGTTAATATATTTCAACCTTAAAAATGGGTAAATATATAGCCGAAAGCGCTCAGAAAAAAATAATAATTGTACAGTCATTACATAATTTATCTCCCGGAAACAAAAAAAAAAATAAAAAAATAAAAAAATAAAAGCACATTGCCTGTCATAATGAGCAGTGGTGCGATTTTCGCTTCCAGCGTTTCGTATACACGAGTTTTGTCGTTGCCTTGAAATCTTCCATGTAAACAAAAAACAGACTATCATTATTGTTTTGTCTGTGTATTGTTTAATATATAGCAACGTAATTACCATTTTGATAATGGCTTATATAAGCCAAAAGCTTAGATAGGATTAAAAAATATGTATCAATATTGTGATTTTCTTTCTTCGTTTAATGATAATGTTATTAAGCTTATCAGACGAAATGTAAAGAATTTACATGAAATAAACAGACACAATTTGTCTATAGTATTTAATGAAACATGCATCAATCTTCATATATATATATATATATATATATATATATATATATATATATATATATATATAATGAAGAAATATAATCTTAAGGTGTGCTATATTTATGGGATAAAGTGCTCAATATCAGAGATAGAGCGTATTATAAATATAAAAGTGAAAATTGAAGGCAATGTTTTTTATGCTAGGCGCAATCGTCAAGCGGGCGGACGATTGCGCCTAGCAGGAAACACCCTCTCCCCTCTGAGTGTTGACTTCAGTGTTCACATTGACATAAATATATATATATATATATACGCACACAAACACACACACGCATATATATAAAATGTGTTGCAATAAATTTTAGCGATTTTAAATGTGAATTAAATTTAAGCGTCTAATTATTATTTTTTTATTTTTTATTTTTTATTTTTCAGATTTAGCAATTTAAGTCTTTTCAATTCCAACCATCGAAAGATTAACAATCAAACTACGTGTTAAATTTCAGGAGTGCAGTTGGAATAATTGTTCATAAATTAAAACAAACTGGGTCGGTGAAAACACGACTGCATGCTCGTTTACGCCGTTCAGCTGAAAACACTGCTGCAGTTCATGACATTGTAGCCGAAAATCCAGACACCTCTGTTCATCATCGCGCGCGTAAATTGGACTTCTCCACAACAACATTATATCGTTTCCAATTGCACCCTCGGTTGGTCGATTATGGTGACCTCCAAAAATGCATTTCTGTTTAATTTTAACACGTTGTTTGATTGTTAATCTTTCCATGGTTGAAATTGCCAAAGACTTAAGTTGTTAAATCTGAAAGAAAAAAAAATCATTAATTCACATTTAAAATCGCTCCAAGTCATTGGAACACTATATATATATATATATATATATATATATATATATATATATATATATATATATATATATATATATATATATATAACATGATAAAATAGCGTTTTATTGTATGCTATATTTATCGTTTAATATAAGAAATACAGCGTATGAAAATATAAAGTTTGCCAATCTGTTTTATGCTTCAATAGAATACTGGGGCAAAAGTAATCTGCGAGTAATACCCTCAGGAGGACATCTTTCGTCCCCGAGAGGTATAAGGCACTGTGTTTTAAGAATTGCTTTACTTTTTAGTGACAAATACTTCTTCACAGTTCATATGTGTTTTGTTTTCGACGATGCATTTGAATAGACACATAAATACAAGTAAATGTAGTAGTAGTAATAATAATAATAATAATAATAATAATAATAATAATAATCAATTATGTACTCAATAATAAATAATGAGCAGAAAGTTAAAAAAAAAAGTATTTGTATTCACAATTATTTCTATATAGCCTCTAGAATGATGTTCATACATAATGGTTACCAGCCACCCAATAACCGTCAGGTAAATAGAATAGACCTTACTACTTATACTGTACAACAGGCCAATATATATAAATAGCGGTGCGAAAACACAGCACGCATTACCTAAATATTGTATGTACCATGAAACAGACTATTCATTTTTGTGTTGATCTGGTTTTCAATTTGCTTATTTAGAATATTTCTTTCACTGAACACACTCAAACGAGTGAATGAAAGTTTTGAATTATTGTCATGACTATATGTTACTGTTAATAATATTAACTATAGACTTGACTAGTTTATATATTATGGAAGAAAATTTACCTCACTCATTATTATAGGGAAACAAATGATTTATAAATCCATATCAACAATTTCTTGTCCTTAGTGAGGATAAGGGAAACATTTATTTCACTCCCTTGCTCTCCTTTCCATCATTCAGCCATTTTGCGTTGCAGGAAAAAAAAAAAGCTTTTGTTTCTCGTGGTCATAGCAATGTTATTTTCTCTGTACGTTATCGCAACCATGATTAACGTATACCAACACATGGTTATATCAAGTATTGCAATTATTGTCTGTCTTCTGTTAATTCTCTTTCTTTTCCACTTTGTATACGACCAATAGTTGAATAAAATCTTTTTAGAACAGAGCGTTTCTTCCTGATTACCTCAAGAGATAATCGCCTCATTGAACAGATTTAATTGTTTAAACTTATCTTTACAAAAAATTAAAAAAAGAAGCTCTGACCGTGGTGCAGGAAATGCATTTTTATGAAAGATATTTTGAGCTGGAGTGAAATCAATTCCGAAGTCCCAGGAAAAGCAAGGGAGTTGAATTTGTAACAAAAGGAAGAAAATTATGCAAGACTAGATGAAACATTGGGTGTCACATAATGTATTTTATTTTATTTGATTCAAACAAGAACGGCAAAACTTCTTCCAGTTAAAATCATCTCAGCTCATAAATATTTTATTGTCATTTCTTTTGAAGATATCCGGTTTTTACACACTTTAGCATATTCAATTAGATTTGCATAAACGCTATGTTATATAGATAATCATTCCAGAATATGCTTTGTCTGTTTAATTAAAGAGTATTTTTATTTATAACATTTACCGGTCTGAATATTCGAGAAATCTTGTAAGAAAATATGCATCCTCCGACATTTCGGGCGTTGTTTAACTGAAAGCTCTACGTGGCCAAATCGGTTAAGCACGATCTACTGATAGTTCCCCATAGACGATGCAGGTTCGAATCCTGCCGGAATACGCATATTTTCTAACAAGATGCCTCGAATATTCAGGCCAGTAAAAGTAATTAAATTAAAATACTGTTTAATTAAATAGAGCATCTACTCGTACATGAGTTTCCATCTAAAATAACGTTGAGGCTAAACACACACACATATATATATATATATATATATATATATATATTGCGGCTGTATTGTCCCAGCTCTGTATTTGTACATTATTTTTTTATATAAATCTGGACATGTGTGTAAAAGCTTATTTGAACCGATGCCTCGAGAGTGATATGGCTCGTGATTTATCAGGTAAAGGTTGGTCGAATCCATCCTTTCCTATAAGCCACCATGTACACATTAACCCACGACCTTTTACTTCTCTCATTCCCCTACATTCCAAGTTGTAACCTCCAAGGTCTTGAAGAATTTTGGCTGTCGAATCACTGAGCTGTATCTGTAACGCTATAGAACTTGATTCCATTCGTGAAGCAGTGTTTACAGAATCGCCGAACAGACAGTACCTTGGCATCAGTGTACCAACTATCCCAGACACAACAGGCCCAGAGTGTATGCCTATGCGTAGTTGAAGCGTCGCATCTGGTTTGTGTGGGATTTTAAACGTCGTAACCAGAGACATCAGATCGAGGGACATTGTAGCAATTTCTCCAGCATGTTGAGGCCCAATTCTTTCCGGTAGACCACTAACCACGATATATGTATCACATATCGTTTCGACCTTGTAAACGTTATATTTATGCACTGTATTATCGAATGCATTATACATCTCATTGAGCAAGTCGACAATCTCAAAAGGTGTACTCTCCAAGAGAATTTCTGCGAAGTCCACGATGTCACTGAAAAATACTGTAACGCACTCAAATAATTCTGGAATAATTTTCCGACCTTGTTTGAGATCCTCGGCTATATTACGCGGTAAAAGCTGGCTAAGTAGGTGTTCGGATTTCTCTTTGCTTTCTTCGATTTCCCGAGTACGTTCCAGTACAATAATTTCCAAATTGTTGGAATAAGATGAGAGGAGAGTAATGAGGTTGTCGATTAAACCACCACTGGCTGGGTAGCATTCCTCCAACATTAAAAGGAGTTTCTTAAATGACGGTCTAGAAGAAGGGACCTGATCCCATGCTTCTGCAAGAATATGACGAATCATTTTTCGGCGTAAAACAGTCTGCGCCAAATGCTCTTCACGTAAAATAGGTCTCACTGCCAACATGTTCGTACCACCGATCTCCTTCCATTTTAAACGGGTACTATGATTTTCCTGATTAAAAGGGTCTTTGATTAGGTCAATTAGGGCCCGTTCGGATATATATTCCAGTTCATATTCATATGGGTCTGCCCAGGTCAAAATCTCCGATATGATAATTGCAAAAGAGTAAACGTCACCATCTTTAGTTCCGTTTTTTATGTCATCCAAACAGTTGGCATTTTCCAACAATTCCGGCGCTGTCCATAATAAGCTTTTGACATCCTCAGGATTTTCTTCTCTGGGTAGTCGATACTTACCATAACGTATCGACGGTGCTCCGAACCCAGATATCTTGACTGTCCAATGACTGTCGATCAAGCAATTGAGGGATTTAAGACGACCGTGTGAACCGATCCGTGTCTCTTCGTGAAGATATCTCATTCCGGAGCAAATATCTTTCATAAATGAATAGCGGAACTCCCAGCCAAGATCAAACGATGCAAGGTGCAGAACATCGTTCAAGCTACCTTTGTGAGCTATCTCCAAGAAGAAACTTACGTGTGGAGCGGTGAGACAAGCTCCGCCAAATCTTATTAGATTGACATGTTTAACGTGAGTTAATTCGACCATTTCCAAACGAACATTCACATCATCAATACTTATTGTGCTACTCGGAATTTTTTTCACATACCATTTTTCGTTTTGCCATATATATGTTTCCAATGTTTGGGCAGTAAGGAATGTCAGAGACCGTTTTGTAACAGACGTACGACTGATAAAGCTTAACTCCGGCTGGCAACATTCTACGGCCGACCAATAGATTACCCAGCTGATATTACTTAATGCTGATTTCTGCCGTGAGTGATCTAGAAACTTTTTGATACTAAAATACATGATGACGCTCAATAATATTAACCCTAATATGAGAGGAATGACAAGAGCTGCCACATGAATTGAACAATCCCGTCCAATCATACGAGGGAAGCATGTGCACTTGTAGGGAGAATAACATTTGCCGTATTGACAATCATAACAGTATGGCTTGCTGCAAGAATCTCCATACCAACCAGCGTGACATTGGCAAACATATGGACTAATGCACAGGCCATGTCTGCACTGGTCGCAAAGTATAGTCATACAATGTTTACCACCATATCCATATTGGCACTGACATATTCCAGTGCTTGTACATTTGCCTGAATCGTATTTATTTATATCGGTTTCATCAATCGTGTTGAATCCGCAATTTTGTACACAGTAAAATACTGGGATGATAATTTCTCTGCGAATAATACCTTCAGGAGGCCATCTTTCGTCCCCATGAGGTATAAGGCGCTGTGTTTTAAGACTTACTTTACCAGAAAGTGACAAATAATTCCTCACGTTGTATTTCATGGATGTCGGTATAAACAATATTGCTGTTGTGTTCACGTTTTTCAAATCAGATTCGTAGGGTATTTCAAATTGTTTCTTTAAGCTGTCCAGCAAAAGCAAACGAATAAAATTAAACTCACGCGTCACTGCGTTTACCTGCGCCAAAAAACCCATAAATCCAACTCTATCTCCATATGAATTCAGGTAAAGCTGACCGGTTAGACCATCGATATATATGTTTCGCATATTGACGTTGACTTTTGGTCCTGTAAAAGAGTCTCGTCCTGTCACCAATTTAACAAGCGCATTAACCAAAAGTAATGTGGCATCGTAACCCAGTGACATTTTAGCAGTAACTGCTAACGACCTATATTTTATTACTCCACTTTTATGATGAAATTTGTCCGATGCGAAATAATGTTGTAAAACGCGAATCCAGTTATCCCCGCTGGTAGTGACATTATACGTTTCGCCAAGTAAAATTGTATTTTTAAATGCCAGTGTGCATCTTTTAATACCTTCTGAACATACTCCAAGGTCATAAAAAGGGAACTCCCACACATACTGACCAACAATCACCCACTGATAACCATTTTCTGAATCTAGGCCATTAATGTATGCAGCACGCAGTATATAGGACTGCATTTTAGCATTTGCGAATAGAAAAATTATTTGACACCTCCACTGTTTTATTAGACCCATTTCGTTTTTAAAAAAAATGTCATCGTTTGAACTTTCAATATTAGGAAAGGCAATTTCTCTTCTGATATCAATATTTTCTGCTTTCATTGCTTTTCGAAATTCATAGCTGAGGGTCACCGAACTTTCTCTTAAGATAATCAACATAAACCACTTTCGTTCCTTAACCATCTTGACTACAGATGTCGTGAGAAAAGAATATGACCAGCAAACCCTATTAAAATATGGATGTTGGAATTTATCCGAAAATTCTTCGTCAGAATTCGACGTAGAAATATAGGACATTTCTAAGGCTGATAACTGCGGACTTAAAGCCTTTGTAATATCATCCGTTGCAGAACTTATTAAACCAAGCACTGGATTTTTCGGGTTGCTAGTAAATTTATGTAAATGGTAAAATCCATCTAGTGTAGTTTCAATATTACTCTTCGTATCATATGAGAGAAGTTCGAGTTTAAAACCAGCCTTCGCAAAATCCTTGAGAACTACACCATTATTTATGTCGGAAACAGCCAAGTTTACAAAACTATTTACGTGTGGATCTATGTAAACCCCATCACCGTTAAAACTAAAATCACCAAAGTATGCTATATGCAAATTCCCTCCAACATGAAAATAGGGCGTTGTTACTGAGATACCAGTTTTGTTTTCAACAGTTACTAATATCCTTACTTTGGTGATCACTTGACATATAGAGACAAACAAATGTGCAGAGCCCCCAACAACTACAGTTGTGGCATCGTTGCTGATGCAAACGCCTGGTGGCTCGGTGGTATATTTTAACTTCAGATAAGCATCAGAACCAGAATAAATCCTTTGCAAGCTGTTATCGAGGGCAAACACCGTAAAACCGCCAGGTAAAGGAATATTTCTTGTAATGTAAATGATATTTTGTTTAGGATCTGTCCACTCATTCCAACATTCTAAGGTTTCATTTGATACTTTCAGATGTGTCACTGTCTGAGGCAAAATTTGAAAAGGTTGGGTCAGCACCAATGATTTGATTTTTGTATAAAATTTCGAACCCAAATATGGAAAAGTTACTTCTGTTCCGTTAGCATTTAGAATTTGGCTTTTCACGTCATCATAACAAGACACACAATTGGGTATTCGCGTCCATGGGAATCTTGCCATTGTCATCGTAAGATTCAACTGAAGATTATTCACTATATTAAGAATTCGTATTTCATTAAAAGTGACCACACCTTTCGATGCTCTTTTGCGTATCACGAGATCGTTAGTGCTTTGGTGGTAAATAATTTCACCACCTAAACGGACAGATGTATGTTTTAACAGCATTTTACGTCCTTCAGTATTATAGAATGTTTTGTTATAGTACGGTACAGTAAGATCTACATACGCAATTGAGTCAAGGCCAGCGGTGACAATATTACCGTTTTTATCGCGAATTGTAGCTGTCATTTGGAATGGGTGATTTGCTAATATACTGGCAGGTGGTGCTTTAGAAATCTCGATATAAGCAGCTGGTATAGTGATAATAAACGGGTAGGAATCTATCCAGATTTTTTCAGAAACGCTGATGATTCTAAGAATTCTTGCATTTACGGGAACGACTGTGTGCTGATGAAAAATCCCATCTACTATTATTCTTCCTTTAAAAGCACGTACTGTCAGCACTGTTTTCTCCATAGCCGTTCCACATCTAATTTTTGCCTGTGATCTGTCCGCTTTCTCTGGGTAGTCTTTATCCCAAACTGCATGTTGACACAGAGCGCCACCGGAATATTTCCAATCATCAAGAATTTTTTTATCGTGGGCATGGTTTACGTCGATGCTTAAAACTCGGACAATGGAATTAGATAAGGGGCCATCTGTAATACGAGTTCCATTCGGGTAAATGAAATAGGCTATAATAGGTTTGCTGATTTCTTCATTGAGCGGAACAGAATAATACATTGACTCTTCATTCGATATATTTCTAGGCGGTGAATATATGCTATCGAACATGAGCTGGTAATTTCCAAGTACGATAGATGTGACACATTCTAACAGGATAAAAATGCGAAACATATTTCTATTAGAGCCGACTCTTGACCTTTCTTTGACATTCATCCCAATGTCAATTCGTTTTATATACTGAGAACAACTGCCATCATACGTTGAACGGTGTGATCATTTTTTGTGCTGATATCATTCCTCTGATATATCGTTTGCAGTTTTCGGAACGATATTCGCCATCTTGAACTCTTTGTTTATGACGTAAAGTCTTTTGTAAGCGTCAAGAAGTCCTCTCAACCATGTAATTCAATGAGTGACTTTCTGTATGCATAGATAGTTATTCTCGAAAATGTTAATATATCTGCGAGAATAGGACACAAAGAAGTAAAACCTGATTGGCATAAAGTCAGATGCCGTGATCTAGCAAATTCATTTCACGACCCAAGTAAGCAGCAATATTTCTTACAACATATTAACTGCTTCGGAAGAAATGTTTATAGGCCTTATCTCATTGAGTCACAACAGCTATATTACGCTAAATAGGAACATACATAAACAATATTTTATCTTACTGTTTCCCGCATAAATACTTTGTAACGTGTTTTGTCCTGTAGAGGGACTTCATCAGACTAAATAATGTTCTATGATGGAATATTATATGTATAGTGGGGAGATATAAACGTAAACTCTAATTAAAACTATACAGCAAGAGGCAATGCCGAAGATGTAGCAACACTAAATTTTAAAAATGTTAAAGGTTTTAAACATTTTAGAAGTATTTTAACTTTTAAAAATATTTTTAAGATTTAAAGATTTTCTAAATTCATTTTTCCGTCACACGTGTCTGGACAAATAGTCTATTCTCTAAGAAACACATTTATAAGATTAAATATAGGATTATTAAATGCAGAAAAAAATGCTAGGCTATATATTTCCCGATAGTCATTAATATGAATCAATGAAATAAAATAATTTTGAAATTTAAAAAGTAATCTTAAACAGAAATAATTGGTAAGGTTGAATACTACTCAAATATAAAAGATTCTGTTTTCCGAATGACGTGGCTATGTTAAAAAAGAAAATATTTGTATTGCTTCTAAATATTTAAATACTGCCCTGTTCTTTCTTTAGTTGTTCTATGAGTCAGGTACCTTCAAAACATAGGCGATCATGGCCCCCCACAACTTCCTACGTTTTGTTGCATTTACTAAGTTTTGTCTTTTCCCGATTCCTCAAAAGCCCTGCTCAGCTCTCCATTTACGTTTATCTGACGCTTTTGTCTTCAATATGTCCTGTGACTGTGAAATTATTCAAACACACTTTTCTCATCATATATCTGCCAAGATTTCAACTGGCTAATACTGATTCTAAATATACGGTTCCCATTTTCTTTAATATTTTCAGCTTTCCGACATGTTCTGCCTGCAGTAGCCTCGGTATCCCTCTGTAGAAGGACATATTTGTTGCCTCAATTCTCTTCTTCAGCTAAGAGGCCAGAGTCCAACATTCATACTCATATACGAAGATCGGAATTACAATAAAATTCAACACGATTTTCCTTGCTTCTAACGAAATTTTCCTATTTCTTCATACTTTGCTTAGCTTTTGGAAGTCATCTTTCGCTATTACAATGCACTTTCGAATTTCGGTGCCACTTTTTCCCGCTTTCTAAGATATTTATACTTTTTAAATTGATTTAGCGTGCCCAGTTCGTAGTTTGTGCGTTGAACTATCCTTTACTAACACCTCTAGGAGTACATGTTTCCTTAATGTGTCAGCTATCAACACTGTGTCCTCTGCATATCATATGTTGTTAAAATTGAGTTCGTGAATAATAAATCTGCTGCAATGGTTGACACATTCCAGTGAGAAGATATACGCTCATCTCATGTCCCATTTCTATTTTTGTGCATTTACTAAATGCCTTTTCGGCCTTGTCGGCTGGGGCTTTAGAATACGCCGACTGCACCTCTGTAGAGTATGACGTTAAATAGCATCCGACAGAAAGGCCTCTGATCTGGTGGTTTTGAGGAGCGTGGAACCACCTCTTAATTGCTGGTGTTCCTAGGTCCACCTTGACCCGGGGTGGTAGCACCTGTTATGGTCCCAGCTATGGGTAAATAGTGAAGTGCTAGTTTTCCAGGTTTTGCTCACGTCCTGGGTATGACGGTAAACTACATCCGCGTCCTGGGTATGACGGTAAACCACATCTGCGTCCTGGGTATGACGGTAAACCACATCCGCGTCCTGGGTATGGCGATAAACTGCATCCAACAGCAAGGTCTCAGATAATGTTTTCAGAAAAATAATGTTGCCAGCTCTAAGTTTTTGAAACAATAATGTTGCCAGCTCTAAGTTTTTGAAACAATAGTGTTGCCAGCTCTAAGCTTTTGAAACAATAATGTTGCCAGCTCTATGTTTTCGAAACAATAATGTTGCCAGCTCTAAGTTTTTTTTGTAGAAAAGGAATAATGTTGCCAGCTATACGATTTTTATTCTATACAAAATAGGCATTTAAAATTCATATAAACTGGATTTGGCATTAAATAACCCACAGTGGTTGATATGCCATAAAACACAAACAAACAAACAAACAAGCAAACAAACAAATAAATGCCTTTTCTATCCGTATGCAGGAGGTTTGGTCTCTAGATTATTCGTTGCTACTATAGTATAATATCTACCCTCCATTGTCTATTATAGTATAATGTCTACTATTCATTTTCTACTGTGGTATGATATTTATCATTTATTATGAAATATGTTAAGGTTAGGGTTAGGGTAAGGGGTTAGGATTACAGGCAATGAACAGTGAACTAGTTATGTATTAAAAATCATTAACAATTTTTATACAAAAAAATTAATCAAATCAAATAATGATTTTAATGTTTGTAAACTTATTTCATGGCATTTACAAAACAGTAAACAGTTTATCGTTTTTCCTGATCATATTCCAGCAGTAATGAGTGCGACGTCATTTTCAGTAGGTCTCAAATGGCTCGGTAGATATGGTACTATGGTAGCACTGATTATTCTTATATGTTTCCCAAATAAAGCTCTACTCTTATTTCAAGTAGTTCTTTGTGTTGTACGTAATCAAATGCTTCGGCAGAACCTATAAAACGATGCATATTATTCTGACATCGTATATATTCTGATATCATATATATTTCTGATATCATTATGAGCATAAATATCGCATTCTATGCCTTTAGTAAAACTGCACTCTTATCTAGTCTAATACTACTAAGAAATCTATTTATCAGAATTAGGATAAGATTTAATATGTGGCACATTAGGTTGATTATCAGATGGAGCTAGCATTAATTTGCACCTGGCTTCTTAAGCAGCGCTATAAAAATGAATCTACTAAGACATTCCTGTATTTCTCCACTGTTGTATATTTTATTTATTACTATGTAACTTTGTTACTTCCGAAATATTAGAAGTCTGCCAGAAACTCTATTACAGTTATATCTGGTTCTACTTCTTTCTTCCTCTTCAGCTTCCTCGGTGCGGTTCTCAATTCAAAATGTATTTCAGGGACTTCTATATATTTTAGTATTGTAGGCTTCCCTCTTTTGATGTGGAAGCGTTCTCTCAACTAATTGTTTTATCTCTGAAGTATTCTTCCATTCTCAGCGTTGCCTTTTTTGATTTCATGCATCCTATCGATGAGGGACACTTTTGTCTTGTTATTTCTCTTATTCTTTTATAAATATCTTCTTTTAATGATTTCACAGCAAGCAAAGCAATAAAGCCACTAAGACGCAAGAGGTTACCGAGTGTGAGAAAATTGACTGGTAGTCAATGTGTATTAGAATTGTGAGAGAAAAATATGTTAGAATTTACGATTACATCTAACTATTTCAACTGTAAAATGATTAAAACTTGAAAACCAATCTAGTACTGCTTTGGAATTCATGAATTCTAGCACCATAGAAAAAAGTTCATCTTAAGAATTATCCTGCAAATATTTGTATAAACGGCACAGGGAAGCAACGTTACGTTAGGTGACTGAAGCCAATTGCTAGGAAAAGACCAATAACATTGCAGATCTGTCTTTGAATTATATCAAAAATCTCTAAATACATAGAAGTTCTAAACCAACTGTCACAGTAAGCAACGACGAAATTATACGTACACCCAACAATTTTGAATATTTTTATCCATTTCTCAAAATCTAATGGCCATATGATGCCAGGTTTTTATAAGTTAATAACCAAAAAAATGAATATAAAACTCAATTTTCAGAACAATATTTTAAATACAAATTTGACAAGCGTATTATATAAAGTACGAAAAAACAAAATTATTCGTACAGTATGAAAAATAGAAAAAAAGAAAAAATAAAACAATTTTTATAATATTAGTAATCAAAAGCCTCTCATCTTTATAACTTGTTGCAAGCATTCTCTAATGTTTTGATGAGATTTGAACAAGTCGTTTCTGGGATTTTCTTCCATTCTTAAACGGTTACACATTCTAATTCCCGCAGGTTTTTTTGGTGACCAACAATTTATATGAACTTTCAATTCTTGCCATAGATTTTCAACAGGATTCCAGTCAGGACTCATTTGCCCTGATAAAGTTCCTCGGAGGAAGAAGCGGGTTGTCTGAGATAAGTTTCCCATATTTTATTCGTACTGTCCTTAAACATGTATACACACTCTGGCATATATATATATATATATATATATATATATATATATATATATATATAGTCAACGACAAAATTATTCGTACACACATGAATTTTGAATATTTTTTATCCATTTTTCAGAATCTAATGCCCGTATAATGCCAGGATTTTTTTATATGTTAATAATCACAAACAGGAATATAAAACTCGATTTTCAGATATCGTTTTAAATTGCTTGATTCGTGTAAGTTATAAAGATGAGAGGCCATGCTATTAATTATTAATATTGTTAAAAAATTTTCAATTTTATCTATTTTTCATACTTTACAAATAATTTTGTCTTTTCCTATTTTGCATAATTCTCCTGTCAGATTTATAATATTTAAAGTATTGTTCTGGAAATTAAGTTTTATTCTCCTTTTTTTGCTCATGTGCGTTTGTGCAAGATGACTATTGATATTGAAATTTAAAATTTCGAAGCTAAAAGGACGGAAACAGATTTGCACAAGCGAGAGATGCGATAAAAGAAACTGTTAGTCTAGAACATAGGGTTATATCTAATAATTTAAACTG
>OZ010584.1:98006622-98199122 GCA_963932145.1 Acanthosepion lycidas | reverse complement strand
TTTAAAAATTATAACATAAATATGTTATAAAATCACTGTGATAATTTTGAATGTAGAACATTCAACATCAGCACATGATAAGACACCAGAGGTGTTGAAACAAAATGGCTATTTTTGTAGTGATTTTATAACATATTTATATTATACGTTTTAAATAAATAATTATATTTGCTCTACTCTCTATTGAGCACTCTTTTAAGAATAGTAATTGTTGGTTATTGGAATTTATTCCATATACACCAATCCAATACTTGGGTATATATATATATATATATATATATATATATATATATATATATATAATAAAAAGGCTTAAACACTAATATTCCATCGTCATAGTTTATTCCATTGGACTCTTAAATTGGAATAAATTATGACCATGGAATATTAGCGTTCAAGCCTTTTTATTATATCCTTACTCTGTCGTGGACATTGAGTTCTACCTGGATTCTATCTTCTTGGAATTTTTCTATTAAAAAAAAAATATATATATATATATGTGTATGTATGCATGTATATATATTTATATATTTTGTATACGTATGGGTATATTTACCACTAATATTATCTCTCTTTCTCTCTCTCTCTCTCTATCTATCTATCTATCTATATATATATATATATATATATATATATATATACACGCAATTTTTCAATATAAATAAAATGAATTCTTTAGTTATTATTTGTATTTTGTGATATTGATGAAAGTAACATAACAGATTTTACACAAATGCAAATTACGCAAAATGTGGAATAATACTGAAGCAAAAGGTGGGGGCCGCGCAGTATCTGCTCTATTTATGTTGGTAAACTAAGATAACATGAACAGTCTTGTTTTTCGTATTCCAAGCAGGCAACGAAACGTAATACAGGATTCCCATTTAAAAAAAAAACAAAAAAAAAAAACGGCAAATTTATTCATCGTGAAAATATACCAGTATTGGTCTACCTCAGTAGCCCCCTAAAAACCTAGATCTAAATGTTACGGATTACTGTATTTGGAGTATATTCTTAAGTCACTTGCTCAACCGTTGTCATACGTCGATACTGATTCTTTGAAGTGGAAGACAACTGATCCTTAAAATAAATTTCCCCTTGACTCTATCCCCAATTTTACTGCTTCCTGTTTACTACGCTTGAATCTTTGTGTTGACCTTTCAGGCAAACATTTCGAATGTCTACAGTTTGTGCATGAATGTTTGATGCATCATTCGTAGTTAAATGATTCATAGTTAAATTTCTTTCTTAAGTTTTAGCGTTCCACTTCAGTTTTAAATTTCTTCTCAGCAAATCATTGGTCAAAAAATAATGCAATACAATTACTATGTGTCACCTTAAAAACTGATAAATTTTGTGCAAAAATGAATCTCACAAACTTTGCTATTTTTCTGATTGCTGATTGGCTAAATAATAATAAATATGAAAAATGCCTTACCAATCAGGTTTTGCCGCCATTATTTTTGAACGACCGTCTGAAGCCAGTCATGTGACACAGAACCAAATAGATTTGGGAGCGCTAACATATCCCATCAGTGAAACCTTTTAAATGTCAACAAGACACATCGCTGCTACCCTAAGAAATTTAACTTGGATATCCAGTTTTTCCCATTTCTTCACCAGCGAGAAATTACTTTCAAAAAGTCTTCTGAAGCTACAACTTTACCGAAAATAATTTCAGTATTTCTGACACACAGGTATATAGAAATTATTGTGGTTTATGGAAAAGTCGCCAATAAAAAGTTGTTTTTTATCCCAACATTTTCAAGCAATTAGTCCCAGTCTTTTACTCAGGATGAACAAAAGAAAACTTCGATCTATTTTAAAATGATGCAGAACTTTTTGATATCTGTCTATTTCTGAGATGAGGTATTATGTATACTATTTATATTATTCGGACTATTGTCCTCATCTTCGTCGCCATATTTATTACAACTTTTCGGCCTTTGTTCGCTCTGGCCTTCTTCAGGTGGTTGGAATATCGAACTAAAACCTTTATTTCGCTCACTTGTGTAAACTGTTTTAGTTCCACGTGCTCGGTTTAATGGATATCAGTTATCAATTATCTCCTGTTAATTCCCCTCTCCATGTTCTCCACTGCCTTAATCGGGTATTGAACTCACACTCTTGGGTGCTGTCACATGGATAAAGGCGTTAGTTAGATCCAGTGACAGGACCAAAGAATGTGATTTCAATACCCGGTTGGAGAACTTGGAGAGGGGAATTAACAGGATATGTCAATTGTAGCGAAACATATGTTTTTTAGTATCCCATTAGGAAAAAAAAGTTCCACGTGAGCAGATTTGTCGCACGAACAACGACATTGATGAACCGTCTTCCAAGAAGAGATTCCCCGATCGCTACAATCTTAACTTCTTCATGTCTATGGTTAGCCGTTATCTTACCGATATATTCTCATACACAGGGCCTCTTACTTTACTTTGAATTATTCTTCGGCATGTCCATTGTAGTGAACCACATTATTACTTTAGTATCTCATTAGGAAAATCTAAATTCCACGCGAGAAAATTCTTCCCACGAACCACTTCATTGAGGAACTGAATTCCAACAGGATAAATACCCGATCGCTACAATCTTAAGCTGTTCATGTTTATGGTTAACTGTTATATAACTGATATAGTAACATACACAGAGTGTCTTACTTTACTTTGAATGATTCTTGGGTATGCATATTGTAGTTAACAATCTTATTACCTTAGTATCCCATTAGTAAAATTTAAATTCCACTTGAGCAGATTCTTCGCAAGAACCACTGCACTGAATAAACGACTTCCAAGAGGAGATTCCCCGATTGCTACAATCTTAACCTGTTCCTATCTACGGTTAAGCGTTATCTTACCGATATATTCTCATACACATCGCCTCTTACTTTACGCTGAAGAAATCTTGGGCAGGCAAAATTTAGGGAACAAGCTTATTCCCTTAGTAACCCATTAGCAAAATGTAATTTCCACGCGAGCAGATTTTTCCCACGAACCACTGCATTGATGAAACGACTTCAAAAAGAAGATTCCCCGATTGCTGCAATTTTAACCTGTTCCTGACTACGGTTAATCGTTATCATACCGATATATTCTCATACACAGGGCCTCTTACTTTACTTTCCATGATTCTTAGCCATGTCCATTGTAGCGAACGACATTATTCACTTTAGGAAAATGTAAATTCCATGCGAGCAGATTCTTCCCACGAACCACTGTATTGTGGAACCGAATTCCAATCGGTGTTTCCCCAATCGCTGCAATCTTAACCTTTTAATGCCTACGGTTATCTCATAACCATATATTCTCATTAACTTGCACTCTTATTCTACTTTGAATGATTCTTGTGCAACGTATAGGATAAACATGTCAAAAATCATCAAAAATGTGTTCCTAATACAGTTTTTTCATGTCTTTTGAGTTGAATGTAAATATCAATATCCTTGTTTCTACATATTCATACGATTATAAAATAATCCATCAAGAGGTTTCCGTAAATTCCAGAATACGTGCTCATCGAATAGCAAAGATTTTTGGAATAACTTTTTCTGTGGAATTGTACCACGCTCAAGTTTTCAAACCTTTTAGATGTTATTTCTTTTCTATGCATTATTTACACACTAACTATACTACTGATGTATTCCCCATATTTTTCATAACGTATCTGACATAATATGGAGGAGGAAATATGGATTCCTATTTTAGGCCGTGTTTTTTTTATATTTGTGCTATTATATTAGATCATTTGCTTAATATATTTTAACCATTAGATTCCACCCAGGAACTAATGAAATCAAGATGTTTAGAGGGAAACTATGCATAAATTGCCTATTGTGTGTGTGTGTGTGTAACTGGGTGGCAAAACAGGTTTAAGAGAGACTAAACAAAGGCAAATTCCCTGAAGTGACACGGCACATAGAAAAAGAAGTTTAAATTGTGAGGGCGTTAATGTTACTGCAGTGAGGATCTAATCTCACCATAGTCGATTAGTCACGAATCTTGATAATAGCATCGTGGGCAGACGATCCTAGCATTCGACACATGTGACTGAAATCATTATTAAATACGTCATATACTCTTTCTGCATAATGTGTCCCAAAAGGTTCTGAGTGCCAATGGATACATTTACTCAATCTCTTTAAGTATGTTATGTGTTGTTTTCCTCTGTCCATCTTGCTCTCAATCTGCCCTGTGCGTATCAGATTTTCCAAACCCTCCTTCCTCATTATATGCCCTAGAAAGTGCAACTCTCTCGTACTGATCTTACGTATAAGTTATGTTTCTGTTTCCATTTTCTTTAAATACCTCATTTAAGTGTTCGGTCAGTTTAACCACATTTCTGTTGATTTAAGTATTTTCTTTATTTTTGAAGAGACTGTCCCTCATTCCTGCCATAAAGGTGGACATGTATCACATGACAGTCCAGTACTCGTTTCGTTGTTTCTAACGAAGTTCTTCTGTCTCTTAATACTCTGCATTGTCTTTTTGAATGCTTCTTTGGGTCTCCCAGAGCGTCTTCTGTTTTCATTTTCGCACTTTCCATTCCGTCCTCTGCTAGAAAAAACTTCCCTGATGTTAAAAGTTTTCTACTAGTTTCATTTTCCTAACTAATTAATAATTTGTATTTTTGGCTCATCCTTTTGCTAACAACCATACATTCTTTCTTCTCACATTTTATGTTAAATACTTTCTTCTCGTAACTTTTCTCTACCTTCTGCTGGAGAATTTGTAGTTTTCTTTCCGTGTCTGTCATCTCACATATCTTTTGTTTTTAAGATTGTGGCTGCTAATAATGAATCCTGGCATGACTTCTCATTGTCTCAGAATTGCCTCGCTTTATAGGTTGCATAAATCCGGTGAGAAGACACATCCTTGTCTTACACCCCTTTCTATTTTTGGCTCATCCTTTTGCTAACAACCATACAATATGTCTTCTTACAGTTTATGTGAAATCCTTTCTTCTCACTTCCCCTCTCGAACTTCTGCAAGGGCATTTGTAATTTTCTTTCCGTTTCTGCTATCAACACAGTCATCTCATATATCTTATGTTTTTAAGACTTTGGCCGCTAATAATGAATCCTGGCATTAATTCTAATTCTCTCAGAATTATATCGATGGATAGTCCGGTGAGAAGACACATCCTTGTCTTTCACCCCTTGTTATTTTTGTATATCTGCTGAACTCATTTTCTGTCTGTATGCAGGCGGTTTGCTGCCAGTACAAGTTCTTGATCATTCTAATATCCTTCCTAAATATATCAATGTTGCTGAGCTGTTCCAATAGATTTTTCTGACTTACTTTATCGGACGATTTTTTTAATTATTTTGTGTATTTTAAAAGCTGAATTGGTTATCCGATGCAGTGGTACAGATAAAACACAATAGTGAACAAAAAAACTTCGGCGAGATTTTTCAAACATATTTCGGATTTTCGTTCTAGCAAAAATCCGAAACCTTATGTACACTCCCTCGGACATTCTGACCAATACGTATGGGTCTTCCATCACAGAATACCTTATAAAGCGCCATAATTGTGCTGTTAGTTTTCGTGCGGACGCTTTTAACATCCTTAGCAAGTCCCACTCAAATTACCACCTAAAAGTGTTGGAAGCCATCTATATTCTATCTTTAAATCCTTATCTTTATAAACAGAACGACTTTATATTAGGCCTCCAACTAATTACCATTTAATTTTTTTTCCCACCCAATAAAATTTGTTCATATTTCATTTCTTTTTTATTATATAATTTGCTTTATTTACCTCGATTTAGCTCTGTTGAGCGAGGTACGAAACCGGTTAGCTAGCCCATTTTTTTATTTTTACTTTTTATTATCATGAGTGATAACCATTAATTTTTCTCTATTGCTGATAGTGATAAAATTTTGTACCACCAAACTTATCCTTAAATATACATACATATATATATATATATATATATATATATATAAGTAGCATCGTGATCTCCCACCTGATGAAACGTTAAACATAAGTTAACGTTTAAACGAGATGTAGAGTTTTGTAGTGGGTATCTGCATGATAAATATTTATTGCCCTACTTTTGTATTGAGCCCTGTTTTAAATTAATGTTTTAAACGCTGAAATCTTGCTCTTCGTTCTTTTACATTTGAAGATATATATATATATATATATATATATATATATATATATATATATAAAGAAATATAGTCTTAAGGTGTGCTATATTTATGGAATAAAGTGCTCAATATCAGAGATAGAGCGTGTGTAAATATAAAAGTGAACATAGAAGTCAACACTTAGAGGCGACAGTCTGTTTCATGCTATATGCAATCGTCAAGCTTGACGATTGCATATAGCATGAAACAGACTGTCGCCTCTAAGTGTTGACTTCTATGTTCACTTTTATATTTATATATATATATATATATATATATGATAATATTAGTTTGGTGCAAAAATAATGACGTAATAATGTCGTTTTTTGACGTTACAAAAAACGACATTATTACGTCATTATTTTTGCACCAACCTAATATTATTTAGTAATCCAGATGGAGAACCGAGCCAGAAGGAGCTCAATGTAAGAAGATTGCGAATGATAATTATGAAAGCGGAAACTTTAGAAATCCATGATAATATTTTATTTCGCAAAAGCGATACTTCGGTTTCGTCTCATTCATATATATATATATATATATATATATATATATATATATATATATATATATATATATATATATATATATATATTGTGATGATTATGACGCAATGATGATGCTGTCGAAAATAAGGCAATTCATTGTATCTATTTTGAATCTGATTGCTCCCTCCCTCGCCCTGTTTTTAACTAGTCTAGTCTCGAAAGAAAAAATCATATCTAGGTCACTCTATCGCTCTTGCTTGATTTTAACTTCTTTGCTTCTTTCCCCTCTCTGTATCACTCTCTCCTCGCCTCTCTCTTCACATCTCCCTATCTCTCTTTCTCTTACCCCCCACCAAATTATTTTTTAAAACATTATATTGAAATCTTTATTTTCTTTCTTCTGCTTCCAATATTAAAACTTTTTTCCTCTCTCTTTTCCTTCCGTCTGGATAAATTGACTCCATTTATTTAAAAATACACCGGCATGAAGAGATGTATGTAAATTCTTGAGATAATTATTATTGAATGTCTTTTTTAGGATTGCATAATCATTATGTATATTCTGTACTCATTATATATATATATATATATATATATATATATATATATATATATATATCAATTGTATTCGAAACCTGCGAAAGGCTGATTGGGAACATTGTGGCACGTAGTGCACACGGTCTCTTTATTCACCCCTTCAAAAAGTGTGGTCGGTTCTGCACATAACCTTCACCATAATCAAATCATATGTGCTGGTGTCCGGCTGTCGTTTCCTAGGTAGTGAGTTGCTGACCCACATATGTCGAATACGACCTGAGAGTCCATTATATATATGAGCGATTAAGGGATTATTGGTTATTATTTCAAACGTTATAATTTAATGGATATTTGGGGGCAGAGATCTAATTTTTTTTTTATCAGTTTAATTGACGTCTACGAGCGAAGGCAATCAAGTCTTAATAAAAAAATATATGCCTCATGCTAGGGATTGAACCTAACTTTAAAAAAAAATAGAAACCAGAGATTCGGCCTTCGTTTTTCTGTGAGTACTGTTGTAATGGAGTGCTCTAATGTACACTTAGCTTAAAAGTGTTTCCTTACTAATGTAACGGAAAGTTATGTTCTCCAATATTCGTTATTAAACTTCCAATTACCCTTACGGCTAGACGCCAATTATTATTATTATTATTATTATTATTATTATTATTATTATTATTATTATTATTATTGTTTTTGTTGTTGTTGTTGTTCTCAATTCTCCTATAGGTCCTATGAACCATAGTTTGGACCCGGCTCTATAGGACACAAAGCAGGAAACATAACATACAAAACTGATAATGATGATGATGATGAATACATCAGTGTACATTAGACGGTTACACTACAGCAGTACTCACACCAAAGGCCCAATCACTCTTCATTTTTTTTATAGATGTGTGTGTGTGTGTGTGTGTGTGTGATCGAATGTTGTTTATGCATTTCCGCAGTTTTCATTCGATTTCGATGAGTTTTGTTTTTGTTTGATAGATAATTTTTCAGTACCGGTTTTGAGTCCAAATTGTTGGTGACAATGGCTCTCCACTACATCCTGTGTATTATAACTGTCGGCAACGTTTTACTATTTACTATCTTCTCTTGGATATATATCTTTCATAAAAACTTTAATAAAAAATAAATAGTTTAAATTATTACAATAATATTATTTATTATTATACAGGTCACTTTTCAGAGTGACCCCCCCAATTCAAATTTCCTCAGTTGCACCCAATTGTTGTTACTAATACTGATTTTCGGGTTGGCTGATTTTAAACTTAGACTGCTCTAATTGAACGATAAAAATTCCCAATAATGAAAGACCCGGTCAAAGACGGGTTATATTGCTAGTCTGGTTTATATACTGGGTTATTTACTTAAACGCAAGTCTTCACGAAATATAAGATTTATACACAAGCGGTTTCGGAATATCATACAATGAATGTGCGTAACACGCAACTGTTAACTGAGCTTCGCTTTTCTTTGAGGTCTCATGTGGCTTGACATAAAGAAGTTCTATCCCAGCTGCGAGACATGTTTTTCTTTATTAAATCTATCAATCGAGCAGGCTGGTAGACGTTACTTCTTCTATGTACCATATTACTTAAATGCTTTGGCTATCATGGCTCTCCACAATTTCCTGTCCTTTGTAGTTCTTAATAAATTTTGTCCTTTTGTTATCCGTCCTACATCATGTTCCCTTAGTCATTTAATCAAGCTTGTTAGGCAGGTTATGCGTTGATAACCTACATCACACACTCTTTCAATCCGTCCTAAGAGTTGCAAATTTTTCAAGCCCATTTTCCTTATTATGTGTCCTAGAGATTTCTACTGTTAGTTCCAGATGTTAAGTATAAGTCTTTCTAAGGTTCGTCGTTTCTCACATGTTCAGTCCATGGTATTCCTATCATGCGTCTATCGAACCAGATTTCTGCTGATCCAAGTCTCTTCTTGATCTATGAAGGTACAGTCCAGCATTTGGTGTTATATAGGACTATCGTTATTACATAACATTTCAGTACTCTTTTCTTCGAATTCGTTTATCGGAAATAGTTTGCGTAGTTTTTGGATGGAATATTTCACTATTTCAGTGTGCTTTCTAATGCTAATGTCACTGTTTCCGTCTTGTTAAAACACTTCATATAAAATGTTAAAAAAGGAAACAAAAGTCACAAACATATATATATATATATATATATATATATATATATATATATATATATATATATGTATATATAATTTCCGTGACAATCTATAGTACGTTGATTTGTTCAATGGTAACTCTTTCCAGTGTGTTCGTGCAGCGTTATTATTCGTACGCTTCCTTGGATTAACGTCCATCGCAGATAATGGCCGTAGGACAACTAATCGACAATAGAGACAACAGTCGAGACAATAGAGTCTGGGCGTGATAAAAATCTGATGAAATTACGGATGACGCAATATTTCTCAACGCCAAACAAATTTCATCATATACCCCGAAAATAGATTCATATTACTGCAAATCACTGCAAATGACCTGTTCTGAGGAAAAATAGAAATCGATTACTCCAGTGACTCTAAAACTGACCGTATGGCGAAAGAATTTAAACTAAAGGTTTTTTTTCAATTAATTTGATTTGCACAAGAATAAATGTCCGCAAATATACTTCGTTTTTGAGTTATTAAGAAAGTTTATGGTAAATAGTTCTGTGGTGATATGTATAGAAGATTACATTTGTACATTTGTCGTTAGTCTGTCTTCAACATTTAACGTGTGTAGTAGTAAGTAAAGTGATATGTATTCCGTATATTGTTAGAAGGCAGATATGATTTTTACTTACTGCCGCACGAATGGTAATGGACGCGAGGCTGCACTGCTGTATCAGATTGCGTTTTCAAACCGAATCCAGCCGAGTCATGCAACCTTTACTGTCTATCGCCTCGTTGCTGAGACAGGATCCGTGGCAGATTAAACTTTATCGAGTAAGACCGAGATTCGCTCGTACGCCTGACCTTTGGGAACACATTCTTCAGGCTGACGGAGATATCAGCACAAGTCAAGTAGCCCTAGCATATCGTGCATCGCATAGTACCACATGGAGAATAGGTCAAGAGCAGCTCCTGTATCCGTATCAATTGCAATGTGTGTAGTGTCTTTCGACCTCTGATCACTGACCACAGGAGATTGTCTCTTCACTCTTGTTTACGGATGAGGTAAAATTTGCAAGAGATAAAATAAAGAATTAGCACAAGTAACAATTGTAGGCGGATCGGAATCCCCGTAGGGCAATACATCAACATTAGTTTAGTATTAATGTTTGGGCTGGATTTATAATTGTCTGATTTGGCCATATATGCTCTCAGCGCTACTTTCAGAGAATTTATTTCGAAGACACTTCCATACTTGCTAGAGGAGGTACTCCTGGTAATATAAATACGCATGTAACCATATATAATGTAGCTCCAGCATATTTTAGTCACAATGTTCAAAATTCACTGGCTGACATCTAAAATGAAATATGAATAGGTAGGGGAGAAAGTTTTCTATGGCCTGCATGTTCCTGCGACCTCCGACATTTGCATTTTTATCTGTGGAGCCACCTAAAAATGTTTTTTAGACAGCCGACATTAATAATGCAGAAACGCTTCAACAATGTGTCATGGGGCCTGCGAAACCATTCGAGTATTTGAAAGGAACCACCAGTCAAGGATCTGACGTGTGCATGCATCTGTTGAAGCAAGCGGGATACATATTGAACATTGGGGAATGAGTTTCTGGGTTGTGGTACAAAGATGGCCTTTTGCGTATATGTTTACATCAACATTTTAACTTGTTTTCGTCACAGAAAGCCGCCATTATTGATTGTAAATGTATTTCTGGTTTATATTTTGGATTGTATATTTAACAGCCTCTGCCGTAAATTGAAAACTTGATATCTCAAAAATGAAGGATTTGCAGACATATGTTTATCTGGACTTTTATCTTTGTTTCAGTGTGAAGAACCCTCCCCAAACTATTTTTGATATACCTTGTAAATGTAAAATATTAACTTGATCTAAATTCAAATCTTTTGACATTCCTAATGGAACACTAGCGTGTAAAGTATTTGAAACTTTGAATTAAGGTTCGTTTGTTCAGCAATGAAATACTTATGGGATCTGACAAATTTATTTTGATGCGAAACACTTGTGTCGGTTAACTAGAAAAGTCATTTGACGTTTTCTTAATAAAATTCCAAACATAAATAATTGAAACCCGGCTGTTCAGAAGATTCTCCAACGTGCAAAAATCCTCACCAGAAAAAATAAAATTAAATAATAAAATTAATAGCAGACAAGTTAAAACACTTCTCCGGCGAATCCCAATGAAACGAACGTGCGTGATTTGATAGAGGCTTTGGATGGTTTGCACTTAAGGATTATATCGCGAAATGTTATAAATCCCGATTGAGCCTAGAGTGAGAAGTCCTACTAAAAAAATCAATGTGCCCCTGGCAAGTATCAAAAATGTATGTCCTTTTCCTCCGAGGAAAACGCTTCGATAGCGTTAACGTGCATTCAACAATTCAGATTTTCCTTCCCGTAGACTGGTTAATAACGAATAATACTATACTGTAGCAGACATAGGGAACCAGAATCGGAGTCGAATGGCAGAAATGCTGTACAAGATTTAACTTATTCTCGGCGAAAGAGAGTTCGACTTTGTCTAGCAATGTATGACTTCGATTTGAGAGAAGGCGAGTACATCGTTTTTTGTTGTCCCACAAGAAAATGATTCATTATTAACTGTGTATAATATTAGCATGGTTGGATGGAATCAAGGAGGGACATCCGGGTGTGTTAGTGCTCCATTCTGAGGTGCCTAGCATCCGTGCGTGTGATTGGTGATTCCTTATTATAAGTAGACCATCGCGGAGATGTGAGATGTCTCTGTCGGGGTACATTGTACTCTATGTAGAGTTGTGACAGGAGGAAAGAACGGCAAAGTGGATACAGGAAAGAGAACAATGATAAATACCAAGAAACCGGTTTAGCGAAAAGAAACGCCCAATTTGAGATTACGATCCAAAAACAGATTTGCTAAGTTCTTTTGATCACAAGGGCACAGTTTGCTCTCGTGTAACCCTTAATTAAATGAATATAAACAATTTAACTTCCCCACATGAGAACTAACAAGAGCAGCAACTAAAATGAATAGCACATGTTACTAGAAGCGAGAATAATAATATAATCAACCTGGTGACATTTCTAACTTCTTTAAATAAAAGTTTAAGAAATGAAACGTTAATCGATACTGGAAAGAGTGATAAAAGCTCTTGAACTTGAGAAATCTGTTTTTCTAAAATATGGTTTAAGAGATTTTATGAATTTCGTTTGAAAGTAATACTGGCTGATCGGTCAATGAATGCGAAACGTTTCTTTTTAGAGAAACGGCTGATTATTACTATTACTATTTTTGCAGTCGCTTAAACTAATACATAAAGAAGAAATCAGAATATGAATATCGAAAAGGCAACGGGCAGTATACCTTCTTTCGTGATGTCAGCTATCGACATGGAAATATGCTTGCGCTAACTGATCCATACACCTGAATATACACTAGTAATGTCTGACCTAAGGTGTTTGACAAAACAATGATTAAACACTACAATGAATTAATCGTAGATTTTGTTTTTCAAAATTGATTGGTAACCAATCTAGAAGGACAACTCGAAATTCAAAACTCCATGTACCTCGACGAAACACATAATACGGAGATAACGAAAAGACCATGGACTTCATAATGATTCTATGACATTGTGGACGGCCTACTTTTTATCTTGAATTACAATATGAAACGTAAAAAAAATGTTTTACCATTTTTAGGCATCCATCCATCATGTTTCATTTTGTATATTAGGAACTGGATTATTCACGACGATTATTTAGTGCAAACACTGAAAGCGCTCGATAAAGTACGTCACAAGGTACTTTTGCAACTGTTTAACAAATTTAGGAAGAATATTGGAATCATCGAGAAACTATACTGGGAGCAAACCGCCTGAATGCGGATGGAGAATGAATTAAGTAAGTATACTAAAATTAAAAAAGGGTGCATTATATGGATGTGCCTCTTCAGTGAGGGGATACTGAGAGAATTAAAAGGCCTAGCAGGCTACATGATTGGCAGCGACCGTAATAACAATATAACATATGCAGCATCCCGCTCTCACCCTTTCACTGTCGAAACTACTAAATGCAGCCGTCTCTTCTACTCCAATAGCTCCATGTCTCGCACCTCTCGCCTGTGGAACTCCCTTCCCTATTCTAGTTTCCCTGAGAGCTATAATCTCCAACTATTCAAATGTAATGTCAATCGACATCTCCAGTTGCCTTGATCTATCCACTATCCTTCTCCTCATCCTTTCCTCTATCACTCCTATCTGATCTTGGTCCAAATCTTCTGTAATCCCTTGCGTCCTAGTGGCTTCTCGCCTTGCTTGGGGTGAAACGCTTAAAAAAAAAGGACGAGACAGAATTGACAGAAAACTGAGAAAGGAAACTACAAGACCTCCTACAGAAGATAGAGAATGAAACCGAAAAGTAAAGAATAAACATTAACTGAAAGAAGAGAGAATGTATGGTTGTCAGCGAAAGTAGCAATCCAATATGCAAATTACACACTGAAAATATCAAATTAAGCAAGTACAACAATTTAAATATATATGAAGTTTTAAAACAAAAATCCGGAAAATGCAACACCTAAATACGAATGTGCAGTGGGATAACGAAAGATGGCTTCCAAAAGTGAAGCAAAATATTAAGAAACAGGAAAATTTCGTCACAATCGAAAACAATGTTAGCAGACTGTTATGCAATCTCAGTTCTTCTATATGCCAATAAAGGCTGGACAATCTCCTCACAGATAAAGAAAGTCAACAGAAATATGGTTCAAGAGAAGGATACTGAGAATTCCTGGAACTGAACATGTGATCAATGACGAAGTCTTAGAAAAAATGGAAACTAAAAGGATTATTATAATTAACATCAGAAAGAAACTGTTGAAATTTCTAGGTTACATAATGAAGAGAGAGGGCTTGAAAAATTTGACACTCACTGGGCCTATCAAAGGTAAGAAGGTTCAGAAGAAACTACATAACCTATCTAACCAGCCCGTGCCAATGAGTTTAGGAGAGGTAACAAAAAACAAAATTTACTAATGCAAAAGGACAGAAAATTGTGGAGAGCCATGATCGACAAAATCCTGACAGACATATAGTGTCTTTCAGGTGAAGGTAATACTAATTGCCTGACGAGAGAAATCAACTGAAAATCAATGAGAGAATGTCAGAAGTCAGAATTATTGCCAACATTGTATATAATTATATGTAGAACAAACAGATTGAGCCTCGCATAAAAAGAAGACCATATTGCCTCGTCACTTTAGGTGATAGGAACACCACGTGTACTGCAACGTTACCAACGGTCTACGGCAATATAACCTGATGGAACCTATACCTCTTTAGTGTTCAAAGGAATAGAGAGGAATTGGTTCCGTCAGGATATCATGCCGTAGACACAAGACTGTTTGTAATGATGCAGTACGCATATTGTCCCTAGTTTGAATTCATAATATTCCTTCTGTGTGCCAACGAAAACTACACAGCCCTCTGCTCTTGACAGCAATGACCCCATAGGAACGTGTTACGACAATCACATTTTTTCGTGTGAATAACCACTAAACAACATGCAAATATATAAGGGTTAGATTTTTCCTTCACGTAAACTAGGTGCCAGCCAAGACTACCGCGCTCAGTTTGCTTTGCTCTTGACAGCAATGCCTCAGAAGAGCTTCGAATGTAGTAAGCCAATCACTTTTTTCGCGCGAATAACCACTACACAAAGTACACAAGCAAATACATGAGGTTTAGATTTAAAAGTTTCTATAGGTACTTTGAAATTTACTTACTCTGGTTGAAGAGGAGAACAGCGACAGTTTAACGCTCGAAATGTCCTCCGGTGAATTGTACAACTCTACAAGTATCGTGCTGGATAAAAAATATTTAAACATGCTTTATGGAAGTTTAAAAATAAAATTAAAAAAAATTTAAACACAGGCCCATTGAAGGCGTTTGAAACTCAGGTCTTAGGTTGAATTAAATTCGTTGGATTACACTCATAGATAAACACTGAACAATATATTATACAAATTGGATGAAGACGAAATATTTATTCTTCTTTATATATTATTTAAACTTGTGTTGTGATATAGCAAGTGCCAATGATTGGTCAGGCAATGGCATATCAAAATTGTCCTTACCCCATAGCCAATAAGTACTCATCAAACCTCGCCCTTTCACTTCTCGCTTTCCACGGGATTCCATATGAAATCCGCCCAGTTCATCTAGAATCTCAGCAGTAGACTCACTGAGTTGAATACGCAACGCTTGTGAGCTGGACTCCATTCGCGATGCTGTGTTCACAGTATCACCGAATAAACAATATCTCGGCATTAACATCCCCACAACACCAGCAACTACAGGTCCAGAGTTGATCCCAATTCTCAGCTGCAACGTTGCTTTCGGTTTATGTGGTATCTGAAATGTAGTAACTGTGGACATCAAATTTAGAGCCATGGTTGCAATTTCCGAAGCATGCTGTAAACCATTTCTTTCAGGAACTCCGCTCACTACCATATAAGAATCACTTATAGTTTCCACTTTGTATACGTCGTATGTGTCTAGAACTTCATCAAATGCATTATAAGTCTCGTTTAAAAAGTCGACAATTTGGAAAGGTGAACTCTCTTGACAAATAGAAGCAAAATCGACAATATCACTGAAGAAAACGGTTGCTGTTGGAAAGATTTCAGGTGGGACCTTTCGTCCATGTTTGAGTTCTGCAGTCACTTTTCTTGGCAACATCTGACTCAGAAGTTGCTCAGCTCTTGCTTTGTTTACTTCAAGTTCCCTTGTCCGTTCGACAACGATCATTTCCAAATTTGTTGAGTATGATTCGAGGAGATTGATCAGATTATCGATCAGTTCTCCTTTAACCGGGTGGATTTGATTCAAGTTATTTCCTATTCTTTCGAATGACGGTCTTCCTGACGGACTTTCGTTCCAAGTATCATCAAGCATTTTCAAAAACTGTTTCTTTTGAAGACCAGATTCAGGTAGATATTCGTCTTTGATGATAGGTCGGCATACAAACATGTCGGATCCCCCGATTTCTTCCCATATTTTCGTAGCTTCTTTTCTCTCACGAGTATCGTTGTCAGTTATCATATCCAAAATGGCTTTATCAGTGATAAATTCCAGTTCGTAGTCATAAGGTTCGGCTCGAGTAATAATTTCGGTAACAACGATAGCAAAGGAATAGGAGTCACCACTTAGTGTGCCGTATTTCACATCATCAAGTGAAGTTACATTCTCAAGCAATTCAGGTGGTGTCCAGAACAGTTGTTTTATATCTACTTTTAATTCACTTGGCAAGCGGAAACGTCCAAATCGAACGGTATGGGCGCCGAACCCAGATATACGAACTGTCCATCGACTATCAATTAAACAGTTATGTGATTTTAACCGGCCATGCGACACAATAGACGTTTTCTCGTGTAGAAATCTCATTCCTGCGCAGATGTCTTTCATGAATGAGAATTTAAACTCCCAGCCAAGGTCAATTGAATCATTAAGAAGAATATCATTTAAACTTCCTTTGTCGGCGACCTCCAGAAAAAGACAGACGTTTGGAGAGGTTAAGCATGCTCCTCCGTATATTATTAAATTTCGATGTCTGATTTTCACAAGTTCTACCATTTCCAGACGCATCTCAGCTATTTTAGGATCTATGGTCCTAGAGTTAATTGCCTTCCCATACCATTTTTCATTTTTCCATAAATAGGTATTAACGTCTTTTTGGCTAATTAATGTAGATATATCACTCACTGACGTTTTACTAGTCGTTATTTCTTCGCCGACGTACTGAGTTACATAAGGCCATTCAACGATCCAGTCATTATTTGAAAGCGCTTTATTTCTCTCGGCATGTTTCAAGATATATCTGATTAAAAGTGAAACAACACAAACGATGAGTGCGCCTCCTAAGAATAATGGAGCCAAGACTATAGCGAGGTGTGTGTCACAGGATACACCAATCCAAAGCCTAGAATTGCATCGACACTTGTCCGGTTCTACACATTTGCCGTGTTTACAAGAAGCACAAATAGCAATATTACACTCCAGACCTCTCCAGCCGTGATAGCAATAACAATGTGTAGTGGAGATACATGTGCCATATTCGCATTTACAGCTGATAAGTTCGCAAAAGTTTCCATGAAAGCCGGTGTTGCATAAGCATCGTCCACCTATGTCACATCTACCTGTATCATATTCATTTATGTCCGCCGAACTCAGAAGGTTTTTCCCACAATCGAATTCACAAAAGAACATAGGGACGATACTTTCTGTCCGGGTGAAGGGAATAGGCGGCCAAGGTTCCGATGGATGAGTAACTATTGATTGTGTTAGCTGGTTGACCATTCCTGAAAGAGATTCATATGTCCTAATATTGTATTTCGGACTTATTGGAACTATCGCTTTCGATTTCGGATCGTTGGGGTCGGTGCCGGGTCTCCAAGATATGTATGGAATTTCTAACTGTTCTTCCTCTGACACATGTATTAATGATCTCGTAAACGTAACCATCATTGATATGTGAGCTCTGTAATTGTCTTCTTTAAATGGATTAACTTGTGCTAAGAATCCAAAGAAACCTATGCGATCGCCATTTATATCCAATTCCAAGTTTCCAGTAAGACCTTTGATGCTATGACCTCGAGAATATTTCGCAATTTTTATGTGGCTCAGAGTCTCTCTCTTTGAAACAATTCTTTCAATAGTGTTCGCGTATAGCAGGACGGCATCATAACCTAAGGCCATTTTTGCTCCGACTTCAGGAGGTCGATATTTAACCCTTCCCCCTTTGTAAAGAAATCGGTCAACAGCAAAATGGTAGCCAAGAACGCGCACCCAGTCTTTGGTGTTGTAGCCAGATATATTGTACGTTTCGCTAAAAAGATATGTTGACTTGAATGCCTTAGTACATGGGACTCCAATATTACATACACCTACATTTGAAAATGGGAATTGCCAACTGTATTTACCGAAAAGAATCCATTGATAACCATAGGAATTATCAAGGTTAGCGATTTGGGCAGCGCGAATTATAAATGGTTGCGTACTTCGACTCGCAAGCAGAAATATTATCTTAATGCCAAACGATTTTACCATGCCCATCTCATACTTTAAGTCAACAGGTTCACCAGGAACGACTGATGTAATGTCAACGTCAATGATGGCTTTAATCTTTATTCCCAAATCATTGGCTGTATCAAAGTAGGTCTCAGAGAAAGAGATCGTTTCCTCTTTCACAATTATAATATTACTCCACCTCCGAGATTTGCAAGCGAGTAAAACACTTTTAAAAATTTGCATTTCGGACAAACAAATTCTGTTGAAAAGCGGATAGTTTTCTTTATTGCTAAACGAAAATGCCGTATTAGAAGTGCTGAATAACGCCGCTCCGAGTTGCCACAGTTCAGCGCTAACAGATTTTGTTATCGCCTCCGATGTTGAGCTTATTATTAACATTGTTTTTCTTTTAATATTACGATTGGCCTCTATTGTCATCAATGCTTCGTATGCTAAATGAATGTCAGATTTAGTCTCGAATGTCAAAATATTAAAGAGAAATCCTTGTTTTGATAAATAAGGCATCACACGACCATTGTTGATATCATAAGCGGCAAACCTTATAAATGAATTTGTGTGAGATTGCACTTGAGGACCATCTCCACTAAAGCGAAAATCGCCAAAATGGCCAATGTTCAACATGCCATCCACTTTAAAATAGGGTGTAAAAACTGAACTATTTGGTCTATTATTTGGTATAATCTCTATAGTGACACTATCAATAATTTGACAAATCGAAAGCATTATATCCGCAAAACCACCAGTTATTTCTTTAGTCGCATCAGATGATATGCACACACTTTTTGGAATAGTTTTATAAATCAGTTTAAACTGTGAATCTGTACCAGAGTATATTCTTCGTTTGTAATTGTCAATTGCTGTCACAGATAATCTCCCCGGAATCTTTATGTTTCTCGTCAAAGGGAAAAGCTTCGTTACTGGGTTTGTATTCTCCTGGAAATACTTACTAGTTTCATCGCTAAAAGAGAGTTTATAAAGTTTCTGTTCGATAACATCAAATACTCGAGTGAGTTTGACAGCCAAGAGTTTGTTCATCAAATAAGTATCCGGTTCTTCAAACGTCACAACTGTACCGTCGGCGCTAATAATTATTCTAGAGAGATCGTCATAACATTGCTCACAGTTTGGTATTCTCAACCAAGGATCCCGAATCCTGGTCATTGTAAGGTTAAGTTTCAGCTTTGTGGCAGGATCCAGTATCCGTACATCGTCGAAGATAACTTTCCCTTTCACAGCTTGTTTTCTAATAACCCAATCGTAGTTTCCTTGGTGAAGGATTATTCCCTTTCCAGAGAGCCGATATGGTGAACTCTTTAGCAACATTCGCCGACTTAATGTATTGCTAAATTTTTTCAAATAATACGGAACTGTAAGATCAACATTGACCACGGAATCAAGTCCGGTAGTGACAACTGAATCATTCTTATATCTTACCTCCGCGACAATCGTGAAACCCTCATTGGCGCTTATACTCTTCGGTGGTTGTTGCGTTATTGTTAAGTGGTGAGCCGGCTCAGTAATTAGAAAAGCATTCGATTCAGCTTTTAAAAATCTGTTTGGCAGAAAAACGCGCAACACTCTTTTGTTCTCTGGTACGACGTTATGTTTGTGATAGATCCAATCCAAAATGATTTTTCCATTGAATGCTGGCACCAAAAGTGTTGTTTGTGATATATCCGATCCACATCTCACTTTGTGAAATTTACGGTTAAGCCGATCGGGATAATCTAACCACCATGCCGATTTCTGACAGAGTTTCCCACCGCTCGAAGCCCAAGTATCCGGATATCGAGATGAGTATGCTCTTTTCGCGTCTACTGTAGACACTTCGAATGTTTCTGAAGCAAGTCTGATATTATTTACTGTCGTTCCGTTCAGGAATTGAATGTAACTGATTATTGGTTTACTTACCATTTGATTCAAAGGTACGGAATAGTAATAATCTTTTGCATCTAATGGAATTATAGGAGGAGGAGAATAGTCGGCATCAAACAAAATATGATATTGGCAAAAAGCAAACGGTAGTGTAAATAAAGCAATCAACCATGACTGAAACATTTTGGATTACAGCATTAGCACTATTTTCCTCTGTATGTTGTTATTATTCTCCACACAGCATGGGAACTGAAGATATTTAAGAACTTAATTTAAGTAAATATAATATGTGAAATATATAGCGTCTTTAAGCAAGCTTATCAGCATTTCATCTTGGTTTACATATCACAACAGCTATTGTGACGTCATATGCGAGCCGCGTGTTGACGTATTGCTTAATCAACTTAAATGTAGTTGAACAAAGTTTGAATGAAGTATCTATAAACAATTTTTTTGTTTTTTTTGTTTTGGTATCCTCTGCCAGCCGCAATGATGGACGAAGCATTACCTCGCACCATCGCCAGTGAGGCACGCTGCAAGAGCCACTCCGTATCGCGAGGCTCGGTCCTTAATCGAGACGCAATCGCGTCAATCCTCCAAAGGAACGCCATCGAACGAGGACCAATAACCCCTGAAGTCTCCACTGCCACAGGAGTAAAAGAAAAATTTGTCAGCAAGAGAAGAATATTTAACTACTTTTTATTATTATTATTCTCCGCGTCCCGAGCGACAGACCCCGGCTCAACCGCGGATTTGATCAAATTGCCGGTCGAAAAAGTCTCGACACAGGTTGTATCCCACATCAACGACTTCCCCATTTTAAAAGGGAAAATGAAAATGCCATCCGACCGCTTTCCATCACCACGGGCGAGGCGTACGAGTTTGATTTGGGAACGGAACCCAGCTGCATCTAGACCTATTCTGATGATGTCGTTTATTTGCTGCCTGCCTAGGAAAGAGGCCTGCACTACGACGGCAGGAATGATTCAAACCAAACTCATCAATGGAAAAAGTTAAAGTTAAAATATATTTTTACAGATCATTTTTAGTTTTCATTCAGTCGTTCACAACGGGTCCTGTTATCGGATCTCACCTCTAGGTTAACCTAGTCTCTTTCGTTCTCCCAGAGATAGTGGGAGTGACTGTCTTTCCTGGATTCGCCCCTTTTATACCATTGTAAATCTTCCACCACATATATGGTAAGATTATATCAGCTGAAAAGTCTAGTTTTCTTAGCATTGTATGAGTTAAATAAATCTGATGACAAAACTTATATTATTTGAATTATTCTCTACAATCTCACATCTCGCCTACAGCCACTCTCTTACAGACGCGCCGTCGCCTCTCTCTGTCTTTTGTACAGATAGTTTCATGGTAATTGCTCCGATTAGTTGCTTCCACTGGTTCCCAGACTCCATGAATTCAAGCGCCCTACGAGGCTGGCATCCCGCTCTCACCCGTACACTGTAGAAACTTTTAAATGTAGCCATCCCTTCTACTCCAATAGCTTCATACATCACACCTCTCGCCTGTGGAACACCCTTCCCAATTACTGTTTCCCTGATAGCTATAATCTCCAACTATTCAAATGTAATGTCAATCGACATCTCCAGTTACCTTGATCTATCCACTATCCCTCGCCTCATCCTATCTGATCTTGGTCCAAATTTTCTGCAACCCCCTGCATCCTAGTGGCTTCACGCCTTGCTCAGGGCGTAATGCTTTAAAAAAAAAAAAAAAAAAAAAAACATAAACGATTTTGAACTCTCTCAGAATCGGAAAATGAGTACAAAGCAGCTCCGGACCAAACATGGTAGCAATACTCTTTTTTTTAACCATACTCCTGAAAAAAAAAAATTAAAAGCATTGGAGAAAGAGTCAGGTACAATCTGGCGTGGATCAGGGAGTTTATCATTTTCTAGTACCCTTTTTCAGGGGTCTTAGATATATGAGTTCCACATTAGGTTTGATGTAAAGAAAGTCCAAATAGACGATCAATCCATAGAGCCTCTTTAATATTGTGACTGTTCATTTATACCAGTGGTTCTTAACCAGGGGTGGTCGCACGCCTAGCGGTGCGATATTCGTTCCTAGGGGGCGAGAGGATACTGAATCATTAGGGTTGGTTTATTAAGGGAACCCGAGTGTAGAGTTTGGCGATGTGACATAAAAGTTTACATTGTAGAAATTTTATTAAATGCTACCAAAATAATGGCGTAAATGTATACTTAGGGACAAAACGAGAAGAGATTGCTAGTGAAACTTCGGTAATGTTGAAAACACCACATTATGAAGTTTATATTGATAAAGAGCGGAATTACTGCTCAAATATTGTTGATGTTTATTGTGATGTTTAAATATTGTTGAATTGTGTTCGTGTTTACATAGAACTATTTATGCCTGGGGAGTGGTGTAAATATTTATGCATAGATATATTTAACACTTCGTTAATATTTTCAGAAAAGAATGTGGATTACAGTAGAATCCCTGACAACCGAACTAAGAAGGACTTCCGGATATGAGGAATTGGTTACAAAGTCCAAGCATGAGGGGTTATATTTAGCTTAAAATAAAAATAAAAACTCAAATGAGGTTTAACATTTATTTCCAATGTTTCATACTAAACAAAATAAGCTAATTGTGAATGAGATATAACGGAATTGATTTAAGGAAAAAGAAATAAACTATGTAATGTTAATGAAAATTAATTAAATTAGGTATGCCACGTATGCAAAACAAATAATGTAATGAATATTTTTTTAATCGCTGTTGCATGATTCTTTCTCTTCTAATATAATTCTCAACTTTTTCCGCATTTCGTTTTGCTTTTGTTCTTGAAATTTTTTAAACGAAAGGCACTTTTTAATTCTGCGTGCTTTACTGCAATCGTCATAGCTGAATGCTGGCTTTCTTTCCATAAAACTGACAACCTTTTCAATAGCTTTTTTTCATTTTCAGTCCAGGTTTCATCACAATCATGTTTCTTATTTGCTTGTTCATTGTGACAGTGTGACCGCTAGAGAATAGTTTCTTTGGAAGATTTTATGTCATACAATGTTGACTTTCCTATGTTGAACTCAGCCATTAGTTACAATGAACATTCACTAGCTTCTAGTCTGTTTAAAATTTCTACTTTTTGTGATAACTACAAAGTTGTTATTTTCCTCTCATTCCCATCATCTTTTGCACCAATACAAGCCATTGGAGTGAAATAAGCATAAGTAATAATTATCCAATGTAGATTTCCTGAAAACAGAAATTTCAAATCAATTACATATCACACAAATAATTAAAATATAAAGATCAAAATCATGACCGCATATGAGGGATTCCGGATATGAGGGATTCCGGATATGAGGGATTCTCCTGTGTATGAAAGTATGCGTTAATTGTTACTGGGTTAGTTGATAAACGACTAAGGACAGTTGATGTAAACTGAAGTTTTGGGTGAGCTTTAATGTTATATTGAGGTATTTGGTAAAGATTACCAAACCTAAACTTTATAAAAAAATGTCAAAACCAAGAACAGAAATCGACTGTATCCTCAACACCACATGCGAGTAGCACTAAGCACCAAGATTTGATGCCATCATTAACAGAAAACAACAGCAACAAAATCCCTGAGTTTGTTGCTAAACCATAATCATTCCCAAAACACCATACATAGTACAAGCATATGTTGCTGTAATATTTTTTTTTGATTATATGAAAGTAATCTAGGCTTTTGTGATGCGTTATTTTGTTGCTAGTTAAAGAAACACAATGGTTTTGTTATTTAGACATCAGATCAATATTATTGTCATCGATTCTGTAAGGGGTTGCGAGAATTGTTTGCTGGTTTGAAAGGTGAAACAAGGAAAATTTTAAAAATCACTGATTTCGACGAAGAAATGTCGACATTTGATGGTTGATATTAAAATGATACTAGTTTGCTTTTTGAGTTATTGCATGTTAAAAGTTAGTTTTTTTTTGTTGTTTTTTTTCCTCTATTGAGCTGTGGGACGATCAGTTGTAAGGTTCTGCGCATCTTGATTTTCAGAGGTCTTTCTGTAAAGTGCAGTATTATCAGATATATATAGTCTTAGCCTCTAGATTATCTGTACAGATATTGCAACGTTATCTTGACTTTCATTTGCCTTCTCCTGATGAATAATCAAAACACAATATTGTTTAGAGCACAAACAGAAAGAGACTGGTGCTTACATTAGCATTTTTTCTCATCTTATTTCTGATTCTCAGCCATTACAGTTTTAATATTTTCACCTGAAAAAAGTCATGAAAATTGTGTATTGATGTTGTAACAGCTAATAATTAAAAATAAGGTGATGTGGGCCCAAAGTCGGGACCACGGAAGGAAAACACGGAACACGGATTAGAGGTAAGAAAGATATATTAAACAAAAAGGTTACAAAGATAGTGTAAGTGGAGCTTATTATGTGCTAGTGTCCAATATTGGTAGTCGTACGCGGCTGATACTATGGTATTAGAATACTCTCTCTCCTCCTCTTCTTCTTCTCTCCTTACTGTAAGTATTACCTCGCCTAAAATGTTAATCTGTTACGGATTTTGCTGTTTTATCCGTGTTTAATAAGGTCGGCTTGTTTAATTTTCGCCAAGTACGCCAGTTAATGGTTGAAAGATCGGAACCCGAGTCAAGCTGGAATTTAATGGAATTATTGAAAATATCCACAGTTACATATTTCCTTAAATTCCTATCGACAATATTGTCAGATTAAACTTGCCTAATTTTATTTTTGGGTTTTCTCGTTCTGTTGGCGTACCACCACGAAGTTAAAGTATGCCCACTTTTATTTCAATTTTTGCAATACTTTTTGTTCTTAACTGGACAGAATTTCATCCAATGCCATTTACCACAATGGTAAACATGGTCCGGGCAGCTTCTTTAACCTATTTGGATTTTGGTTACTGCGGAATTTAGGACATTGTCTTTTTGAGGGGATTAGAAGGTAGACTTGCTTCTGATTTTATTAATCTGAGCCACCCCTGATTGCTCGATAATGTTTGAGTCACACTTTACAGATATTACTCCTTGACAGTCCTCTGCCAGTTTTTGGAGAGTGAATCCTTGTTCGTTCTCAAGCTTGATCAGTACCCGTCGTTGTGCGAAAATTGAGCACTTGAAATCATCGGCAGTCAGTTCGGCTAGTTTAAAATCATTACAGAGCTTGTTTACCGATGCTGCGAACGTTAGAAAATCTTGCTGGTTGTCTTTGATTGTTTTCAGGCATTTCCAACGTTTGTGGAACAAGGTTGTGTTAGGCCCGAATAGTTCCGATAGGAGTTTAATAGTCTCTGAAAAATCCAAGTCAATGGTTTTCTTGGATGGTATGAAGTCTACGAACCTGCTATGTTCTGTAGTTCCCAGTTTTCTCAATAGTAGACGTACCTTTTTTTTTTTACTGAGCCATTGTTCACAGTCTACGTTGAAAATATCTTCGTAGCGCCTGTAAAAAGCCTCGAGCGTTTTGTCGTTCTCTGGTACGTATTCAAAGGTTTCCATTGAATTGTAGATTATACTCTGGGAGAATATTGTATCTTTTCACAGTTTGAGCCTTTTAATGCATTTACAAGTAATTCTTTAAGTTGTTTCTGTTGTAGTTCAGCATTCTGAAGCGTAATTTGTTGGAATTCCATTTGTTGTTTATGTAATTCCAAAAATAGTTGTTGTTGTCTTTCTTCTGATTTTTGTTGCTGATCCAAATTTACTTTTAGCATTTGGACGATTACTTTTTGAAAATCTTCCATATTTAGACAAACAAAAATGATAGCGATGTCTTGTTGCTTTGAAACCCGTGTACAAATCTTGATAGTTCTTTTTTTCTTTTTCTTTTTTACAAAAAAAAATATGGACAGAAAATTAGTTGAACTAAGCTAATTATGTGTTCAGCCTTTTTTGAGATTCCGTGGTTCCGTTAATTTTTACGTAATTGTATAAATTTTCACCACACTTATGTATTTTTTTTTATAGAGGTACAAAAAGAGAAAACTCGCCTCAGTGAATTTGAGTGGAGAATAATTTTATGCACGAGTTCAACTCAGTAACATAAAATTTTTTTTAGATAGTTTGTTTCTAAAACTTGAGTCGTAAATAGTACTTCGTCTCTTGTGTTGTCAGTTTGTTTTATGAACAAACTGTTTTTTTTTCTCTCTGCGTGGGTGTGTAAGAAATTGTCCTCGTAATGTTATTTGGACAGACTTTAATATTCCGTAGATGTCAAATCGCTAGTTCGTCATTGCTGTTTGGTATCAGAATATTTTTTTTATATGTAGACGCTGGGTGTTGCGTTTAAATCGCTATAATGTAGTAATACCAGCTTAATTTCTCGTTCAACACTGCTGTGGGAACGCGTGGAGTTTCTGTGTATTTTTTGAGTACTCTGTCGCTATTGATATGGTGAGAACGAAATTCTCGAATCTTTCTGTCGCGACTGATGCGGGACTGGCAAGGTATTGCCGTTTTAGACATGAATGCGTTTCTCGAATGATGTGGGACTCGTAAGGTATTGAGGTTTCGGCGTGAGTGCGTTCCTCGAATTCTCCGTCGCAACTGATGTGGGCCCAAAGTCGGGACCAAGGAAGTAAAACACGGAACACGGATTAGAGGTAAGAAAGATATATTAAACCAAAACGTTATAAAGATAGTGTAAGTGTAAGCGGAGCTTACTATGTGCTAGTGTCCAATATTGGTAGTCGTACGCGGCTGATACTACAGTATTATAATACTCTCTCTCCTCCTCTTCTTCTTCTCTCCTAGAGTGTTATGTCGCATACTTTATATAGTCCTGGAAGAGTCCATGTTGTAGGTATGTTACGGTCTCACAATATAAGGTGAGATCTACCACCGAGGTTAAGCAACGTCGAGCCTGGTCAATATTTATAAGGATAACCGCTTGTGAATACCAGGTGCTGTAAGTTTTGATGTTCGGTTAGTCTCTTGGATAATGGTTCGGAATTTTTAATCGGAGAGCCGAGTTCCAATTCCATTCGGGTTCGTTATATTCACTTACGCACATACATCCTGGAGAAAGGTAGGAATCCACCTCTTCTGTCCCCAGCTATGGGTTAATTGGTAAAACTTATATAACTAAAAGCATTATTATCTCTTAAAAAAATAATGTTTCCTACAAAATTTTTAAATTTCGGCATTAAATAACCCATATAAGTGTCGATATGTCGTTAAAGACCAACTAGTAACCATCCAACTAGGAAATTTCTGTATCTGTCTATATTTCTGAGATGGGATATTATATACACTATCTACATTGTTCGGACTATCATCCTCATCTTTGTTGCAATATTTATCACAATGTTTCGGACGTTGTACGCTTCGGCCTTCTTCAGTTTGTTAACTAAATCCATTAGACATGGCACGTGGACCTAGTACAGTCTACCCCAGCAAGCGAAATAAAGGGTTCAGTTCAACATTCAAACCACATAAAGAAGGCGGGAGCGTACAACGGACGAAACGTTGAGATAAATATGGCAACAAAAATGGGGATGATAGTCCGAACAATGTAAAAAAAAGTGTAAAAAAATTCTGCTTTAATCACAACCTTGAAAATCATGAATTTTCTTTGACGGTGATGGGAAATAGACAAAATTCTAATTTTTAGAAATATTATTAAGTTACCCAATAAAATGAACAAGTGCTCCTCAAGGTAGAGGATATATATGAAAAAATGTGTTATGTGAATATGTAGGTCAAATAAGAGTTGATCAGAGACTTGAAGTGTTTAAGATTCTTGGGAATTTATTTCGGAAAGTAACAGTTCTGGTGAATTAGCTGTCTGTGCAGAACTTCCACGTTACCAATAGAATGGCAAATTAATGTGGAGTAGTTGATTTTGTGTAAGTGACATGACGGGTCCTATTTGTAAATGTCTGAACTGGTTGGACAAAGGAATGTAACTTATTTGAAAATTGGCCATAGAAATAGCGATAGAGTGGCCAGAGGCTAGTAACCTTTCGTCTGTCAGTGGAAAATATTTCTTCGCCCATAGCACCGCGTAATCACTTCTAAATTATGTCAGTGTTGGATAGTAAGGACCGAGCATCTCCAGCACAGACCTGGCAGTGAAACAACTTATTTAGTCTGATTTAACCCTTGTAAATATTGAGCATGGCTGTAGGGTTCAGGTACTTACTCAAGAGGTACAAAGAACTCAACACTCTTATAGCATTTTTCAATTAAACCTAATTTGCCTTCAAGGCATTTACGGTCAGAGAAGGGAGAAAGGAAATTGTATTAGCCATAATCAAAACATCTAATAATTATCAGTCTGTGCTTATTTATATATTTATATATTTCCTGTCCCATCTATAGGAGGAAGAGAGATAAATCAAATAAAAATTACTAAGTCATTTTAATAATCTATACAAGTAAAATATTTTTCTGCATTTAAATTAGTTCCCAAGCGAAATGAGCCGTTTAACTAATCAGTTCCTTTACTTCTACCATTGTTAGATTGAAGACTTATTTCTTATTTCATCTATGACACGCGGATAGCTTTGTCTAATATCAGGGCATCCCATAAGTTCTGTCAGAATTTTAACTTTTTCTTAAAATGAACGAAATTTAAAGAGTATTCTAGAATGGCTAATGGACTGAACATTATTTTTATGTTTAGATGCATTTAAACTGATCAAATTTTATTTCAGAGAACAATAAAATTAAATTTTGTTTCATTAAAACCCTGCTAACATGGAAGTACCCAAGAATCATTTGAGGCACATAATGCTTTATGAGTTCATGAAAGAAAACTCATTAGCCGAAGCGGCTAGAAACATTCTCTCAGTTTATGGACAGGAATGTGTGAATGAAAGAACTTGCAGAAGGTGATTCGCAAAATTCAAAGGTGGAGATTTCACCCTTGAAGATGAAGATCGAACCAGACGTCTAGTTGAGTTTGATGAAAAGCTTCTTGAAGCAGCCCTTGAAAAAAATCCTGCTTTATCAGTTTAGGAATTGGCAGTGGTTTTCATTTCAAACCCTACAACTGTTCATCGTCATCTTCAACAACTTGAAAAAGTTCCTAAACTTGGAAAATGGGTGTCTCATGAATTGTCTGAAAACAACCTCAAATCCCGAGTTGACATCTGCTCTTCTCTCCATTCTCGCCAACATGTTTCACCTTTTTTGGATAGACTTGTGACCGGCGACGAAAAATGGATCTTTTATCGAAATGTTAAGTGGCTTGGTAAAGGGGAAGGACCCCAGCCACAGCCGAGAAGGGATCTTCATGGGCAAAAGATTCTTCTTTCAATCTGGTGGGATCGCCAAGGAATAATCCACTTTGAATTCTTACCATCTAATGCAACAATTAATGCTCAAATATACTGTCAGCAATTAGAGCATTTGAACCAAGCTTTGATGGAAAAAAGATCTGCTCTAGTCAATCGAAAGGAGGTGATTTGTTATCAGGACAATGCGCGACCTCACACAGCAAGAATCACGTCAGAAAAGATCGAAGAACTTGGTTGGGAGAAAATTCCTCATCCACCTTATTCTCCCGATCTTGCTCCTTCAGAATACCATTTGTTTCATAGCTTACAGAATAATTTGGAAGAAACGGCTTTTGTAATACAGGAAGATGTTAAAATTGGCATTTGTGAGTTCTTCGAATCAAAGCCAAAAGAATTTTACAGTAATGGAATTAGTAAGCTTGTTAATAGATGGAAGGAAGTCCTAAAAAATCAGGGAAAATACATTGTTGATTGAATCTGTAATTAAATGTAACATTTCGTCACTTGTTTTCTTTATTCAAAATTCGGACAGAACTTATGGGATGACCTGATAAGTGAACGTTTTGCTTCAACTTGGTCTTGAAACAGGCTTTGTTGTCGCCATCTTTGTCTTCCAAGAAATACTTCCATTTCACTGTTATATTTATTAAACATCTAACTTTTTTTAACATGAATAGACAGAGATTTATATAATACCAGGAGTAAGCAATGCATCATAGATGCCGTCTTAAAATATAAAGGCAACAGATTAATTAAACGGTTCGTTGTTTAACGAAACGAAAATTATATATGCTACAAAGATAAGTGTATTCACCTTGCATATTTTCCAACGATGTTTAAGTTTCGAAAGAATGCCTTTAAAATTACTAAACGGCTTTACTTAGAAACGTAATCGAAATCATAATGTGAAAATTGCGTTAGTTTAAAGGTATTTTAATCATTTCCCCCTAAGCAGAGCATTAAAACCACTAAGACACCAGAGTGTAAAAGAATATGAGCAAAAGAAAAACAGTATTGAGGAAAGAGAGAACAATAAAAGTATGAAGAGAGAACATAGCGATTGACATTGCATTGCAACTTTTAAGTTGATTTGAAAGTAAGACGTCGGAAGAGAGTATCATAAGCGAGGAGTTCGAGAGAAGAAATTTATAGCATAGAACTTGCAGTTACATCAAGCAATATCAACTGTAAAATGATTAGACATACCTGCCAATTTAATACTGCGCTTAAATTATTTAAGTTGAAGTGCCAAAGAGAAATGTTTATCAGAACAATTGCCATTGAAATATTTATTGACTGGAGAGTGAAGCTATATTTTGGTGATGGCTAAAACCGAGATGCCAAGTGCGGACCAATAACATTACAGATTATTCTTTGAATTCTATCAAAATGTTTACAAATACATAGCAGAAGCACCAGCACTATTCAATGTACGGACGAATCGTAGGTTTATAAATATGTAAGATAGATTTTGACTTTACTAATTAATGAGATACTTATACGGATGGAATACCTTCATTTTGGCATTATTTGTTTTTTGATTTAAACAAATTTGAAATATCCCCCAAAATTAAGCTAAGTCGCCGTATATACTCCTGTATAATTTGATTTCAGTGCTATAGTACTACTCCTAAATTTTTGCATGAATTTTAGTCCCTCCAGAATAAAAATTACCTGTGGAGAGTGCAAACTTTTAGCAAAAACGCATGATTTTAACCTCTTCAAAAAACAATGTGTAACCCCCTATTTTTGGTGAAAAAAATGATGCTAAATATTCACAATATACACAAGTGGTAATTGTAATAAGGAATAAAAAGAAAATTATCTCCAATCGAACAGGAATTGTTATTGGCAAACATAATATTAACTAGGAAAGATATGCGGATAAGACTAATAAACTAAGAAATAATACTGAAATAGATTTTAGACAAAGTTACTAATAATATCAAGAAGAAAAGAAGGTGTATGTATCGTTGTCAGGGAAAGAGAGAGTCCATTGTATAAAGTAGGTACGGAGGACGAAATAATCAAACAAGTATGGATATTTACCTCTCTGGTTATTCTAGTAACAGAGAAAAGAAAGTTTGATACAGAAAACAGAAGGCACATATGAATAAGAAAATATGCCTTTTAGAAAGTAAGCAAAGCATTAAGAGATAGGAAATGCTCTGAAAAACTAAGAAAAACGCGCTGAGCTGCTATATAATATCTGATTTCCTAAAGAACGACTTAGCTGAAATTTCTAGGACACAATGTGGAATTCGTGCCTGGAAAATATAACACACTAAATAAAGGAAAGAGAAAAACGAGGAAACATCAAGTCATCTTTGTGTTTGAATAGACGGCGGAACAAATATAAAGATGTGCGGTAATTAGTAAAGAGTTACATATAGCAGCAAAGAAGTTGTGAAGAGGCATGATCGCCCACTTCATAATAAGATATGAGAAATAAAGAAAGATTCACGTTTATTTCTTCTTTTGGCATATAACATAAGAAAACTTATTTTCAATCAATTTTTAGGTCTGCTGCTAGGAAAGATGGTTCACGGTGTTGTGTTAGAAAATTTCCCTACAATCTATTTTACATATATTTTAATACCATTCGTCCTTTCTTTAAATAATGCTGCAGCATATGGTCTGGTGTTCCTGCTAATCAATTAGATATTCTTGATTAAATCCAAAAAAGAATTTACAATGTTATTGGTCCTTACCTGGCTTGTCGACTTCAGTCACTTTTCAACAGGCCTAGTGTAATTTGATTGTGCTTTTTTTTAATATTTTCATAGTGTTTCTATGTTGATCGGTCCATCCATCCGCCCGTCCAGAGAAAAAATACGGGAAGAGAAACTCCTGTCTACACACCCAACCGCAATCCAACAGACTTATCGCGGTTCATTTGGCCCCACTCTCTGATCTCTTTGCGGATTTCGGATCTCTGGTTGAGGATATTCCGAGGAGGACTGGATTCGTCTTTAAATTGCGAAGGAAAGGCCCCAACGCCAGAAAGACAGCAAAGGCTAAAAAAACTTGGCGAATGGAGCTAGTCAATACGAAAGGTTCCGATCGAACCCTACTCACTTCCATCAGCGCACTAGGGGATGTACATAGAAACTGGATCAAAGTGCGAAAGTACGGTTCGCAACCACCGGCGGAAAAGACAGCCTCAAGAATACAATTGTCAACCCTATCGAATATCTTGGATTGATCTAAATTGATCAGCGCGGTTTCACTTTCGACTAGCTCGATGATAAAGCGTACCAAATAAAGGTTGTCCTGAATAGTCCTACCTTTCACAGCACAAATCTGTTTCGAGCCAATGAGACGCTAGCAAACTGCTAAAATCTTCAACTCTGAATTTAACATTCCGCCTTTTTTGTCCCTGCGTATAAACTTGAACACAACCGGAATACAGACGTCATGGCAAGTTGTCGAGGCATTACTTATATTATAAATGCTACGAAGCGTGGTATAACAATACCAAGCAAAATTATGTGAATAAATGGAGAACAGGTAGCTGGCGGTTTGAAAAAGAGACAAAGGTTGCTAAAGGCTACATGAATATGAGGTTGGGGAGAGCCATGATCGCTTATATCCTTAAAAGAGATGTCACATAGAAGTCAACATGAGCCTACTTCTACTGGAAGATAAGTAATTTTTAATATTTCTGTTTTAAAAGAGACGAAGGGACATTCCGGTATTCAACAGCAACCAAACCAGAAAGATAATGTTTCTTTAGGAGTTGAACGGCCTGAAGTAGGTCATATAATTGACTACATTTATTTAAACAAGTCTCCAGCTAGTCTGCACGGATTACCTTCTGATTGACGTGCAATGCCAACACCAGGCCAAACGCCTGTCAAAGTTGACTGGCCTATAACAGAGCCAGGAAGAACAGACAAATCAAATCGCCATTAACAATGGCTTATCTCGCAGGTAATATGACCTCACCTCCAACACGCTACTTCTTAGATACAGGGTGAGTTTATCCTCCTACTATCTATACGAACACTTCCTTTTTGTTATCTATCTATCATTCTATTTATCTATCGTTCTATCTATCTATCTATCTAGCTATCAATGTTTGTCACAAAAATCACTCTGGTTAGATAGATACGTAAGTGGATGTCTTTTCCCGTTCGCATCTGTCAAGAAGTAATGGATTATTATTAATTAAACCCCCCACCGATTTCTATCAGTTGAACGTTATTTTTAGTAGACACCCATATTTGAGTAGATGTTCTCTTTTTTTCTTTTTTTTAAACAGTATATTATTATCGTCTTTCGGCCTGAGAATTAAAAAAATAAATATAAATGATATAAATCCTAATTTCTATCACTTGTATAACCTTGCTTGAACAGGCTTCTAATGCTCTAGATGGAGCGTATTGGGGATAGCTGTCATGGTGCTTGGAGGCACAGTCCTATGTGTAAAAGAGAAACACGAATGAGTTCCCCGACGGAATATGTGATCGAGCGGCGTTACATCGAGTCTGATTCGCAAAGGTCCATTGGAACAGTTGGTATGACGTTTATAATGGAACTGTCCGGGTTTCAATTCTCGGTAGTGGTTGCGCACTGCTGATGAGTATCAAATATAGGACAAAACGACCGAGGTCTCTTCTATACTCGATGAATTACTAAATTATAATAATCTCAAATTATATATATACATATATATATATATATATATATATATATATATATAAATATATATATATATGTGTGTGTGTGTGTGTGTGTGTGTGTGTGTGTGTGTGTGTGTGTTATAATAATGAGAAAGAACAGTAAGATATAAAATCCGTTGTTCTTATTAATTATTTTTATTTTTACAAAACAATGATCAATGCAAATCTACAGAGCATAAATATTATAAATATACTAATTTAAAAATATGGTTCCATCGCTACACAGGAATTACCATGTTTCAAAAGCAGAAACTAAAATTTTCAAATTAAGTTATTGAATTAAAATAAATTCCCTGGTCATGTTTCATTTTCAAGCGAATTTTGGAATATATATTATAATAATGGACTCTCCCATCGGTTTCGACGTATGAGATCTGACAGCTTATTGATTCAGTTATGAAATTTTGTGCCATAGTCTTAAGTGGCATTTAAGACACACTAGTAATTTACAAAGGATGCCACATATGGAGCAAGTGTGAGGATTGTGAGATGAGATCACTCTTAGATTGGCTGACCTTTTAGATCTTGCTCTTGCTTCTTGAAGATGATTCAGACAAGCAGATTGAAAACTATTGAGTCCACTAAAACACGTTGATCTCCATTCTACACGCTCCAAGGTTAAGCGCTCAAGGTTGATATGTGGTACATTGACTGATGACAAGTTGCTTTTCAGCTTGTCTTTCTATCTTAGCCATGGGCGTCCCACATTCCTGTAGCCCTTATCTAACTAGCTGTACATGAGGATCTTGTGTATCCTGTCATCAGATATTCTCAAGACATGACCAGTCCACCGTAATTGAGACTGAGGAAAGTCTCGATTCCTCCAATATTACACCTGTTAAACAGGTCTACATTAGATGTCCTATCTTGAATGTTATATATAAAGAAGCAATTAATTTTTATTTATGAATTCGATCGATTTTTATTATTTAAAGGTTATTTTATTGGACACCTATATTTGTGTAGACCCTCTGTTTATATTTTAAACAGTATATATGTAACTGTCAGTTTTGCTAACACCTTAAGCAATATATTAGGTTGGTGCAAAAATAATGTCGTTTTCTCACATAGTAACACGTGTGAGAAAACGACATTATTTTTGCACCAACCTAATAATAACATGAATCAACCATTTCCTATTTTATCCTCCTGTTTAAACATGCTTCGCATAATCTTCCCTAGTAGCAAACCATGCATTCAATTTTCCTATCTACACATAATTATCTTAATTAGCTCCTTATCTTCTTATAATGTCAATATTCCTCACCCCTATGCAACCATATACCGCATATTTTCAACCCTATATAACGATAGTTTCTATCTTTCCATTTAGACGTATTTAGGAAAATTCGGTAACGGAAGATTCGGTAATTTTGAGAAAGTAGGAAAATTCGGTAACTATCAAATAAAAGTAGATTGAAAATCGGTTTTAGATCTATAACCCTATATTTTTAAATAACTGAAAATCGTGAGGTCTAGATAAAACCCCACTAGAACAATACCAGGGCCGTACTTGCAGAAGTGGGTCATAGGGGGATAGGCCTTCTTCCCCAATATTTTTACAAAAGTATTATCAAAAATGGGAGTCTAGATATAAGTCTACTTCAACAATACCAGAGTCATACATTCTGGAGGGCGCTACCCCCATACCTTTAAATAAGCATTAAATTTAAAATTTAAAAACAATCATGGGTCCAAGTCCAGATAAAAAAAAGAAAAAAAGCACAGCAACAATGTCAGGGTAGAACATTCTGAAGGGGAGGGTAGGGATGTATGCTTCCCTTTGACTCCACGAATTTCAGGTATTCAAAAATAGGGTAGGAGGATTACCTCTTAAATCCTCATTTCAAAACGACCCTAAAATCAATTTTTAATCGATTTTTATTTCATATTGACCGAATGTTCAAAATACCGAATCTTCCGTTACCGAATTTTCCGTTACTGCATTTTCCGGACACCTATTTAACCATATACCTTATCCTCATATCTAACCACACACTATTCTACCTCCAATTTAAGCATGCTTCCCATATTTTACTCCCTATCCAGCTGTCTTATCCCACATTTTCAGACAGATTGCGATTGTTGTGGCTTCTCTCTGCAGATAGAAACGCAGCCAAGGAAAAATAAATACGATGAGATATCTGGTCCTCGGGGAACAGCTAAAGAACACACCACCAAACCCAATTTTACTAGAATGGTGATCAGTAGTCGCTACGGAGGCCAACGCAATCGACGGTTACGAAGACTGGGAAATGTTTGTACCTGACCCGAGTGAACTCGCTCGGATTCCCCACAGTAAACTCGACCTTCTGTCACATTCCGTCTCACTGGAAAGAATACAAGCGTTCGACGGCCAGTATGACGAAGATCAAAGTGCAGTATTCTGTTCCAGGAGCCGACAGCCGGACCACGGGTCCAGACATCAGCAGCAGTCACAGCAAGTCAGCCAGCCGTTATCATCTCAGGCTCGCCGTCGGCCACCGCTCCAGCCATCTCGAGTGGGCCTTCAGTTTCTGCCGCATCAGCTATCCTTGTCAGCAGCAGCGTTATGTATTGAACTGTCTTTTTCAGGACAACGCTCTTTAGCGACTACAAAAATGCCCCTCTACGGACAACGTTCTTCTTACCCCCTACATGAACATACAGATGTATTTTCTTTAACGAAAATAAACTTGGTAATATATATTTTTTACTCAAGTTTGCATTTTCTTTGCTGTTGTATTCCACCATTTAATATTGTTTTCTTTCAAAATTCACTCAAAATTAAACATCTTTCACATTTATACCATATGTATATCCATACAGTTATTATTTAACCTGCTATATAACTAGTTTCCATTTTAAAACCGTATATATATATATATATATATATATATATATATATATATATATATATATAATTATTTATTTAAAAATTATAACATAAATGTGTCATCACATCACTACAAAAATAGCCATCTTGTTTCAACACCTCCGGTGTCTGATCAAGTGATGATGTTGAATGTAGAATAAATGGTTTTAAAGGTTTTCAAATTAATTAACGATCCTTCTCCAGGGGAAAATGCTGTTACATAAGCTAAAATTTCCAATCAAAACACAAGTATACGCAAATTCAAAAAACTTGACAACGAAAGAAGGGTGATTGTTGTGGATCCCGAGATGAATTCGGTCTCCAAGGAATGACAAAAGCAATAATTAAATATTAAATAATTCAAAAGTTTTAAAATAGAAGTACCGAATTTTTCCAATCTATTGCCAAAATTCAAATTAAGTTATAAAGTTTATCAGTAATACAATTTAGTAAAGATGATAATTCAGGTTATATCAAAAAATGGAACCCTAACATCTGTTTGTTATTCATAAATTCATCACATCACTTTTATCCCTTCACTACGGAAGGAAACCAAGTTCATTGAGAGCATTTTGCCCTCACTGTCGGAAAGAAACTGCATCTAAAGGCATCCCAATTCAATGCACTTATTCCATTGTAAATGATACTTCTGGAGTATCAAAAAGAACTTAAACGACATTGATCATAAGAGACAATCAAGAAAATCTTTACCATAAATCTTCACGATGGTTTAATTTCGGCGGTTATTTTAATAAAAGATTTGATGAAAATACTTTTTGGTCTTGGTATATTCAATAGTGTCATTCTGAAAGATTTATGGTCTGATTGTCATTGCAAAAACAGTATTTCTTAATAAGCAGACCAATATTTGTTTGTTTAAATACGAATTGAGAGGTTCCTACATTTTTATTTTGAGAAATATTGCTATCGGTCAATGTAATTTATAGAGAATACAAATGAAAAAAAAGGCTTTTTTTCCAATAATAAGACATTTCTGTACAGAAAAACGCTAACTAACAAAGAAAAAGTAAGATCATTTTCAGATCCAGCGCGCTCAAATTAACGAAAGAAAGATATGTGGTGTCTTGACACCATTTCAATTTTTTTTTTTTTTGTTGATCAGTGTAAAATTAAATACATTTATTTTTTTTATTGGCACTTCAAGAAAACTGGTGTTAAAATATTAACGGCATACAGTACAGAAGCAACTAATCAATATGATAAACATTTGAATAATGCACAAGGCAACAATAATACTCAACAATAATACTCAGTAAGCCTCAGAGATCAGATGTCACAGTATGAAATTACTACGATTATATTATAACAAGAATTTGCAGCATTTCTTTTTCCGAGAATTGCTTTATTATCGGCTTGAAGTCAATGGTCTTCAGGAATAGGATGTCATTTCCCATGCACATGAGAGAAAGGCAGATCAAACCATTGTGTTACAAAACAGATTTTTTTATAAATTTCAGTCTTGAAAAAGAACGTTCTCCTGTATAGTAGTCACCGTCAGGCACATGAACACAATGACTGTAATTTCAACATTCAGGAATACAGATTTCACATTGTCCGAAATTATTTTTCTCTGCAGAGCATGAAGATTCTCACAATTTTCCCCAAGAACCATGCAGTGCTTGAGATGCTCACATTCATTTAAAAAGACTTCAAAATTCAGGACTGTGTGATGCATATTAGCTAGTTATTCACACGGTTTCTTTAGTGCACCAAAAGCAGTGTTTTTCAATTCACTGACGAAAAAAAAAACAGATATCCCATCTGTGAATAAGTCTGTGTCTGTTTTGTCAGTTCAAAGATTAGAATGTCCATAATAGGGATGAAAGTTTTCATCTTGAACTTTTCGGTTTTACTGAAAAGTACTTTTTCTGCTGGTTCATCATATTTATTAAGATGCACAATTTGTTTTCTTTCTCGTTTTTTCCCCATCACTGTAACCTGTATCTGGACAATTCACATTCACTAAATTTGTCTTTAATTTCATGAAGATAGGTTTTTATAGACTCAAGGTCATTAATAGCAAGAAGGATTTTCACATCGTTCGATTGCAGGACCTTACTTGTTTTGTTCATTTTTTCTAGCATGTCATTCCAAAGAATTGTGAGAAAGACTCTTTCCAGGTTTTCCATTTTTTTCCTCAATCCCTCTGCTTCTCACCTTGTATTCACTTGCGGTTTATTGTCAGTTGATAGAGATTCCAGTGAATGTCTTACTTTCTCGAAAACCCCATACAGAGCATCCAAATGTGCTGACCACCATGTGTCAGACAGACGCCTAGCCACAAAATATTTTCCTCGAGATGATGTCAATACATTCCAGCGATGCGTAGAACTAGTAAAAAATGAATACAGTTGCTGAACAAAGTCTGCTACCTTTACCCCCAACAAGTTCAGCTTGTATTTGTACTAAATCGGTCCTAAAATATGTTCGACGTACAAAAAGTTAGGAACTTGATATAATAGGTATTACACAGAGTAATCTTGTTGTGGTCGCTGATTATTTTCGTATTCGACTAACTGTCGACTACTGTCGTCCGACATCGAGTAGTAATTAGTCACCCCGACGAGTATATCATGTGGCACAAGGCCGGTTAACGTGGGATCTCCGAGCCCGTGGGCTCGGCCAAAAATATACACTTTGGAGACGTGTAAACGGGTTCAGGGTCGGTTTACGAGATTCCGCCCTTCGGCGTAGCCTCGTTCGGGTTCCTCCCCGCCCGAAGTCAGAGAGTTCAACCGTTCAGCCGGTCGTCCGACATTGACTATATTTAGTCACCCCCTTTAGGTGATAGAGCAAGTAAGTAAAAAAAAAAAGTGAACTTTGGTATCTGTGTGCGTGCGTCTGTGTTAAACCTGACAACTTTATCTGAAAATATGTGTGATATCTATACTAATTTTAAAACCAAAATACGTAAAATACGTAAAATTCAATAAAACTTTACCTTGCGATGAATATATTCAGATTTTATACGGAATTAAAAACATTTGAATTCAATCCGGTAAATATTGTTAATACTGTTTATTATAAACGGATCATTTACAGAAATATTTCTATCTAGAAAAATAACGTATAAAAAGAATATATATTAAATAAATGTCGGACTTAGTCCATTTCATAATATATGATATCATTTGTTTAAGTAAAGATAAGCTTCAAGCAATTATGAGCGTTCGAGAGAAATCGTGTTAATTTTATAGATTAAAAACAGCAATTTGACCTTGTTAACCAGATACTTCTTCTGTAGCTAAACTTTATAGCACGTCAGGCGCTATGACGGTTCTATGTACGATACTGGTTCGGACAACCTAGCTGATAAATGTTGTTACTACTGTTTATTATAAACAGAACATTTACTGAGATATTTGTAGATTTAAAAATAATATATAAACAGAAAATACATTAAAATAATTCTCGGACTTAGTCCATTTCAATATATATATATATATATATATATATATATATATATATATATATATATATATACGCACAAACACACACACACTGCTGGGAGTAATGGTTTGTATTCGGATTGAAATAAAAAGGAATTAATTTTTTCGTTTGAAAATTCTTTTTGGGTACAATGTATGTGTATATATATATATATATATATATATATATATATATATATATATATATTATGCACCATGGAGTAATGGATAGTGGCTTGAATTGCGGAATAGGAGACCCCAGTACGAGTTCCAGTCGAATCAATTATTATCACTTACGTGCTAATATGCTTGTGAAAGGTGTGAATCCTCTTCTTCTCCCTCCGGCTATGGGTAAATAGCAGAACAGACTGGGTTCTGTAGCCTTGGATGGCAACTGGTCTAGGAGAAAAACAACTCTGAATTCAAAACCTGCGGAGGGTCGTTTTGGGACCTTGTGGCACTTAGTGCACCAAGTCTCTGTATTCGGCCCTTCAAAAAGTATGGGAGAGTCGAAAGCATATATATATATATATATATATATATATATATATATATATATATATATAATTACTTAAGTTCATTTCCATTTCTTATTTCATATATCTATAGGAATTGATCATTGTTGTTGTTCTGTTTTGTTTTTTGTTCAAATCTTTATCTGATTAAGTGAACATTGAGGGCAACGACCTTCGGCGACAGTCTGTTCCATCACTGATATTGAGCACTATAATTCATGAATATACCATACCTTAAAACAATAGTTTATTTTATATATATATATATATATATATATATATATATATTGCTTGAGATGTGATAGCAAAAAATCTTTTTTTGAGTTTAGATAGATTCTTTCCGATTGTATATGTGATAGAAATAGTTGGCATGGTGTTATAACGCGCTTCGTAGCGCTTACAATAATGCTTCAGCAACTTGCCGTGATGCCTGTATTACTTAGGCTTAAGACTGACACTAAATAGCTTCTGGTCTTTACATAAACCTCCCCACAAGGTGGTATGTGGCTCAGGGCCGCTTTATATCTTGGATGATTCCGAATCCGTGGGTTTGGACAAAAACTCCCTTGACAAGACTACTCTTCATTGACTTGTTCCAATGCTGCGAATGTTACATTCCGTTTCGGCTTAATTAGCGGCGTCGAACCTTTTTTTTTTTTTACTGCCTTGATCTTTTAAAAGCGACGCAGTTCATTTAACAGAACATCTGTTTTTTAATTATTCCTTAAGATTTTCGCTTTTATGTTTTAAATTGGCCAATTGGATTGGTGCCTTACTTTTTACAGTAAGCATTTATCGAGAAATCCCAAATACAAACAATTCATTCCAGTCAGTCCCGAATAAATTCGTAGCATTTTTTAATACATAACCATTAGTTTTACAAGCTCATTACGGAATGGACCATTACAAGTAATTTCTCTAATAAAAATAATTACTCACCAGAAACTAAAATCGCTACTTTGGAGGTCTTTTTTAATAAAGACATTCCAATTACCTTCCATATGGTTTCACTGATTATTGAAATATCACTACCAGTGTCCAGTAGCATATTCAGAGCCACATTATTTATTTTCACGTTTATAAATTTTTTTTTTTTTTTTTTGCCATTTATTCCGTCGCAATGTTGTGTTCTTGCAATGATAAATTAATCTTGGTTTGGTTTTGCAGTTGACTTTATGTTTTCTTTTACCACACATGTATTAGTCTGCATTTTTAAATGGACAGTCTTTTCCAAGAGGTAATTTACAACATCTGAAACAAGGATTTATTCTCCTTTTTCTGCATGTGTCGTTTGCTTGTACCAATGCACATTCTTTTTCTGAATTTCGTAAGCATCGTGTTTCAAACTTAGAATTGTCAGTAGATCGTTCACTATTTCTTGGAGTGTAATATTGCTGTTTTGTTCAATTTCCGTTAGAATTTTCGCTCGTATTTCAGCATCTCTTTTTTAGCTGTTAAACCCTTTGACGAAAGTTAACCCTTTGAACGTATCTTGATTTATTTCCTTTATTCTAAACTTTTCTCATTCTGATAAAATTGTTTTCCTCTTTTTTGGTTAGATTCATGCAACTCCGACAAGCATTAAACAGATATCTCTTGAAATTTGTCAAAATGTGTACTGTGACTTCAAATCCGATTTTTCTGCCATAATTTGTATTTGCAGTATTTTTTTATAATCTATCGGAGTTATTTTCCTCAACAACAATCTCGTTTTTCTCTCATCTTCACAACTGCTGCATTCCTGACTGAATATTTGTTCATATCTACGAAAATACGCAGAAAATTCCCTCTTCAGGATTGTATACAAATTCTGATATGGTCTTTTGGACAGCGTCTGGCGTAAGAGGCGATGAAGAAATTTTTGTTTGCTTCAGAATTATATCTAAGAACTCATGTGGCTGTTTTTGTAGTTCTAGCAACTGTTATTATTGCTGTTTCTTTTACTTTTGACTTTCAAATATTGACAACAAAAATTTGCTCCATATTCGCAAGAATATGTTTTTGTTCGCTTACATCCAACAGAATTTTTTTCTTCTACACAACAAGATTTTTTTTTAAACGAACAAGGTTAAAATTCTTATCATCATTCGTTTCCTTGTTCACAAAGTAACAAGTATATTTTTTCGTATTGTTTACTCAGTATGAGATTTCCAAATTCTTGTCACAACGGTTATAAATCGCCTGAATTTCGAATCCTTCCACTGTTATAAAGCGCTTCGGAGCACTTATAAGTAATGTTTCGTCAACTTGTTCTCACGCCTGTATTAATTTGTCTGAAGACTCACGCCTGTATTAATTTGTCTGAAGTCTCACGCCAAACGGCTTCTTCTTCTTCTTATGTCTCACTTGGTGCTATTTATAGTTCTAGACTAGTTCATGTAGTCACCGGAGGTGTACTATTTACTCCACAAAATAAGACAATATATTTTTTATATTACTTGGGTTTGTAAGGAGGGGCCGTTTGTGAGAAATGAAAACACTACCAAGATTTAACATTGACGGCCACAATCTTAACAACATAAGATACGCAGATGACAGAGTACTGATAGCAGACGCGGAAAAGAAACGAGAAAATCTCCTATAGAAGGTAGCGACGGAGAGTGAGAATAACGGACTAAGCATAAACTACAAGAAGACAGAATGCATGGTCATCAGTTAGAGGATGAGCCCGAAATGCGATTTACGGGTCGGCAGCACTAGAATCAAACAGACGCGGAAGTTAAAATACCTGGAAAGCGTTTTGACAGAGGACGATAATTTCGACATTGAGATCCGTGCAGTATTGGGATGGCGAAGTACGCATTCCAAAAGCTGGGCAGAGTATTGCGAGACAAGAGGATTTCTTTGGTAACAAAGAAAAAAATACTGAGCTTTAACGTGTCATTTGTCCTTCTTTACGGCAGCAAATGTTGGACGTTCTCCTCAAAGATGAAGAAGAGACTCGAGGCAACCGAGGTATGATTCTACAGAAGCATGCTAAAGATATCATGAACCGAGCGGGTGAGCAACGATGAGGTCTTAGAGAGGATGCAAACAAAGAGGGAGGTTATACTTAACATCAGGAAGAGGCAGCTGGAGTTTCTGAGACATATAATGAGGAAGGAGGCCTGAAGAATCTGATACTCACGGCCCGAATAGGGGGAGAGTGAGAGAGACAATGGAAAACAAAATGTGACATACCTGGTGGGCTTAGGCAAGTGGATGACAGAACGTGGTCTGGGGGAGGTGGCAGAGGGGAGTAACTTGTTGAGACCTGGGATAGAGGGAGATGGAGAGTCATGATCGCTTTCAATCCTGAAAGTACATGGTACATAAAAAGAAAGAATATTTTATAAGCCTTTTGTTTCGCATTGAATATAACATTATTAGGCCCCTCCTGATAAAACCAATGAATCCAAAAATATATTATCCTATCACCTAACTCTAGCACATCTACAATTGTTAAGAATCTATCTAAACTCATATATATATATATATATATATATATATATATATATATATATATATATATATATATATATATATATATATATATATACACACACACACACACACACATATATATATATATATATATATATATATATATATATATATATAAATATATAAATTACTTCAATGTTTATTATAGTGGATACGGCATATTTGAAACTGATATTTATTTGTTTATCAGTCTACCTAGTTTACCGGGGTAGCGATCGGAAAATTGGGCGTCTATTTCAAATACGAAGTCTGCTCATTAATAACGTTTGATGTAAAAAAGATTGTTGGATTAAGATTTAATTCATTAACTTTTTTAGAAATTGCATTTTTTTCTTTTGTTTACGATACTAAACAGTTACCGACTCACGAAAAAAAAAATAAGCGTAGGGTATGTGCTTCCCTTAAAAATGGAAAAAAATAGACCCTTGCATGCTGTGACGTTGTTCCTGGCCGATCAGTAAAGCACACTGAATCACTAAAAAGGGAACCCAGGTTCAATAGGGAACGGATTTCCCATACCGGAACTTCTGAGAGCCACCGCTGACTGATCAAACTGAAGTAGGTTTTCTCTTTCTTCTGTCTAGCTGACCTACCCGCCTCCGACAATTGAAGCAATAGTCTAAGCACTGATGATGATAATGATAATATATTTATATAATAAATGCGAATGCCAGTGTGTCAGTGTCTCATTCTTTTTCAACTTTATTCTTAGAAGCTGTAGCCCAACATATCATGCCATTTTGGAATCAGGCCGACTCCATGTACAAATTAAAAACATTCCGGACTGGATCCGGTCCAACAATCCTGAAATTTTGAATTCGCATTTTTCATTATTGCGATTGTTTTCGACGATTTTTCTACGTAAATTTTTGCGAAAAAAATTTTGTACAATAACAATTTTCATAACTTGGAAATAAATTTGTGAATAATCTAAATTGATTGTGAAATCCAGCGAAAGTCACAGATGAAATAAAAATAAGTGTTTGATGAAGGTGGAGCCAACATCAAACGTCCTTTAATAATAATAAATACCCAAATCAAACGTCCCTATCTAAATATTTCTGATACTTAAATGTAACCAATAAAACACCAACAGTAAAATGGAAAATAATAAGAAAAACTAGAGTTGTAGGTCATTAAATGACCCATGTCCTTTGTGCATATGTGAAAAATATACATTATTAATTTTCTGAAAAGTAAAATTTACGAAATGAAAGAATTGAAATAGCTATTTTTTAGGCACTGTCAAATAGTTTCCTTAAGTAATAATTAATTCATGTAAAGAAAATAATAATAAAAAATGGAAATAAAACCTACATTTTTATATTTGACCGTTAATTAGTAATTAAATTCTTGTATATTTATTTGTAAAAATGCCGTATGGTCTATTAGTTATTAGATGGTTGTATGGTACTTTAAATCTATTAGAATAAATGTTAACTAATAACATTTGAGTATTAATATGGTTTGCACACATTTAAATGACGCTTTTTGAAAGTCTTTTTGTATAAAAATATGAAATAAGCGGGTGAACGAAAATGCCTAAAATTTTTTATTATTGGAAACGCAGATGTCTCACTGAAGAACGGAAGTATACGTTTGTTAGCAGACACCCCCACTCCACCTAACCTAAACTTAACCTGATTTTGCTAGCAACATACATTGGATACATACGCTGTCTAGTGAAATTAAAACCCAACCACCCCTAAATTCAAAATAGATTTTTCTTAACCATAACAAATTAAAATAACAATATTGTCTAGGCTTTTAACTTAAGAAGATTTTTTTGAAGGTTTATTGCTATCATCGCTTGACAAGGGAACGAAACTATGGATTTTGAGTTTAATCTCAATAATAAAATTTATAAATTTAGTTTCAGTTTTCTGGGTTGCGATGGAGACATATTTTTTAAACGAAAATAATTATATTTTGCTTTACTGTTTTGTATCCAGCACTGTTTGCTAAGAACACTGTATTATAAATCTTACTGTTCTTTTATATATATATATATATATATATATATATATATATATATATATATATATATATATATATATATATATAATGAAAAAGGCTTAAACACTAATATTCTATGGTCATAATTTATTCCATTGGATTCGTAATTAGGTCCGATGAAGTGGATCGTATTTACGATTCCAATGGAATAAATTATGACCATGGAATATTAGTGTTTAAGCCTTTTTCTTATATCCTTACTCTGTCCTGTCTATCCTCTTGGAATTATTTTTTTCTACAAATATATATGTATGTATGTATGTATGTATGTATGTATGTATGTATCTATGTATGTATATTTATATATTTTGCATATGTATGTGTATATTTACCACTAATATACACATATCTATCTATCTATTAAAGAAAGTGTGCCCCCGTATGCTTATTGTAAGATGTGGATATATTATGTCAGTTAAAAACAATAAAGGTAATAATATTAATTAATTTGATTAAAATCAAAAAAAAAAAATAAATAAATAATAGGAGTAATAATATTTATTGTATTTTAGAAGGACCTTTGACCATACAGAAGCATGATGAGAAAGATGTTAAAAATTGTAATATTTGGACATGTCTGTGTCTTTTCTCAAAGAGACGAGAATTGTTTTATTTCTCAATATCAAAATACTGGCAAATTGGTTCACGGAGCACAGCAATGCGTATCCTATGTTAAAGTGTTGTCCACAATCACCTGGCCAGAATCGTAGAGAGAACTTTCAGTTGATTCAATTCATTGATTTGTAGCCGACCAATTGTAAAGAAATACGACATGCCTTAATCTCGTAAGAGCATGCAACCAAAGTTTAAAAGAATAGTCAGGCAATAAAGTAAATAAGAATTTCTATGATTTTTGTTTTTTTTCTCTCTGAGTCTGACACGACCAATGTTATCTGCATATCTTATGCTGTTAAAATTATATTCGCTGATAATGATTCCTAGTACGTCTTCTAAATATCTTTTTACTGTATAGTTTAAATAGATACGGTGATAAAACACATTCAATAATAGATATGTCTTTTAGCGAAGACGTTCTCTAAATGAACGCACAATTGTTTTAATAATAAGACAATCTGAACAATTTTCCTCTCACGCACAGCTATATAAATACAACGAAAATATCCGTGCTTAATAAATATAATTAAAGTAAACATTCCTAAAGACGAAAACAGAAAATCAATCTTATTATATAGATTTCCTCTATACTGTACTTGTCAATTTAAATTGTGCTGACTGTTGTGCCATATTCTGTCTTTCCCACGAGAGCAACATGGAGGTTGGTTATTTAAACAATTATCTAGGGTTAATTCGGAGAATGTAGATAACATTACAATTAAGTTTTTTGAAAATCACAGTTGGCTGGATACAAGTAACTGGTAACAAGCCGGATGCGAATTCCACAAGCGATTTTGTAAAATGATGAGACCTCGTTGCCGCTCTAGTACTGTCCTTCAATCCATGCCTATATATTGTAGAAGAATTATTTATATATAAAAAAAAAAAGCATAGAGAAACTACATTACAGCGGTGGAAAATGACTGAAGCCGAAATGCCAGCGTAGGATCAATAACGTTGCGGATTCTGCTTGAGATTTTATCAAGAATCTCTACATACATAGCAAGAGCACCAGACAATGTGTGACAGCAATATTCAAAGTATGGTCGAATGGTAGACTAATAAATATGTAAGATAGATTCTGGAGAGAAAAATTGTCTAGCACAATACAGTGAGAATAACCTTCTTAGAAACCTTGCAATCGATTAAATGTAACTTTCATGCCAGCAGAGATTATTACTCCGAGAAGGTGCAACAAGTCACTTTCCTGGTGGTTAGCATAAGCCATACTTATAGAGAGTAGAAAGGTGTATAACAGATGATTCATAGAGAGAAGTTTCCTTTCTCGTGTCTTTAAAATTAACAAGTCATTCCTTGCCTTATTTAACAACAGATTGTAAGTCTCTGTCTATATTTCAAACACCTGAAGAAGTCCGGAGTGTACAACGGCCGAAACGTTGTGATAAATATGGCAACAAAGATGAGGATGGAAGACCGAGCAATGTAAATAGACTGTAAGTCATTCTGCCAATTTAACCTCATTGAACCGATCAGAGTATTGAATAAGAAAAGTAAATAACTATGTCCTCATCATTGTTGAATGTAATAGTTGCAGTATCAAAATGTTCCCAGTAAGAATTATGTATTTCCTGATTATCTTTCCCTTGTAAATCAAGTCTTTCTACCATTTCAAATGGATCCTTTTGCTGTGCCTTGTTAAATGCCCTTATATAATCTATGAAACTTAGATATACGTTTGTCTATATTGGAAATTAGTCACTGTTATAACATTCTGATCGTCTTGGTCTATTTCTAATTTAATTCTTCTATATAATCTATTAATCAGAAATCTAAAGATAACTTTAGCAATAGATCCTTATTATTCCATGGATTCGGATGGAGTCCTTATACAATATGTCTACACGATCGTGGCCAAAATCTCTAACACGAAACCTCGCAAACTAATTTTTACACGTCTGATCTTTTACATTCAATCAGTTATGTGCCATGCTTGATACACGCTTAGGCGATCATGTATCCTTCGATTGACTGACTGATTTTTCCCGCCGTTTCTTTCTGTGGTAGACCAGTTGCCATCCAAGGTTATAAAAGAAGAAGAGGATTCATACTTTTCCCAAGGGTATTAACACGTAAGTTAATGTAATGGATTCGACTGGAATTCGAACTCAGCACTCCGATTCTTCAATCCGAGCCGCTATCCTTTACATCACCGTGCCTTCTTTCTCCATAAATGTAAAAAAATAATTTTTGTCTTTTACATATTTTTAAAAAAAGATTTTTACTAATGTTCGCCCACTACATTCCCAAGAGCCACCCAAGATAGCAAAAACCGTATATCTATGTTTCATAGATTATATAAACGCTTTTCATCAAGCAAATAGGGCTACTTTGTAGTTTCATACGAGCATAAGAAGGTCAAGAAGGGTAATTCTTGAGTATATGCAGGAAAGATTACGGCATGACTCTTGATTAGAAAAGGTCAAGATTTAATTAAAGAATAAACATTCAGTGTTCAGTCGTAATTGTTAGAAGTATAGAGTGGAAGTAGACTTTATAATTAACAGGATACCGAAAATTAAACAGAAAACTGGAGATAAACCTCTGCCCCGCGTCGAAAAAGAGGGGTGGAGTGTGAACAGGGCGATAGGAGAACCTATATACTCCTACTGGGAGAGAGAGAGAAAGAGAGAGAGAGATCAATAAATAAAAAAGAGTTCAGAAGAAAATGTTAGAAATATAACGTTGTAGAAGATTTCAGAAGGAACTGGGAATTTAATTCTAAACTGGAAACAAAGGATAAACCTCTACTCCTGTTCAAAAGACCGCGGAGAAGTTGTAGTTAGAACAAATTTTATTATTCAAGATGATTAAAAAAGAGAAGCACGATATACCAAAAATAATGCTTACTTATTTCCATCTTCAATGAATGTACACATTTTTAAAAATATAACTATTGTGTTGAATCAGAAGAAATTTCTGTTTGGGAGAATCAAATATAATATCGAATGTATCACCCTAACTATGAAGCATGCGTGACAGTTAAGAATACATGTAGAATACACAATGAAATGCTACATGCATATTTATAAGTCCGGCAGCTGCAACGCGACTAAGATTTCCTCTGAAAGCGCCACTGCTGTCGTCAAGAGGAAAAATGATGTCCCGCTCCATGGCAACTCAAACCAAATACGGGAAGAATAACAAGAAAAACAAAATGCTGAACTCATTTGGTTACTTTTATTTCATTTAGCATATTCACCTGACGTTGTGCCTACCGATTATAACCTTTTTTTGGTCGCAGCAAAACGCTTTTTTCGAAGGGAAAACTTTCTCCAGTGAAGATCAAATTCAAGAATTGTTCAAGAGATTTTTCACATAAAAACCAGCGGAACACGTGACAACAATTATTGCAAGTAATGGTGCATATATCATTGGATAAATTGTAAATTTATTTTTTTTAATAAAATTAAAAAAAAAAAAAACGGAAATTCTATAACTTGCTGACCTGAGATGGAACAAATACATTTAGTCAATAGCTTAGTCCACCGCAAGGAAAGTTGGCTCCCTGTGCATCGCCAGGAAATTATTCTCGCCGGAGTCGATCCTTCGAATCTACAAATCAACCATTCGCCCTTGCATGGAGTATTGCTGCCATATATGACCTGTTGTCCCTTATATTTGTCTCAACGTTCTTGATAAGATCCAGAGAGGGATATGCAACGTAATTGTCCCTGATCTGGCAATTCGTCTGCAGTCGTTCTCTCACAGATGTGGCGTCGCATCCCTCTGGCTTTTTACAAATACTTTCATGGTAACTGCTACGGTGAGTTGCTTTCGCTGGTTCCCAGACTTCATGAATTTAAGCATTCTACTAGGCTGGCATCCCGCTCACACCCTTTCACTGTCGAAACTGTTAAATGTAGCCGTTTCTTCTACTCCAATAGCTTCATGTCTCGTATTTCTCGCCTGTGGAACTCCCTCTTCTCTTCCTGTTTGTCTGACAGCTATAATCTCCAACTATTCAAATGTAATGTCAATCGACGTCTCCAGATGCCGATTTTCCCCCTATCCTTCTCTTCATCCTTTCCTCTATCACTCCTATTTGGTCTCACACCAATTCTCTGTAACCCCTTGGGTGCTAGTGGCTTCCCGCCTTGCTTGGGATGAAACGCTTAAAAAAATAAAAAAAATGAAAAAATAAAAAACTCATCCAAGCATGTCCATCTGAGTCATTTTCTTCGCTTAAACGTTGTATTGACAGCTAAAGCAGTCAAAATAATTTTTAATATAATTAAAACTAAGCGTTCCTGATGAAAATAACAAAGTAATTCTTTGCCAACCACTTGTATATTTTTCCATTGTACCATTTTTATCTATGTGAATGTATTTTCAATTGTGCTAACCGCTGCACCACATCGCGTTTTTCTGCGATAGCAACATCTGGACAAGGACAAATCAGTTCTACTTAGGTACTTCCGGTCAGTTATCTTTGATCTCGCTAGAAGAGCCAATCCGGTGTCTACCCTTCTCCGCTTCGGGCGACTGATGCCTAAACAGAGTCCGGGATAAGCCGTAATCGGCCTACAGGCTTAAACACGTCTTCCACTCTTTGTTTTTGAATCGAAAACAAAGACAAATCATAAGCCTGAAGCTTTTCAGGCGCTACAAATACTTTTCTCTCTCTCTCCCCCAAAGATTACAAGAATGGTTAGTTTTGATGAAAGTAGAATCGATCTCAGTTTGTTTTAATTGTAACCAGAAACTATTGAAATGTTCTCATTTGTTCTAATTCGGTTGCATCCGATTTGAATCAACACAGCTTTGCTTGTAAACAGAGTGACACATGTTATATCGTTTTTATTATCTTTCTTTGCTCGGCTTATAATGCTTGTTTTATAACATCTGTTTTATATTTAGACATTGTAGTTTACTTCTCATTATTTACCAACACTCATACTCCGTATTTTTTACGCTAATTTCATCTTCAGTTTTTTGAAAGCCAATAGAGGTCCAGGTCAATTTCAAAAAGGTAAACTGCGTTTAAATTTATGTTACCTAAATATTTATTTATAAAATAATAGATGTTCCTGTATAAGCCCTTAAGCTTATGCAATTTAAAAGTTGCGTGTGTTTATATGTTATAGAAGGGTGCGTATACATATGTAACGACCAGAAGTTGGAACGACCAGAGAAAAGTTTCATTTACTTCATAGGTGGAGGTTTTGAAAAACATGTGCGTTGGAAAGTAGAGAGAGAGAGAGAGAGAGAGAGAGAGAGAGAGAAGATAGAGAGAGAGATTTCAGTCATCAGTAGATCGGGGAAACGAACGCGCCCCAAAGGAACGGTCTTTTTGTTCCCGTGGCGTTCTTGGAGCAAGGAGGAGAAAGAGAGTATAGCAGGAAAATATTTGTATTTTTATAGACATAACCAGCGCCGTCTAATTGCGTTTGGCGAAGTCAAACCCATGTAATCATATTTTTCTGCGTTTTTTTTTTGTTGTTGTTTTTGTTTTGTTGTTGTTGTTGTTTTTGTTTTTTTGCTTTTTTTGTTGTTTTTTTACTATTAGGTTGGTGCAAAAGTAATGACGTAATAATGTCGTTTTTTAACGTATTGTTTTGACATTATTACGTCATTATTTTTGCACCAACCTAATAATAGCATCATGGAAAATAGATTTCTTTTTTTACTGTTCATTATTATTTTATGCATTGATTTTATTTCATTTTCCTACAAGCTCTTCTATTATAGTATCCGGATTGGTTTCTCGTCTAAATAACACTTCTTTGTTCCTTGTCGAGTTAGTCCAAATACACGAATGTCACCGCCATAAATTGCAGTTAACAAAACAACAGTACAATATTCTGTCCCAGAAAATTTTCTTTTTCACATAAATAATTTGTATTATTAGGTTGGTTAAAAAATAATGTCGTTTTCTCACATAGTAACATATGTCAGAAAACGACATTATTTTTGCACCAAGCTAATTCATATATATCGTAAAATTACCAACAATGCATTTTTAAAGCTGAATAACTAGCAATACATTTTCTGTCAAAATGACCAACAGTACATTGTATGAAGCCATAAAACTGTGTTCAAAATATTTAGATTTTGGTTTCAATTAACCCATAGAGTTTGATAAAACGTTAAACAAAATCAACCAACCGGTGACCTATATATTCTGCCCGCTAAAGGAGTAGTTGCAATAGGTTTGAAGAACACATTATATGAAAGTAATAATCAACATGCAGCAGTGTTTCCTATGACAACTCTCTATTTATGTCCATTGCTATGTGCATGAAATCTTGAGTAGCACTAAGCGGTCAGGAACAAATATATAATTAATCCTATTATAATTTTTTGTTCTATTATGATAAATCAAGCACTGTTTCATTATTACGATCAGTACTCTACGCTATCATATATATATATACATATGTATGTATGTGTCTCTGTGTATGTGTGCGTGTGTGAGATGAGAATGATTAAGGTAAAATTCCAATGTTCATATATTTGATTTAAAAGTGATTAATGCAGATTAGAGCAATATCATGTACTTTAGGATATTTAAGTACAAATACACGAATCTCACCGCCATAAATTGCAGTTAACAAAACAACAGTACAATATTCTCTCCCAGAAAATTTTCTCTTTCACATAAATAATTTGTATTATGACTATTATTTTATTAGTTTGGTGCAAAAATAATGTCGTTTTCTCACATAGTAACATATGTCAGAAAACGACATTATTTTTGCACCAACCTAATACAACCAATTTACTGCATAATATTACTATCCTCTTGTCTCATCTGAAAAAAAAAAAAAAACATGGATAAAGAAGTAATTTCTGAAGAGGCGGTATAGAATATTCGAAAGTCTTCATTCATGGACGTCAATCTCTTCCTAAGCGTTATGTAATTTAAAAGTTGCGTGTATTTAGATGTTATAGGAGGGTGCGTGTTCATATGTAAACGAGCGTAGGAACATAGTACCTAGATGGGTGACTTCTTGAAGGTGTAACCTTGGATGAGCGGATGTTGTAATGTATAATGACGCAAGAGTCATTTACAGTGCTCTTTCGTCCAATGTTAGAGAAAACTGAGAAGTGTCGTTTGTTCACGCCTTTATTGTTTGCACAATTCGGCAAATCTGTTATATTTGTCTTTTAAAAATAACAACTTCTGTATTATTAGGTAGATTTAAAAATTTACAGTGCTCTTTCGTCCGATGTTAGAGAAAACTGAGAAGTGTCGTTTGTTCATGCCTTTATTTTATGATCAATCTGTCATCGACACTTTATTATTGGTTCATTCTAACAGTCATATCGTTACTATTCTACATGATTCGTTTTTTTTTCTTTATTGTCAATTAAAATTCGTCTTCAAAACATCATATATATATATATATATATATATATATATATATATATATATATATATATATATATATATATACATACATATATATATATGTGTGTTATATATACACACATTCTATATATATATATTCCTCAATCCAAGCCTCTATCCATTACTCCACCGTGCCTCCTTTGAATCCATTTCTTCTCCCTCCAGATATGGGTAAATAGCAGGACAGACTGGGTTCTATAGCCTTGGATGGTCTAGTAGAAAGACAAACTCTGAATTCAATACCTGCGGCGGGTCGTTTGCGGACCCTGTGGCACGTAGTGCACCAGGTCTCTGTATTCGGCCCTTCAAAAAGTGTGGATGGTTCTGCACGAAACCTTTACCTGTCTAATCAAATCTTATGTGCTTTTGTCGGGCTGTCGGTTTCCTAGGAACTGATCTGCTTGAACCTCATACGTCGAATTCGACGGGAGAGTCGAGTATATTTTCGTATGGATTAAATATTTCCACTAAAAGCGCTTAACAAACATATTCCGTATTAAAAATAAAAACTTCTATATCATTAGGTTGATTTACAAATTTACAGTGCTCTTTCGCTCTCTGTTAGAGAAAACTGAGATATGTCGTTTGTTCACGCCTTTATTGTTTGCTCAATTCGCCAAAGCTGTTGTATTTGTCTATCAAGTACGACTAAATTATTTCTTTTAATTTGTAGCTTATTTTACGGCTACATCACGTTCAAACACCTGTTCCTGTAAAATCACCGAAGTTAAGAAACGTCGAGCCTGGCCAGAACCTAGATGGGTGACCGCTTGGTGCTGTCACCTTGGATGAGCGGATGGTGTAATGTATAATGACGTAAATACCGTTTAGTATCATTCTCCCCCAGCTATGGGTTAATTAGTAAGACGTGTCCCATTATTATTTTAATTATCAGCATTATTATCCGAATTACAACATTATTATCGCAAAATAAATTACGATCTAAAAAAAGTATAACTTCAAATAACCCGCAAATGATTAATAAGCCATAAAAAATTAGATCAATCAATCAAAAATGGTTAATTTTCCACATGGCGCGATGCTTGTTTAGTTCGGCACTCTTATTTCCAAAGTCATTATTATCCGAAGAGACACATTTATAGAGCCTCTATACTGGATGTATCAAATATATTTGACAAAATATGAGGGCGTGCTGCTCACACCAAAACAAGGTAAAATGTCGATGTAAACATATGTCAAAAAGGCCATCATTGTACCTCAAGACAACAACTCATAACAAATATTCAATATGTCCTCCTCTTGATTCTACACACGCAAGCACCCGTCGGATCATTTACTGGTGGACTCTTTCAAATGCTCCCACAGGGTGTTGAAGGTTTCGCAGGCTTCCGTGACACGTTCATAAAGCGTCTCTGCATTATTAATGTCTGCGGCATAAAAAAAATTGTCTTAGAAAAAGAAGGATTAAGGTGAGGGTAACGTGCAGGCCATATAACCGGTCCTCCTCTAGCTATCCATCTTTTATGATAGATGTTGGCCAGCGCATCGCGAACAGTGTGACTAAAATGTACTGGAGCCCCATCATGCATAAACCAAGTGGGTCTTCGTATTAAGGAGAGGCACATCCTCTAGTATGTCTTTGTTCGAAATAAAATCCCTTTAGGTAACTTCTGTAAGACGTGCTGGGAAAAACCCGACAGTTATCTAAAATTCCGACCCCTGTAAACTGATCCTGATGCCTAACCTGTATTGTACCATGGGGATTTTGAGCCACCGATAAATGTTGTTTCTGTAAATTTTTTATTCCATCTCTTCCAAATGTTGCCTCATCCGTAAACGGAAGCGAAGAGACAAACAACGGATCAGTAGTTTGCGCAATAAATCTTCGGCAAAATGGATGATTCGGCTGCCTTCGGTCTGGAAACGCAATCTGTTACAGAAGTGCAACCTCATATCCATCACTATTCGCGGGTGAATGTAAAAATCATATCTGCCTGCTCACGATATAAATATCCTGCCACTGTTAAAAAGAACACTTCTCAGTTAACTCACTACTACAGTAATTAAACGCTGAAGACAGACTAGCCACAAATGTACACGAATGACAAATGTAACCAAATCTATCTGCCAACACACCGTAATCTTTAAAATTAACTTAAAAACGAAAGATTTGCGGGCATATGTTTATAAGCAATTTTTTCCTTGTTTTGGTGTGAGGAACTCCTTCTCCCAAGTTTTGTAAATATATTTTTGATACACCTCGTATAAAAAGAAACCCTGACGTCACCAAACACGAGAGTTTTAAAAATAAATAAACTAGAAGTATCCATAATTTAACTTAGTAGATACAAATTTCATGCCGAATGAGACTTGAAATAGCTATGAACTGAACTCATAAAATACCTGGTATGGTAGGCCAAAGTAAGGGAATATGTAATTTTCTAAACTTAAAAGCATCATCATGGCACTAAAGCATTTGAAAAGGTTAGTGTATGATATTTTAGGTGTGTACTTGTTAACATATAATAAACAAAAAAGAAGCATACGAAAACTTATGCTTCTACTAAGGACCGTTTATTTTTATTATCGTGACTGTTGTGAGGAAATGTTCCCTGTATCTCTTGGGTATCTTTGTTTTCGTTTTTTTTTTTTTTTTCATCAAAAGCAAGTCAGCATAGGTAAGGATGCGAACAGTTAAAATTATCGCGTACTAAATTACTTCATGAGTAGGACTGCATAGCATATCAAAAGACTGTTCTTGGAAAGTTGAAAATGAGAACTTTCTCTCCTTTCTGGGAGGCGGGGTATAAAAATCGCACAGGTGACCAAAATCCCCTTCAGACATCTTAATTATATGATGTGGGTACCAAAGTTGGGCCCACAGAATTAAAACACGGAACACGGATTAGATGTAAGAAAGATATATTAACAACAGGTTACAGAGATAGTGTAAGCGGCGCTTACTATAAGTTAGTGTCCAACACTGGTAGTCGTACTAGACTCTCTATCACTCAATATTTATTTGTATGAATAAATACAAAATGCGGCACAAGTCTAAAAGGGGGATGGGGAAGGACGGTCTTCATCTGTCTTAATTCTAAACTTAGCTAGTCGCAGACACTGACCCAAACAAGCCAACAATATTCCAATCACCAAAACAACACATTCACTCCTACCTTTCTTACTACGTCCACCATAATACCTCAAATTCTCTATGATATCCTAACTAGTCCACTTATATACAATTATTGTTCGTGGGGGGGAGGGTCAAAATTAACAACTTTTAAAATGATCCCCAAATGAGTATTTACAATATGACTGAAATATTTACAATAAAACTAAACAAAACTGTGTTAGTAATAAAAAAACCCACAAACCATAAATGTGGCAGAAACATCAGTTAACTAGACGAAATCAATGCGGGACTAAGAAAATAAGTAAAAACATTCATTTCTCCAAGCATTCACACAGACACACACACATTCATACACAACAACAAATACGAAAAACCACACACACGAAACGAAAGGCGCCCCGCATCCACCAGAGAACTGATATCACTGACCACCTAACGAGGGAGGGGATGGGGAATTAAACAAAAGAAAAAATAGGTACAGAAATAAAAGGGACCAATGCGCATGCATACCCTAGCTAAGTTTACTAGAAAAAAGGGAAAACTAAAGATTCAAAAATCGAAAACCTAGTCTAACCTAAAATCTGGGTGGGTTGCCTATGTTCAACCCTGTTAGGACAAAATTCTGTACCTAACCAACATCCAAATGCCACTCTAGGTCAGCCCCTTTCACTCTACACATTCGCGCAAGATTCACCCACCTTTTGCAAAATTCTGATGAAGGTAATGCTTAAAGAACAAGATCAGTTGGGAAGAGGTGAACTTCTCGCCTTCAAAGAATTCCTTCTGACGCGTCGTCCAAATCACGACTCTCATAATCCCTAGTAAGCAACAGAACACTACCGTCTTGCACTGAAAAAAGGCGTGACCAATGTTCTCGACTTCCCCAGTACAGAGACGACAGTTTGAATATTTCTCCAAGCCTTCTGAACAAAGTCTCTTGCCGACCCAGAGGGCCCCACGAATGATCAGCCAGGTGAGTGATGCCTCATCATTATTGAGACATTTCAACCCAGGCGCCCAAGGCCATATCGAGCGATTCTCCTGCTTCGTAAGACCGAGCTCGTCGATCAGATCATCTTGAACGGACCCCCTAACTAACAATTGATACAATGACTTACGAGACAACGCGTGGGCGTCGGAGAGGCCATCCGTCGTCCGTAAGAGGAGCTTCAAAGCATTACGACATTCGCGGTAGAAGGAACACTCGGCACGAGGTCTACGGCCGGCCTCTTCCTCGCACGAGTGCACACTTCTCAGGGATGGGAAATGTTTTCGGACATCTTCTTTCCAAAAGGTGCCCACCTTATCCAATCCGCGACACATTCGGTCTAGAAAGGTAATGCGAAGCATATATTGACGAATCTCAATGCTAGGCATACCCAGACCGCCCTCAGAGGGATGAAGGCAACAGATCTCGCGAGATACCAAAGGGGCCTTGTCTCTGCACAAGAAAGAGAACAAGGTCCAGACTAATGACATTAGTCTGGCATACGGAAGTGGAAGCACAGACAGTCGGTAAAGGAGGATCGGATATATGTGTGAAACACATACCTCCGCCCTTCCCTTCTTATCGTTATTTTCCAAGCGTAGCTTAGATGTGGCACAAGGCCGAATGTATGGGGCATCTAGTGAGGATCGAACTCACTTTTCAGTTGTAACTGATATAGCAAGACAAGCTTGCTAACCATTACACTACGCCGAGGTGCCCTAAAACACTCTCTGTCACTCTCCGTAGAGTGCTATGTCGCCTACTTAATATAGGCCTGAAAGAGTCTATTGTGTAGGTAGTTTCCGGTATCACAATATTATATTGCATCATGGGAAATTTACATTTTTTTCTTTATTTTTATTTTATTTCTTGATTTATTTAATTTTCCAACAACAGCAAAGATATGTTGGTATCAGCAATTATGAAACAAAAATTCGTTTAACGGCATATCAACATCCTTATGGGTCAATTCCTGCCGAAAGTTAATTTTCTTGTCAGCGTTGAAGTAATAAAAATATGATATATGTTATTCTGCTTTCACAACTGAATACATGGTAGATGATACTCAGCTTTTGTACATAAACATGTTTGTCTGGACTAGAGTTGGTGATGTGTGGGTTTTATATTGTAGTTTTGTCGAACTTTTGTTTTAGAATACAGTTTGATTCCTTTGATAAATTGTACGATATTATATGGATTAATATCATGAAAGAGTTCTTTCATGTTGGCTGGTTGATTTTCTTTGGCGGCATATCAACATCTATGGGTTGTTTAATGCTGAAATCTAAAGATTTTTACGCAATTTTATGCCTTTAACTAAATACATTTGAAACGCAATTGTATGTCTTCATTGATCGGTAATAGATTGTTCTCATTCCACTGTCCATGTGTATGTATATCTCATCGAGTTCTTATATGTATATCTCATCGAATTCTTATTTTACTACTGCTCGTGTATTAAACATCTGGATTCCACTGAATCAAATTGCCCATTACCTTGCCCAGGGATAGAACTAGAAATTACTGTTAATATGTGTAAATTTTGTAACATACTAAATGTATCTGTCTATATTTCTGAGATGAGATATTATGGATATTATTCGAACTATTGTCCTCATCTTTGTCGCCATATTTATTAAAACGTTTCGGCCGTTGTACGCTCCGGCCTTCTTCAGTTTGTTGGAATGTCGAACTAAAACCTTTATTTCGCTCACTGGGGTAGAGTGTTCTGGTTCCACGTGCCATGTTTAATGGATGCCGGTTATCAGTTATTCCCTGTTAATTCCCCTCTCCAAGTTTTCCACCGCCTTAACCGGGTATTGAACTCACATTCTTTCGGTCGTGCCACATGGACAAAGACGTTGGTTAGATCCAGTGACAAGACCCAAAGAGTGTGAGTTCAATACCGAGTTAATTTTGCTATAAAATATATTGTTGTTAATTCTACTATAAAATGTATTGCTAGTGTTTTTACTATAAAAAAATATTTTTATACATAATGTTTTATTTTTATTTGGGCGTTCGCTATTTGCCTATGGTTTGGACCATAACAGTTACTACCACCCATATAATGTTGAACTTTGGAATAGAATAAGTAAAAAGGTGGTTGCACGCTCCACAAAACCTCTAATCTCCTGTTCAGCGGACTTGCTGCCGAATGTAGTTTATCGTCATACCCAGGACTAGCAACAAAACAAATATTCACTATGTTCACAATTAGATTTTAAATAACTCAACAATTATTTAAACTAATTACAGGCGGACTATCGTTTATAGTTTGTTTTTTAATCATTTCACCCCCAATAAGGGCGATAATCCCTCTAAGATGCAAGTGAGTGAAAGCGAACGAAGAGACTTTAGAACGAACCTCAAACCCAACACTAAGCAGGAAACAAAGAATAAACCTCTACTGTTCAATAGACGGGGGAGAAAGCTGAACCGGCCATTAGAAAAATCGATCTACTCTTTTGTTCTCTAACAATGATCGACATACATCTGATGAAGTACAGAGATCACTGCTGAAACGTTGTTACAACAATAACAAAGATGAGGATAGTCGACTGCATATAAATAGTATAAATGATAACTCCTCTTCCCAAAAAATTCAGTGCAAAACTCAACATCATTTTTTCATGAAAATCTATTTTTATTAACATATATAGAGTTTTCAATTAATACACCTACCAGAGCAAGGGCAGTATTAACTGAACGTTGTGCGCAGGCAAAAAAAAAAAAAAAAAAGAAGATCCTCCGCCGGTTCGGTGCCTCGGATAGGGTTAAGTTACGACAGTACATTAGAAATCAGGGAAACAGATGAAATGAAGCATCTCTAATCATACCCAAGTTCGATCTCCTCCCAAAGTATGCAATATGGCGTGTTTGAAAAGGACTAATTTAATCTGAGATCTTTCGGGAAAACAGGCGATTAATTCGAAAACGTAATGCTTAAAATTAAACTAATTGATAGCAGCTATCGATCAAAAGCTTGTGCCCAGAATTAGCTAAGAGATTAGTCGTAAATATTCATTAAGACGCCATGTTTCCTTGGTGTCGAGACAAAAATTGCTACAGATTTGCTGGAAGGCTTTCACTGGTCTGCAGGATTCATCCAATACCGCGTCTCGGATTATCATTTATATAAAAACTTAATGCAAAAAAAATCACTTTCTAGAAAGACTGAAAATTCACATCGATATTTCTTTTCTCGGAAAGATGCAATCTCCTGGGAGTGGAGAATTATGAATTTGCCTGAGAAAAAATGACAGAGAAGTTTGCAACAAAACGTTGACTTTGTTGGAAATTTTAAAAAAGAATTCTGTATTTTCCTTATTAAACTAAGCCAGTATTTTATTGCCGTTCCCTCTGACATCTGCCAGGTAAGCAATAAATGCTTACCTGGCACATGTCACAGGGTATCCCCTTGACGAGGCTATGTCGAAATGCAGAGCCTCGTCTCGGAAAAGTGACTCCGTTTTTACGAGGTCTACAGATAATTTTTGCCCGAGCATACGGGCTCGGGTACCCCACGATAAAACTCGGCCTTGTGCCACATCTTGCTGCGTAGCGTAGTGGGTAAATACTTTTATTGCCGATCAAGTTGGCATTAGAGTATTTTATAGATAGTGGAAGTTTGTGTTCACTATGAAGAAATGGAACAAAATTCTGATAGTCAACAGTTTGCTGCATCAGAAACTGATGAGTCATCATCAAGCAGATAAAACAGTGGTGGTGGGAGAGGACGACAGTTTTATTTCCTTTGTGATCGTTCAGCAAGTATCAGCAGCAGCAACAACCACAGCAGCAGCAACTGTTCCAGCAACTCGAAGTACATTGCAGTTTTTTACTCCTCACCTCACAGAAGTTTTGATAGGTGCAAAATCACTGACAGAAAAGGGATTTTTCATATGAATGTCTGTTGCAGCTTTCAGACGTGATATTGAAAACCTGATAATAAATCACGCTTCTTTTTTTACGCCTTATATTTAGAAAATCCATACACACAGAAATAAAAATTTAACCTAAGCGACTGTCAAGAATTAATGTTGCACTGGGACAGAACGTTGCTCCCAGTATCCACTGGCGTTGAAAAAGTTGATAGATTGGCAATAATAGTAACTTTTCAAGGCAAAGAGTAATTGCTGGGATTCTCTAAAATCCAACATCTTCAGGAGAACAACAAGCCATGACTGTTTACCAAGTAGTGGAGAAGTGGAGTGTAACCGACGAAATTCAGGCACTTTGATGTGATACGACTGCAGGTAACGCAGCTTGAGTAAATGGTACCTGTACAAATCTTGTTCAATCGCGACCTGTTTTACTTCCCCTGTCGTCATCAAATTTTTGAGTTAGAGGAATGATTTCGACTCACTGATGGCTACAACATCTGGTCTGGACATGACGTTTTCCAAAAGAGAAATCAGGACAAAACTCAACAAGACGGTTTCCATAACTTGTAGCAATGAAGTGCTAGTTAATTTTTTTCATCCTCTACCATTCTTGGATTTCTTAAATAGCACTTTTGTACGCAGAAACAACAGCAATATCATCGCCGAGAATTATTGGAGTTAACTATGATCTTCCTTGGCGGTATTCCGAAAAACGAGATATCGTTTCATACAACAGAAGATGTAAGTTTAGGTGGATGACAAAAGCAATTTATGCGCGTTATTTACATTATTCGGACTATTGTTCTCATCTTTGTCACCATATTTATTAAAACGTTTCAGCCGCTGTACGCTCCGGTCTTCTTCAGGTGGTTGGAATATCGAACTGAGCCCTTTATTTCGCTCCTTGGGGTAGACTGTTCTAGTTCCACGTGTCATGCATAATGGATGTCAGCTATCAGTTATCTCCTGTTAATTCCCGTCTCCAAGTTCTCTACCGACTTAACCGGATATTGAACTCACACTCTTTGGGTCCTGTCACTGGATCTAACTAAGGCTTTTATCCCGTGTTCCATGTGTCCTATAGACAGATGGCAATTTATGCATTCACGATATACCTGTTTCAAGATCAATTTCAGTTATCTCATGGGGAAAATAATTCTTTAAGAAGAATATGTATTTTTCTTGCTCATGTGTACGTTCAAGTCAAGGTGTTGTCATCAGAATCAATTAAAGCACCTTATAATTATTTCCGATTCATTAAAGCACCTTATAATGATTTCCGATTCATTAAAGCACCTTATAATGATTTCCGATTCATTAAAGCACCTTATAATGATTTCCGATTCATGCTTCAACTGATAATTTATCAGGATATTGATCTAAAAATCAGTAAGGTTGCTGCAAAGAAAACCCCAACCATCTCTGGTACTTAGTTCCTGAAACTGTTGTTCTATACATATTTGATGACAATGATCCGGCAGAGGTTAAGGCAAATATGGCTCAAGTTATGATGAAAGCAGACAAAGGTGAAGAAGAAGAAGAAGAAGAAGAAGAAGAAGAAGAAGAAGAAGAAGAAAATAATAATAATAATAATAATGATCAACTGAAGAGATACATTCTGTACCAAAATGATTTTTTCTTCCTTTACAAACATCGAGTTTTATTGTCTTTTGTAACTCCTGATACAAAGACTTTTTTTTTACGAGATTTTTTTATCAGCCTTGATTTTCTCGACAAAAACCCTGCAATATAGAAGGATCATCCTGTTCACAAAGGTGGACCTGAAAAACCTGACAGTTGATTCGAATGACGTTGCAGAAAAAAAAAGTGTCAAACTCATTACAATAGATGAAACAGAGAAACGATTTGATTCAAAGATTGTTACCAATTCAACTTACACACTTGCCACTAAATCCGCTGTTATGCAAAAATAATGTTCAGTGTTCACATCATGTATTTGATTCTATAGAAATTTTTGATTTAAATAAAAAATGCATTTCTCTGATAGAAATTGTGTTCTTTATTAAGAAAGTCTAATATTTCTTAAATATTTCGCCTTTTATCAGGAATTTTTTCAAATTAACTGTGAGTAAATTTAATTCATAACGTTCTTAAAATTTGGGGTTGCCTTGATGTGTCCACATAAATTCCGCAAAGTAGCAAAAACAAAAAATGGTCGAGTAAGGAACAGTATAACGCTTTTGAACGTTGGGTATATTACGTTCCAACCTCAAAGCGTTTGAGATTCGCCTAGCAATTTTCTGATTGAGCCGAAATTTTGCACACCATGTTTTTTGCTGATTGGAACAAGATTAGGAATTGGGAGCAGCAAAATTTTAACTTTGGAAACTTATCTATTGCTCAGTACCACCATAATATATCTATATGTCCATATCTATCTATCTATCTATCTATCTATCTATCTATCTATCTATCTATATATATATATATATATATATATATATATATATAGTAAAAAAAGGAAGAACAGTAATAGTTAATAAAAACGAACACACTACCGCCCCTGTCTAAATGATTGGATTTCTCTGTATCCTTGGAAACAAAAATTATGAATGCATGTGCTTTTAAAACTCAGTAAATTTGAAAATAAGTTATTCCAAAATTCGCTTGAAGATCAAACAGAACTAATGCTTGTAATTTAATATGATTGAATTTGAAGTTTTTATTTTCTGTTTTTGAAACAAGGATAATTCCTGTGAAGCGATGAAACCATATTTTTTAAATCAGTTAATATATAAATAAATATATATATATATATATATATATATATATATATATATATATATTTAAAAATATGATTCCAACATGCTACATATGAGTTCTCATGTTTCAAAACAAGAGCCGAAATCCTCAATATAATTATTTGGATTAAATTGAATTAAAGTAAGCTCTGTTCCATGCTCTACTTTTGTATCGAGCACTATTTTTTTTTAAATAATAACAATAATACTAAAGAACTTTGGATTATTTATCTAACCAGTTCTTTCCTATTTTCTATATATTTTCACTCACACACACACACACACACACACACACACACACACACACACATATATATATATATATATATATATATATATATATATATATATATATATATATATATGTGTGTGTGTGTGTGTGTGTGTGTGTGTATAGATACACCTAGTGAGCCAGACAAACCTGCCTCGGTTTCACCTAAACGGATCGTCAGGGAAAGTATACAGCCATACTTTCCCTGACGATCCGTTTAGGTGAAACCGAGGCAGGTTTGTCTGGCTCACTAGGTGTATCTAGGTCTGCTCTACGATTGTATTGAGCTCTTTTGTTACTTAGTTGTCTACTCGTATCGGGGTTTTTTCTTTGGGCTTCAGACCTGCATCTGTGCGATTTGTTCGACAGTAGTTCATGTTTGTAGCTCTTTCTTTTTTTAAAACCTTTTTTTCCCTAGAGATTGATTTGATTATTTGCAAATCAAAAATTGAAGGGTTTTTCGAAACGAGTCTAGTTATCTATCTATATATATATATATATATATATATATATATATATATATATATATATATATATATATATATATAATGTTACGACTATTAAGTCCAGGAATCCTATTATTTATGATCTTAAGAAGATCTAGGAAGATTGTAGGGGTTGGTACTACATATATTTATTTTTTCGCTAGGAAAAGCGTGATTAAGGACAATGCGTGGACGCAATGCAATTTATATTTGACGTAAAATAGTACATAATATGAAATACACGACAGAGCGTAATGATTCAAAACATAAAAAGTGAATTTATTAGTGTTAATATACATGCATATAAGCTGAAGGTTTGAATGAGTTATGTCTCTTAGATTAGGAAATATTTGTACCTGAGCTCATAAAGATGAAGTAATTATTAAACTGGAGTTTAGAAGAATAAAGTTCCTGATGCATGTTAGGAATTGTGTATTGGATAAAGTTGGTAACAGTTCAGAAGAGTTAAGAGTTCGTACTTGCGTGAATTGGTAATGTTCTTTAACGTCTGACCGCATGTTCAAGACGGGAGCTCCTGAAGATTATATCTTGGCAACAAGGAGAAAGATGAATGAGAAAATGAAGAGACAGAGAGCTTACACGTCTTTATATATATATATATATATATATATATATATATATATATATATATATATAAGATGATGTATCACGTGACTGAATCTAACCTTAGTGAGTGGGGAAATTCCATTTCTCGCGTGCAGGATATCTGATTGGTCGGAACTGAACAATCAGCGAGCTAGTTTTGAGGAGATTAACCCATGAATGCTTGTCGCATGATCTGTATGTATGTGATGATAATTACTACAGGGGAAGAGTGCATTTTCCAGCGGGGGGGGAACTGGCAAATGTGGAAGATTCCTCAATATCATTTGGTTTACTCCCCCTTTTCAAACAAATGGATAAAACTAAATTAGCACAAAACCCCCTAAACCTTATAAATTTCCCAAAACTAATCCGCAAGTTTTTGCTGACGAGAACAGGATTATGGAATGGGAGCGGAAAGTGTAACTTTCGTTATAATTATCTATTGCTCAGAACCATATATATATATATCTATATATATCTATATATATATATATATATATATATATATATATATATATATTTATATATTAGTTATGATATATATATATATATATATATATATATATATATATATATATATATATATATATATATATATATATATATAATTAATTAGGTAACTCCACGAAATGTAAACAAAAAGAGCATAGCATGATGAAAAAGACGCAGAACTTGACGAAAACATGTTTTTATCGTCTAATGTTCATATTATTATTAAAGAGGAAAGATCAAAGTATTTTGGGGGTAATTTTACATTTTTTAATCGTTCCTAGCACGTCCGAAATTTTCGTTAAAAATCTTGTTTTTTTTTTTGTCAAAAAAAAAAAGTACAGATAATCAATCATTTTCAATCATTTTTTCCCATTTTATAAAAAATATGAAAATCTGACTTTGATATTCTTTTAAAAATCAATTATCATTTTTTCAAAAATGATTTTAATAAAATCTAAAATTATAATGTTTATTAAAAATATTTTGAACCAAGCTTAACTTAGCTTCTGCGCCGAAAAAATGTAATTTCAAAATAAAACAAAGGAGGTCATAACCTTTCGCGTCATTTGACAAGTGACGAAAGACATTTTCATGACGTTTAGATAACTTACGGGAGGATAATTCTTTCTACGGATGGAAGGAAGTGAAATTATTTAGATTTAAGTGAACAAATTATTTACCTCGTTACTTTTAAGGAAAACTTTCAGCACTTTTTTTTTTTTGTACTTAGCTTTGAAAAATATAAAGAAATTAAAAAATAAGACTGTTAAGAGTGAGATTAAATTTCATAAGAAAAAGGTATTTAATTAACTTATAGGTACCTTTCTTATGAAATTTTATCAGAAGTGTACATAAAATACTATAATTTTATATACATTTATTACATTTTACTGTGTTATTTGTATTTCCATTCATTTTATTATTAATTTTGATATTTTATTTATGGAAAAATGTCATAAATGAGATTAATATAAAAATAAGATCATATAAATTAAAGTTTAGCAGTAGTTAAATTTCATAAGATGATACTGATACTTATAGGTACCCTTCTCAGTTGAAATTGAAAAATCAAATTAACTTCTCCATACGTGTTTCGCAAAAGTAAAGGCGAACAATGCTGAACTCAAATAATGTAACAAAATTGTATTCTGGTTGGTCTTCCGCACTTTATAATTACCGCCGGATTATAAACACAAAAATTACATTTCTTAATCACTGCGGATCTTCTGATTGGTCGAAATGATACAATTTTCAAAGCGCTAGACAATGACAATTTCATAAGGTTGACGTTGCTTTTAACTAATGTTATAATATTTTTTTTAAACTTAATGTAATAATCTATTATAATTAAAGAAATAACAAATAATTGTATTAAAAATTCAATTTTCATTGAAAAAATTTTTTGCTTTCAGAAAATATTGTCCATATTCATAAAAACATCTAAAAACAAATAAAAGCACTTGAAATTAAATAATATATTTGTTTTATTGAGTTTTGTATGTTACAATTCAGGGCTGATTTTCAGGTACCGCGGATCCAATTAAAAACGAAAAAACAAAAAAAACATGATTTGCATTCTTCAAAGCCTTGTGCTTTTAACTATTGTAATCACTAAAGTTGATGCGCTCGAATTTCTAGAGGTTTTCATAAAATTATTTATGGGGATGTTAATAAACATAAAAAAGATATTTCTGCCATGACTTTGATAAAAAAAAATGCATATTTATAATAATTTCGATCAACTGTGAATAGTTTCTGAAAGTTTCATTAACTTCTGACAATTATTTTTATTTTTGCAAGATTTTCCAAATTAATGTGTGTAATACAAAAAAAAAAACGTGCTAAAAATTGTCTGTGTTATTTACTAGCCCCGGTTGGTACAAAGAGAAACAAGTTTTTTTTTTAATCAAAATTTAGAATGTTCTAAATAGAAGGAAAAAATTTTAAAAATAATTAAAAAAAACTTTGGTCTTTCCTCTTCATAAAAACATAAGCATTTAGACGATAAAATTATGTTTTCATAAAGTGTGGCGTATTTTTAATCAGACTATGTTCTTTTTTTTTTTAGCGATTTCGTGGAGGTACCTATAATAAATGGAATAAAATAAATATTAATTGCGTATCATGTCTCTCCGAGTTCAGAAAGTGGAAAACGTGAAGATGACAAGAAGAAATGACTATACGTTCTCTCTCAAGAAGCCATAATAATTCGCAGACAATAAATTAACAAAAACCCAGATACCTCACTGAAGAACGGAAGTATACGTTTGTTAGCAGACATCCCACTCCACCCAACTGAAACTTAACTCGACTTTGAAAGCAACATACATTGGATACATACGCTGTCTGGAGAAATTAAAACCCAACCACCCCTAAATTCAAAATAGATTTTTCTTAACCTTAACAACTTATAATACCATCAATTGTTTAGTTTAGGCTTATAACTTAAGAAGATTTTTTTGAAAGTTTATTGCTATCATCCCTTGACAACGGAACGAAACTATGGATTTTGAGTTTAATCTTAATAATTAGGTTTATAAATTTAGTTTCAGTTTTCTGGGTTGCGATGGAGACATATTTTTAAAAGAAAATAATTATATTTTGCTTTACATTTTTGTATCGAGTACTGTTTCTTTTTTTAATAAAAATAACTGCTAAGAACACTGGATTGTAAATCTTACTGTCCATTTTTATTATTTAGACACACACACACACACACACATATATATATATATATATATATGTGTGTGTGTGTGTGTGTGTGTGTGTGCGTGTGTGTGTGTGCGTGTGTGTGTGTAACGGTTGTGAAATATATATAATAAATGGAATAAAATAAATTCTAATTGCGTATCATGTATCTTTGAGTTCAGGAAGTCGAAACCGTGAAGAACAAGAAATCACAGTACGTTCTCTCTTAAGAAGTCATAATAATTCGCAGACAATAAATTAACAAAGACTATAGGGAGCTATGATCTTCCATGTCATGAAGGAACGTAACCTTTAAAAAAATTAAGATTTACTTGATCCCACCACCACCACCACCACTGAATCAGATTGTGACACAAGGTCAGTTTTTAACGTAAGGACCCGAGGGTTATCATTTGGGCCGCTGGTCCAAACCTGTTTTCGCTGGTCATAGCTTGTCCAAGCCTGTCATAGCTGGTCCAAACTGGTCAGTAGCCGTGATACCACCAACACAGGGGAGGATCTCTGTGCCAGGTTTAAAAAAGTAAATTTTATACGAGCGCTGATTAAAAAGTATCGGGACCTGTGCTGCAAAAAGAAAACTAAAAAACATATAATTATAAATTATAGAAATTCGGTATTTAATCTTCTTCGATATAGTCCCTTTCTGGAGTTACAGACTTTATCCAGAACCGTTATCATTGATGGAAGCATTTCTGGAACTTCTTTTTAAGGTGTTGCCGCATTCTCTTGGGTTGCATCATATTTCTTTTAAATGGGTTTCCATCTTGGGAACGAAGAACATATCGCAATGGGCGAGATCTGGGGGTTTACGGTGGACGTCGGACGCGGGAAATGCAGCTGTGCTAAAAACTGCTGAAGAAGCCATTGTCGCTGACGAAACCTCTGTGGTGTGTCCAGACGAATTAACTCTACACTACTTTTGTCAAAACACTGCTAAAAAAAAAGAAAAAAAACAAAGAAAAGAAAATCGTATATATGCGCGACAGTGTTCTAGGTCAATTGTTGCCAGGAGGTTTTACTCTGCCTTGGTGGGCTCCGTTAGCTTAATAACAGTCCCGATATTTTTTGATCAAATCTCCTATAATGTCATGTATACTGTTCTGCTTATTTCTTTTATCTGATCAACATTCGCTGAATATTCAATTAAACTAAAAGTAAAGTGAAGTAAAGATGCCAATTAATCTCCAAGCAATGGTATCAATTATGATGACTTAGATATTTCATAACGTAAAAGCAAGATAATTAAAAGCGACAATCGCAATTTAAGAGATTTTTAATATATGTTGTGTAAGTTTCATTACATAATAGAAGAATCCAGTAAACAGAGAAATTGAGGCTCCAAGAAAAATTGTAATATGACTAAAAATTATAATTACATAATTTACGTAAGAATTACCAAACATTTTGAACAAAATATTGAAGAACATTGCCATTGTGATAAACAGAAAAACGATAAAGACAGTATTGACTTGATTTGGTTTATTTTGTTTTACGGTATATCAACCTCAATGGGTTATTTAATGCCGACAAGATTTTTAGGTTAGATTCGTGTCAATTGAATATGGATCAATTCATTTTTCCAAAAATGAATTGCTGGTATTTTTACTATAAAAAAATTCGATGTTAACTATTTGCCCATAGCTGGGAACCTAACAGGAGGTACCACACCGAGTCCGGGTGGAACTGGGAACACTAGCAATTAAAAGGTGATTCAACGCTCTTCAAAACGTCCCGGTCAGAGGTCTTGCTGCTGGATTTGGCTTATTGTCATAGCAAGGACCGAGACACAGTATTAAAGTGAAATGTATGCAGCATCAAGTCGATTGATTTTATGGTTTCTACATTTCTACATATTTTTTTGCAATCGATTTCATCCCGAGCAAGGTAGGAAAACCACTAAGATACAAGGGGTAGAATAATTAGGAACAGAAAATTTACTAAGGATCGGAGACAAAAAAAAAAGAGTAATCAAGAGGATAGTTGACAACGATTGGCATTGCATTTAAATTTTTGCATATTAAAGTTGGCTGGAAAGCATGGAACCAGAAAGAAGTTCCACAAGCAAGAAGTGCGAGAAGAATAACTCTTAGCATATAATTTACGCTTACATCTAACCAGCTCAATTGTAAATTGATGAGATCTCGACGCCAAATTAAATTAGCGTTTAAATTCATAAAGCCTAAATACCATAGCGAAGAGCAAATACGAACAATTACCATGAAAGTATTCATAGAAATGACACAGAGCGGCAACCTGATAGTGGGAACATCATTGAAGCTGAGATGCCAGATGAGGACCGATGATATAGCTGATTCTTTTTTAGATTTTATCAAGGAGCTCAAGGCAAAAAAAAAAGAGAGCACCGAACCATATGTGACAGCAATATTCTAAGCATGGACGAGTGGCAGACTTACAGATATGTATTATAGATATGGATAAATATGAAACAGTCTACTCAAGATCCATACTTGCTGGTAAATTATCCTACGCTTATTGAGACAGGCCTATTCAAAATCCTCAGCAAGTTTTTATTTGGATTAATCTAAAAGAGCTTATCACTGCATCAGACAATTTTTTTTTAAACTTATTTTATTCAACCCATTCTTAGTTTTCTCCGACGGATGTGAATGTGAGTATTGTTATGAATACAAATTATCACTTTTCTGACAATTTTGCCAAAATGGGAGTTTCTATCTTAACAACTATCTGGGACTAACAATGTGTTCACCACTCCATGCTATAATCGCACACCAGGACATCATAACATTTACGGTTTACCGACTTGGCAACTTGTGACTGCTGTATCCCAAGTAACTCATTCATATTTTGCTCTGTTAGTCTGGGCCAGCGAATGTAATATGCCTGTGAAAAGTATCTGCAGAACAGGTTTTGCCAATCGATTTTGGACTTTTTTCCAATTGATTATTATTATTATTATTACTATTATTATTATTATTATTATTATTATTATTATTATTATTATTATTTTTTTTTTTTTCTGTTGTATACACATTTTCTTCCAGGTCCCAACCAGAGACCCAATGTTGAAATCGTTTCATGACACTTTCCACAGATGATTTTTGTAATTAAAATGTCTGATATCGAGACCATCTCGAAGATTATAGACTTCAGTTGGACAATAACACTCTCAGGGTCCTGTTGAGCTAAGGGTTGCCAGATCGCGAAACATGTTGGTCCGTAATCTATCAGTATCAATTAGTGCTCAATGGTTGATGTCAGTTCCCAAACTAATCCACGTATGATGTACGTCTAGTTTGCCAATTTGACAACGTATCGGCGGTGGCTGGACGGATTGGCATTCAGGACACTTTCTCTGCAGAAACCATTTTTTCCCTTAATGTAAGCATCATCGATGTATCCATTGTAATTGAGTCATCTAAGATAGCATTTTATCAAGGATTGACCTTGTTGTGAGAGGTGCCACGTTAAGGTGGGAGACCAATCCTGTGAGGTAGCTTTTTTTTGTTCTTTCAGTAGAACTTCTAAAAAGGTTACAGGGTCTTGTAGATAAGCAACTGCAGATAGGATTTTTTAGATTTAACAGATATATTTTCAGCTTTCTGTCGCCATTCTCTCAGCTTCTACGTGCAGACTCTCGCGTTTGCCGTAAATTAGTTGAGGTGGTCTTTGTTGAGATTTCTATTATCAAGAATTGGTCGCTCCTTATTTTTATTCTCCCGGGCGATGACTATTAGTGGTATTAGAGCCTGGGGCAGCCTGAAGCCTTCTTCACAATACGGTGGCAATCAACCGTTATTGATATATTGTTCTTAAGTACCTCTGTAGCGTGATTGTTTGCATACTTCCACGCCGCTGTCCATACTTAACTTATCCGATGGAACTCGGCATTAAAGTTTTTTTCGTTGACGGTGATGGCCACACACACGGATGACTTGCTACCGCGTAACGTTACTGCCCCTCATAGTGTAATTATAACTCCATACATCTCGTTAATTAGCCTCAAGCCAATTAGTAAATTGAATCCAAGCGGCTTTTCTCGAGTCACCAAAACACCGGACTTGACTGGGATGTTACGACACATTTACGACAACCCCAACACCACATCGTTCAGCGTAAGACTGTAAGCTAGATCCGCGTCCTGGGTAAGACGATAAACTACATCCGAGAGCAACGCCTCTGATAAAGACGTTTTAAGGAGCGTGGATACATCTCTTAATTGCTGGTGTTCTCAGGTCCACACTGAGCCTGGGTGGTAGCAATTGTTAGGGTCCTAGCTATGGGCAAATACTTAGCTCTCAAACTGTGGTCAAGACACTATGAAAGTGTAAAAATAAGTTTTAATACCAGCAATAATTTTTTTAGGAAAAATTATTACTAGCTATGCATTTTTTGAGGAAAACAATATTAGCAGCAATACATTTTTGGAAAAAATATTACCAGCAATGAAAATCTTGTTGGCATTAAATATCCCTCTGATGTTGATATAACGTACAACAAAATAAACCAAATCAATCCAACTCCACAGTAAGCATTGGACACACTGTCATGCACTCTTATTTATAATTTATTGGGAGCAACATGATTGGTTGAGTACAGTGCACGGTATTGCATCATTTGACATTCGCGTTTCCCAGGCGGCACTTAGGCGTTTCCCAGGCGGCAATTACGCGTTTCCCAGGCGGAACTCACGTGTTTCCCAGGCGGCAATTACGCGTTTCCCAGGCGGAACTTACGTGTTTCCCAGGCGGCACTTACGCGTTGGACACCGGAAAAAGAATATGGCTCTGTGGGGATATGTTTCTCGTCCTTTCTTCGCTTTCTTCACTTTCTGATAACACAAGTAGTCTCCGCCGTAGCACGTAATGTTATTGGGTGGACTCTTAGGAATAGCTTCTCTCGTTTCCTTTATTGCCTGTGCTGATTCTACTGTTGAATCTACATCGATCACCTCATCTTCAAAATTGCCCGTTCTCAGGCCAGCATCTGGTCGATGGTCAGAACGTCCATTCTGGATGACGCGCGAAGGAGCTGCTTCACTCGGTCTGTTAGCCGTGCCACAAATGCGCATGCCTAACCGCGGCCAGTCATACTACTGAAAATAACTGAAAGCTTCCGTAACTCTGCCATATACTTACCTGGTGACATACATTGTTTCTACGCTACGAAGGAATCCATCGTAAATGCGGGCTTAATTCTTTCCGCCTTCTCTTCGTCGTTTGCCGACGGGTAGGATAGGTATTTTTCTGTAAAAAATCCTACGAAAAAAATAGTTCAATCAAATGTTTGAGGTAACATTAACTCATGAGCACACAACTGTGACGTCGTACCCTGGTCGCAGCGCCAACCGTGACGTTCTATCCTAGTCTAACACGGCACCAACTGTGACGTCCCTAAACAGCACCAATTGTGACGTCCTCGCCGCGGCGCCAGCTGTTCGCTCCTCGCTGCTCCGTTCGGGTGTCGCTGCTCCAAATGTGACGTTCTAACCTTTTGGTGATTCGGGTGGGAATCTGGTTAGATTTAATATCAGCCTCGTCGTTCCCAACTCGCTTCCAACGCCTGGTTACCAAGGTAACTGCACTGATCCCCCAGCCCGCCTAACCACGTTGTGAATTGATCTTAGGCAGACGAGATCAAGCAGTGGTTGGGGCCGTACTGCAAACCGAGTTTAACGGGGGTGATACCACACAAATATGCATAAAAGACAATAAAATGAAAACTCAAAAGTTCAAAGTATCAAAGAAAAAGGTAACAAACTTTATGTCTAGTTGTTCGATACATAGGACTGCATCTATCTCCCGACCCGTTCTATGGATTGTGACACGTCGTTTTCCGCTAGGCAAGTTTTAACACTTCAAGTTGTCTGCTCTCTAAGAAATTGGTGTTTCGCTGGGTCTTTGGACGAAAGTCAGAAAAAAAACTTATTTCGGTGATCTGGATCTAAGTCGCTCTTCAAATAATTGTTCTTGTTGAAGAGGGTCCGGAATGTGCGTGAATCTTGGTCAGCTATCTGCGAGGCTTGCTTCAACTGAAGACTGACTCTGGGAACTGCTGGAACTCAACTCAACTCTGCTCGTTGTGGCTTCGTTTATATGGGCGCCGACCAAAACCGGGGTGAGTTTGTCGGCGCCGGGGGGTTCCTCGATAATTCTAAATACATATCCACCTCTCTGGTTAGGAATTTCCACCTTTTTCCATTTTTGGGAACCTTTCCTCACTCCCACCTTCTCATCATACTTCAGAGGGGCGTGAACTGCCCTCCCCACATCTTCGTAGCAACCTCTCTTACTCATCCTCCAGATGGGCTGCAACAGCCTCCCTCGTGCGTCACGTGATCACCACTCGACCAATGATGTCTTAGTCGGGCGTGGACGAATCCGTGGCTTTGTTTCAGGAAGAAAAAAAATATCTTGCTTAACTAAAAAAAAATTATCTCTTCTCTTTCCCTTTTCTTCCTCTTAATCGCCGCGAACGGGACAATATGACAATGGCGGTCATAACTCTTGTTCTACACGTGGTTTACGTCAGGTATTTTATCGCTAATTATCAGAATGGGTGGTCTTCTTAACACGGTCTCAAAAAGAAACATCTCCAAAGTTTCAGTCAGTCTGTCGCCTCGAAGAAAGAAAAAAAAAACACTTCTAGGGTCCCATTCATTTTCCTTCGGTACATATTTCTGATAACATAATTTTATTATCGCAGGCCAAGGATGTTCCGTCGAAGGAAAATCGGTCAACGGACACGAGTAGTTGGTCCTTAATTTTTCATATCTGTCCAAAGTCCTTTTAGTTGGCTGTTTTTCTTCACTTATCGAAATAACATTTTCACTTGATTTTTTTTTTCTTTGGCCAGCTGGTCTGTAGTTGATAATAAGATGTCTTCCCGTACCAATAGTTTGTTTTCATATCCTTAGATAACACAGCCGATGTAAAAACATATCTGATTCTTTCTTTCTTTCCCCTCTCTTTCCACTCAGAATTTCCCTGTCATTGTAATGACACTCTTTCGCCATTTGTTACTTATCAAAATATCCTTTTATCCATTGTCTCTTAGCCGTGTGTGTGTTCTTGCTTATCACTCACGATTCGGTCCGTAGCCTCTCCTTTCCTTCTTTTCTTTCTTTTCCCTTTCTGCCTCGTTAAATGGTGCCACACAACAAAGACCGCCGACATGAACCGAGTTTAAAAACATACGAAAAAATTTATTCTTAACAGACAAAATATTATATACTTTGTATGCCAAATGATGACATGTATGGAAATTACCAATAAATGTAATATACCTTTTTATAATTAAAATTATAATGCTACATGAGGTCGTCAGAAAATAAAATAACATTATGTGAAGAAAAAAATAAATAATTCCCTGAATAGATTTCAAAGAAAAAATTGGTACCATTTCTTAGGCAATTTCGTGGTAACAAAGAATAACAGATCAAGCTTTTGAGCCGAAGACTTTTCCTAATGTTTGAACGACGTTTTTGTTCCTTTCAATTCTCGTCTGGTGGTTGTTAAAATTCTTCTGCGTTGTTTTCTTTGTGGACCGGAGCGGTCTGGATTTCTGTGGCCGCACCCCCGCTTAAATAACCTACAGTTCGGCTCCAAATCTGAATTTGGAGGGAAACCCCTTTATTAGTTTTGGATGGAAAACAAAAGCTGCGGTTTTACTACTAATCAAAATGTACTATAAATATTTTCGAAATTTAAAAATTACGCAAGAGGCCATAGCAGCGTCTGCTTTCCTTCTAAAAGCCCAATGTGCACCTAAGTAGCTTAAATTTCTTGTAGTAGACAACTGGCGCCCCTACTTACAGCCCCATGGAGAAATGTACTTGGGCTGTTACACGTCACACATTCTGCAAATGATATCTGCTTTCTCCACCCACTCAGCTACAGATGAGCGAGTTGTTGATCCATCGAATTCAGAGAGCAGCTCCAGATGCAACTTGCCGTCCATATAAGCTGGTGCCAAATTAGCTAGCGTGGGAAATTAATATTATCACAGCGAACTCTTTACCGCGTAGACCGTTGTCAACGCACCAAGCAAACAAAATCCTCTAACAAACTTAACTAGTATTATCTCCGATTTTTTTTATTTTGTTTTTTAATACGGAAACCTTTTTTTAATCATTTCACCCTCAAGCAAGGCGGAAATGACACTAGTACGCAAGGGGGGTTACAGAGAGTGAATATGAGAGAAAAGAATGGGTATAGGGGTGAGAAAAGAATTTGTTGGATTAGAAGTTGTGGTTATATTGAATTATTTCAAAAATAAAAGGGTGGGACCTAGGTGCCAATCTAGAAGTACGCTTAAATTCACGTAGTCGGGGTACCAGGGGAAAATGCTTGTTAAAGAAGTTGTCATGAAAGCATATGTAGAAAAGGCAAAGATTTTTTCAAGAAACTCGAAATGAATAGCAAGTGCACCAGACCAGATTATTCAATGCACGGACTAATTGTAGATTCGTAAATGTGCAAGATGGTCTCTGACGAGAAAAACCTTCTGGCGCGACATAGTGACGCAACTTTTCTTGCAGTAGATTTTTTCTTCAGGCCGGTAAACGTTGTTAATACTGTTTTTGTTTTTTTTTGTTTTTTTATAAACAGAGAATTTACTTAAATATATAAAAATAACGTATAAACAATAAATATTATTGTCGGGCTTGGTCTATTTCATAATATATATATATATATATATATATATATATATATATATATATATATATATATATATTATATATATGAATCTATGTGCTGGAAGAGATCCCCTTTTTTATTCTGAAGCGGTAACTTGTCAGTTATTTGAAATGAACGAGACAGGAAACAGCCGTTAATTTAATTTTCTCGCTGTCATTTTGGTTAAGGTGATTAAAAAAAAAGAGATTTTCTCTTTTAGCAACATCTATAATAGTGTATGTCTCATCCTATGTTCCTCAACAATGAACTTTTTCCAAGTCTCTTCGAGAAACTCTTGGTTCTTTTCAAACAGTTTCTAAAGATCAGTCCGTTCAATGCCGTTGACTGTCAATAATTCCTCGTTTATCTTCCTCCGATGCGAACAAAGAATGAACCGCTTATGAAAATTGCTTGTCCGTGGATTGAAAGTTCTTTTAGCCAACATTTTTTTACACACTGACATCATTCTTCAATATAAATTCATACGTTTGGCGACATAAAAAAAATTAAAATGATTACATTTACGTTGAGCGGGTGCTGATAATTTATCTAAGAGAACAACTTCTTAAAATCTAACCAAATGATAAAGTATATTTTAATTATCACATTAAAACATTTACAGATCTCTTATTCTTCGTAACATTTCCACGCAGTAACTTTAATTTCTATTTATAGATATATAGATAGATAGATAGATAGATAGATAGATAGAATAAGATAGTAAATAGACTAAGATAGATAGATAGATAGACAGACAGATAGATAGATAATGAACATAATGTAGATAGATAGATAATGAACATAATGTAGATAGATAGTTAGATAATGAACATAATCTATATAGATAGATAGATAGATAATGAACATAATGTAGATAGATAGATAGATAGATAATGAACATAATGTAGATAGATAGATAGATAGATAGTTAGATAATGAACATAATGTAGATAGATAGATAGATAGATAGATAGATAGATAATGAACATAATGTAGATAGATAGATAGATAGATAGATAGTTAGATAATGAACATAATGTAGATAGATAGATAGATAGATAGATAGATAGAATATTGGTTCAATGTGATGTGTGAGACAATTTATCTCTCCAGAATCTTTCTTACATATCTATAAGTCTACCATTCGTCCGTGCTTAGAATATTGTTGCCACATACTGACCTAGTGCACATGCTATTTACCTTGAGCTCCTTGATAAAATCCAAAGAAGATTCAGCAATATTATTGGTCCGGAACTGGGGGCCCGGTCTCAGTCAGTTTCCCACCGACGTAAGGTTGCTTCTCTTTGTCTTTTCTATAAATACTTTCATGGTAATTGTTTGGATGAGCTCTTTGATATAATACTTAGACTTTTTAAAAATTTAAGCGCAGTATTAGACTGACCCCGATATCTCATTAATTTACATTTGAGCTGGCTAGATGCAGCCGTAAGTTTTATGCCAGCAGTTTCTTTTCTCGGACTTCTCACTTGTGGAACTTCCTTCCTGTTTCATGCTGTCCTGTCAACTTTAATCTGCAAAAATTTAAATGCAATGTCAATCAATATCTATTGTTCTTCCGATTAATCTTTTTTGTTTCCGTTCATTATTAATATTTTTCCTACTAATTCTTCCACACCCTGTAACCCTTGTGTTTCTTTTAAGGCTAGGTGATATAAACATTTCTTCTCCTTCACAAATGGTACTTATGGAAATAATACATCACTTTCTACATATTTTTTTGAGTTTAAAAATAATAGAACTCTTAAGGTTAAATGTAAAATTTTAAAAATGGCAAGAACATGTAGATCTTTATAAGAACCACGCTTTCTGTGTTTACATGAAAAACTGGAATCTATCAGTCAGAACTCATTATTAAATTAAAGGAGCGAATTAACTGTAAATTGTAGACATAGTTTACCATTTACCTTACAATTTAGTTAAACTTTGGAATTTGATAATTTTTTTTTCTTATATTTTTGTTAAAATACGTTGCACCATAGATATACTATATATACACCATGGATTATTTTTTTCTATTTGTAAGATTTACTTGGATTTAATAACGTTCTCTATTAATCTCCTGTTAGTATTATATGAATGTATTGGGAGTTAGTATTTAGGCATCTTACATTAATTAGTTGGCATTATTAACATTTTTAATATCAACATTATTTAATGGTTGCATATTAATTTACTAAATAATTTTAAAAGTTTGAATTATTTATTAGTTTCTTCTTTCTTATTTATTAACTACAAAAATGTATTTAAGAACTCCACATAGCATATAAAAAGTTAGTATTAGGTTAAATTACTTGTCTACCCCGCCGCGTTTATCTCTTGGGAAATTTGATCGTCTGACATGTATATACTTTGAAACCATCTGTATCAGATTTTAAGTTAATGTCTGGCTGCTGTCGGCAAATAATTTCCGGCCATGACCCATCTCTAAGAAAATTTTAATTTTTCTCTTCGCTTAATTTGAATTGAACGTAGGACATATTCGATTGGTTGATCAGGTTAAAGACCCCAAGCCTTATATCTTCTTTATTTTTCGTAAAAAAGAGGATGTATTTTGCTTTTGAAACGAAATTAATCGTTCACTCAACAGTAATTTACAATCAGTTGAGAAGACGCATTGATATACGTTGAAACACAACTGCAATTGTGTAGCGATTTTCACATGTTGCTTAAATATCCTAAAATACATAATATTGCTCTAATCTGAATCACTCTTAAATTAAATATATGAACATTGGAATTTTACCTTACTCATTCTCATCTCTCACACGCACACACATACACGAAGACACATACATACATATATATATATATATATATATATATATATATATATATATATATATATATATATGATAACGTAGAGTAATGATCGTAATAATGAAACAGTGCTTGATTTATCATAATAAAACAAAAAATTATAATAGGATTAATTATATATTTGTTCCTGACCGCTTAGTGCTACTCAAGATTTCATGCACATAGCAATGGACATAAATAGAGAGTTGTCATAGGAAACACTGCTGCATGTTGATTATTACTTTCATATAATGTGTTCTTCAAACCTATTGCAACTACTCCTTTAGCGGGCTGAATATATAGGTCACCGGTTGGTTGATTTTGTTTAACGTTTTATCAAACTCTATTGGTTAATTGAAACCAAAATCTAAATATTTTGAAAACAGTTTTATGGCTTCATACAATGTACTGTTGGTCATTTTGACAGAAAATGTATTCAGCTTTAAAAATGCATTGTTGGTAATTTTACGATATATATGTATCATTGGTATTTTTTTTATATATAAAATGTTTTGATGGTAATTTTACTACAAAAATGTATTTTTATTTGTTTTTTGTTAACTGATTCACTGTTGACTGGTTCATTATTTCTCCACACTGATACCCTAATAAGTTTATCGTCATGCCCAGAAATGTCACATTAAATACAGCACAAGAGTACGCATCCTGCAATATGCAAAGATTGCACGACAACACTGATATCGAAACCTTAATACATACTTCAAGCAGGCCTCCTGTAATGGTAATGTCAGTAAAAATAGTGGATGAATGTTATATTCATTCTGTCGCTCGAGCAAGAATCGAGGTTCTATTGCATCGTCACTGCTTCTTTCGGATGTCTTAGTTATTTCCCTTTAACTCATCAAGTTTTTTGATTCACCACTGCTGTAGACTGGTATTGAACTCACAACTCTTTGGGCCTGTCGCTGGATCTAACCAACGCTTTTATCCACTGGCCCATATGTACCAAATAAAGGGCTTGGTTCAGAAATCCAATCAACAAATTAGTGAAAAAGTACTGACGAGTGAGTAACATTTAGGTGAAATTTGAAGTTGATCATTCAAATATATTTGTTGTAAAAACTGAACTTCATGAACCTTACCCCGTTCCAGCCCAAGATCTTCAAAGATTGACGTGTTTGTTTTTTTTTTTTTTTTTTTTATTTTTGTCTTTTTTTTTTTTCTACTGGTATTCTTGTTGGATGCGCCGTTTCTCTTCAAAATGTGGACTGCCTTTCCTTTATCAGCTAACGTTACGTATATGTTAGATTGGTGTAAAAATAATGAGGTTAAAAAATACGTAAAAAACCGTCATTATTTTTGCACCAACCTAATATTTAATAAATTTTGTGGTTGTCTATATCAGTTTCATTGTAATTTTATACCTTCATCTTGTTTCTTGAAACACGTCCAGAAATCCTTACAGTATTGTTGAAGTTATCGTTAATATTTTGGGTCGATTTCGCGAACCAATAAATGAAATTTGAATAAGTTGATTTGTTCGGGAAAATATTTGAGAAAAGCCCACTTCGTGGTTTAATAATTTCCTTAATTTAATTTTATAGAACTTCATAGTAAAGAATATTTTTCAAGAATATTTTTTTTTTCCTTTTTAACAGCGAAGTATACATTCTGAGGATTTCTTACTCGTGAACATACAACTAGCCATGTGTAAATATTTCCTTCTGGAGCCAAATTTCAATATTTTCAAGCGTGATTTTTTTTATAGTTCGCGCAAACGCAGGGCGAACATAAAACTGGATTATTGTATATAGAAACTTAAAGAAAAGATATGCAAAAACAATATTGCATTTTTATTAAATATTTGTTATTTTAATCATTAAACTGTTTTTTTTTAAATATTAGGAATATTTTGTATTTTAAATAATACAACTTTTAATTTTTCTAAAAAAATTAATTAACATTTATTGAACTAAGCTACGCATCCTATTAAAACCAGATGCGTTGTCTTAGGCTTATATTTTCCACTGATATGAAGAAGAGTTATTATATTGAATCATTTGCTAATTCTACCGCTAGTTTAATGTCTCGTGCCAAAAAATCTTTCTCATCAAATTCAACCTTGAATATTTACAAATCTATGATGCGTTCGGGCATTGAGTATTGCTGCCATATCTGTTCGAGTGCTTCTACTACTTATCTCGATATTCTTGACAAAATCAAAAGAAAGGTCTGTAATGTAATCGATCCTAACTTCAGCCAATGTGACGTAGCTTCTCTCTATTCATTTCAACAAATATTTTCATAGAGATTTTTCTGATGAGCTTTTACTCTTAGTGCCTAGTCTGCGCGAATTTCAGCGTGTTACTGAATTAGCAATTAGGTCTCACTGTCTTACTCTTGAACGAGTTAGATGCAACTATAACTTCTTGCCTGTGGAACACTGTCCCGATTTCTTGCTTCCTCGCCAACTAGAATCTTTAAAAATTTAAATGCAATTTCAATCAGCATTTACTTCTGTCTTACTGAAATCTGTTATATTATGCTTACAGTCACATCACGTTGCAATACCGGTTCCCCTACGATCACTGAAGTTAAGCAACGTCGAATCTGGTCATAACCTAGATGGGTGGTTGTTTGGGATTGCTGTAAGCTGGGATGTGGTGTAATGGATAATGGCTTGGAATTGTTAATCTGAGAGACAAGTTTCAATTGCATTTGGGCTAGTAATATTCACTTAAGCGCAAATACCCCTTCAAAAGATAGTAATCCAACACTCCTGCCCCAAGCTATGGGTTAATTAGTAAAATTTGTATTGCGTACAAATTACGTATTTAGATTTCGGAATTAAATATCCATAGAGGTTTTGATATCCAGTTAAGCAGAAACAAGCTACCAACATTGTTCTTTTATTGTATTTTTCTTCATTTCTCCTCACTAGTATTTCCCCACCCTATTTCAGCGCGTTTCATACACTACGTTTTAGTGGCATTGTAGCCTTGCTTTGGGGGTGGGGGACAATTAAAAAAAAAGAATTTACGAGTGAATATTGTGTTAAATATCCTTTGGGAATAACACTCCCCCACCTCGATACAGGTACTCATAACTGTGGAAAGGAAATAGTGTCATATATATTCTAAGTTTATTTGCGTGTAAGTGAATGCAACGAATTTAACAGGAATTCGAACCCCGGTCCACAATTTCTCATTCTTAGACCGCTATCAATTACCCCAAACAAACATCCGAGTGCTGAGAAGAAAAAGAAAATGTAACATCTTCATAAAATACATCTTTGAAAGAATCAAATCTTAAAACGAAACATAATGGCTACTATGTCAGAATAAATAAAAGAAAATAATGAGAACAAAATTAAAGAGAAACTGATAGAATCGATTTGTGATTAAAAACATAATTGAACGATTTATTTTGTTCATGATAGAGATGCAGACCTAAGCCAGACTGTAATTATTTTTCTTTGTAATTAAGATGAACATCAAATCAATAATGAAGGAGAAAAATTGAATTCTTCCCAGTCTGATTTATTGAGCATATATATATATATATATATATATATATATATATATATATATATATATATATATATATATATATATATATTGGACTCTCCCGTTGATTTCGATGTATGAGGGTCAAGCAGCTTAGTTATTAGAACCAGCAACCAGACTACCCACAGATATCGTTTGATTATAATGGTGAAAGTTTCTGCAGAACCAACCACACTTTTTTGGGAAGAGCCAAATACAGAGAACTGGTGCTAAGTATGCCACAAGGTTCCCAAACGACCCTCCGCAGGTTTTGAAATTGAAGTTGTCACTCTCCTTGTCCGTATCGTTCCCCAGTCTGTCCTGGTATTTACCCATTGCTAGGGAGAGAAGAAATGGATTCATATCTTTCCCAAAGTGATATCAACATGTATTGTTCTTTACTTATAGAAATAATGTATCACTTTCTAAATATTTTTGTAGCTTGAAAGATGATTTGTAGTTTGAAAACAAAATTTCCATTTAACCTTAGGAGTTTTCCTAAGGGTAAATGGAAATTTTGTTTTAAATAGCAAGGACATATATATATATATGCTTATATCAACCCTGTTTTCTGTTTTTACCTGAAAAATTGGTAATTATCAGGTTCTTTGATAAGAATGTTTTATTAAATCAAAGATCCGATTTAATGGTACATTTTAAACACGGTCTATTTTTTTACCTTACAATTCAGTTACACTTGGTATTTGAAAAAGTTTTTCTTAGATTTTAGTTGAAATGTGTTGCACCATATACTATATTTCTATTTGCAAGATTTATTTCGATTTAATACAGTTTTGTTTTATTCTCTTGGTAGTATTAGTAACATCTTTTACAGATGTGTTGGTACTTGGTTGGTATTTTTGACATTGTACACTGATTGGTTATTGTTATTAACAGTTTATATGAAGAATCTTTATTCAATTGTTGCATATTAATTTTCCAAGTAATTCTATACGTTTAAATTGTTTATTGGTCTCATAAAGAAGCTATTTATTTATTAACTATAAAAGATATATAGGAAACTTACAAATCATATAACTTGTTTAGCACTTTGTTAAATTACCTCCCCACCCCATTTTTCCTACGAAATGGCATTGTCTACTGCGTATAATGTATGTACCAATAGATACATTTTATGTCCGTGGTGCCGTTAGCTGCCAATCTACGGGTCATGACCCATTTATAAAAATATATATATATTTTTAATTTTTGCTTCTTTGCTTAGTTCAAATTTATCTTAGGTCATTTGCGATGGGTTGATCTGAGTAAAGCTCACAAACCTTATAACCCCACATTTTTTTAATAAGATAGGTTGTATTTTGCTTTCAAATCTAAATAAATCGTTTAGATTCTAGTAATTTACGATGACCTGAGATGCATTGGTACGCATCAAGTCACGGCTGGAAATGTGTAACGATTTTGACATGTTTTCGGTGTAATATACTAAAATAAATAATATTGCGATTTAAAATTAAATGTGTTACGAACGTTGGAATTGTACTCCATTCGTTCTCATCTTCGCTGGATATATATATATATATAAGGGAATTCATTTTTTATATATTAATCCAACAGATTTTTCGAATATTCAGGCCTGTAGACGAAAATAATTATTATTTTGCAAGAGCTTCTACTCAGATACGAATATTTATTAAAAATAAAGTTTACGTAACATATATATATATATATATATATATATATATATATATATATGTATGTATGTATGTATATATATATATATATATATATAGAATGAGTAGAGACGATCCTTAAAAATCCATCGAGTTATAATTTATTTCATTGCCGAAAATGATATGAATATCAGACAATACAATTTATTTATTTTAAATCTGATCAATCCCTACCGTACACTGTATTTTAACTTGCTCAGTACTTAAAGAAAAAAAAAAATTTCTAGGTCACCCTGATGTCCCATGTTTAAAAAAACAGATCATAAATACAAAACTACATTGGTAAATTTATATGCAACCGTTAAGTAAAATCATCTATATAAGATCCTAATAATACTAACTAATCAATGCAAGGTGTTAATTATACTAACTAAACATCGATACAGAGCTATATCAAATCAAAATTAATCTTACAAATTGTATAGTAAGCCATATAAGGTGCACCGCAGTTCATCTACCGATTACAACTATAAGAAAAATTATAATCAAAGTTTAAACATATTGTGAAGTAAGGTGTAGACTATGCCTACAATTTACAGTTAATTCACTTCTTTGAGGAATAGGTAGTTTTTTATCAGAAAATCTGATAATTTCTAATTTTTCTTAGTAATACCAATATAAAATTTTTCAACAGTCGCATTCTCTGTTATAGAAATTGTACTAAGATGAACAAGAGAGTCGGTTAAGCGTCTTTTTCATAAAGGGCATTCCTTAGAATTCCGGCAATTGCATTGGTTAATGATATTAATAGTATTTAACTTGGAATGGCCATTACTATCCAAATTATTAAATTGGTTTAAAATTTTATTATTATGTTTATTTATAGTCTTCTCAAGAATATCAGTGCTGCTATTACTTAGTTTTAGTGTCATACTATTAAATATTTTACTAAGAGGGTTATATTTAGGGTAATGTTTATCAGTTAAAATGGAGGAATTTCTGGCCTAACTTAGTATTGAGCAATTGTTTAAAGGTGGGAGATTAGCAAATTATTTTTCTATTCCTGTTGCTTTTACCTTAGATCGGTATTATCATATTTTCTATACTTGATTTCAGCGTACTTGTATAAAAATACAGCTATGCTTCTTAAAAGAGTTACCTACATGAATGATTTTACATATATCATTCTATGACAAACGTATATGATGGGAACATTAAAAGATATGCATACACACACACACATATTATATATATATATATATATATATATATGTTGTGTGTGTGTGTGTGTGTGTGTGTGTGTGTGTGTGTGTGTGTGTGTGTGATCCGACGGAGTTTCTACCCCTAAGCAATCGGCGCTTCGACAGAGAGAAAGACGAATTCCAGCGTATTGTTTTTTTACGAATGCAAACAAACGCCAGAGAACCAGAGTGCTCTATTCATTAATGAAAGGTGATGCGTTAGCGCTGAGAGCTGATGTTTATAGAATTCAGCCCTCCCTTAACAGTGCTCAACCTAGAACATTTTATATATAATATATATATATATATATATGTGTGTGTGTGTAAGGTTCATGACAAATCTATATGATGAGAACATTAAAAGATATGTATGTATATATATATATATATATATATATATATATATATATATATATAGACAGAGAGAGAGAGAGAGAGAAAGAGAGAGGGAGAGAGAGAGATTCGTGATAGAACGATATATAAGTAAAATCGTTCATGTAGATAACACTTTTAAAAAACAAAGCCTAGAGAGATTTTTTGCGTTTTCTCTTCTCACTGAATATCTGGGATGGTATAGGTGGGTTCCTTCGGCATGGGTTCTCTTCCGCCTACTATTTATATTTCTGTCTACGCTTGTATTAACACCTCCAGCGAGTCACTCTCATCGCCACGTTATCATAGGTATATATCTTGTCAATCTTAAAGCCACTTTATCATAGTTGCATATCATGTGACTCGTTACTTTATACGCTTCATCTCTACGCCTGGCATATTATATTGAGCTTCTAAGCTCGAACCACTTGTACTGTCCAACTTCCGACACCGACGGAAATACATTATGTTCTGAAGAATGTCATGTCAAACCACCAGTTGACTTACTTGCTTAGCCACCTGTAGTATAGTTACGCTGTGGTGGATTTAGTAGAAAAACATCCGAGTAAACTGCTCGATTACGCCTTACCTTAGTCGCTTTTAGGCCGTTTACTAATGTGGCTCCTGAGACAAGAAAGCGTCCTAACAATTACGCTTCAGTCCCTGATGGTTATCTGCAGGCAGTGTGCAGACACCTGAATTTAGCCTTTCAAAATCATTACATCCACCCCGTATGATCTTCCTCCAAGTCACACAAATGTACACATTAATCTCTTGGGCTTTTTACAACATCCTTTAACTGCTTCCGGCCTTTTCCTGCGTAGAATATTCGTTTTCAAAACATCAGATATATATATATATATATATATATATATATATATATATATATATATATATATATTGAAACAAAAAAAGATTTAAAATGAAAATTTCAGACAGAATAGGTTCAATAATAATATTTTTTTTATTCATTAAAAATTAGGTCCCTCGGCTAGTTCCAGCCAGCATGGCCATCATCAGGAGAAAAAATTGCTTCTTGTTAGTAGCAGTAAACTGATTTCATTTATGTACTTCAGAGAAGTAGGCGATCATGGCTCTCCACTTCACACTGTCGCTTGTAGTTCTCAATATGTATTGTGCTACTGCTCGCAGGCCCTGTTCTGTCATCAATTTACTTAAGTCCGCTAATTGTGTCACGCATTGTTTTGTCTGTATTTCCTATATCCGGCCTGTGAGGATCAGATTCTCCAAACCCTCCTTTCTCGTTACGTGTCTCAGAAATATCCCCTGCATATAGAACTACAGGGATGAAAGATTGTCTCTGAAAAAGGTGAACTTTGCCTGAAGTTTCCATTTTTTATCGTTAATTTTTGGTCAATACTTATATTGGTCAAAGGCCTTTCTCAAGTTTTTGCAAAGAGATGATGGGGAACTCACGAGTCGCAGCTTTACTTCTTCAGTCTTTTTGATGGATTTATTGGTTGCTGGGAAGAGGATGCGTGTGTTATGTGTATGTTAACTTTTAGATTTTTTTGGAGTGTGATGTGTGTATGTGTATATATTTCTGTGAGTGTGTGTATTTGGGAGGCATCATCACGTCTACAAGCATGTCTGTCTGATGTGGGAGAGGCTGAGATGGGCTAGTGTACGCTTCTATGTAGTAACAGTAGAGTATATTCAACTATGCAGTCATTATGATATGTGAGAGAGAAATATGGATTGTGATCTATGGGGTTATATATTAATAATATCTTTGTTGTTCCGTTTGCTGTTTTCTATATAACCTCCTATGTAACTGTTAACACAATCTTTAAAAAACGTATTTCGGCCTACATTTATTTTTGTCTTGGAGTTACCTTAAATGAAAAAAAAAATATTAAAGCCTGATGATGAAAATGCGATGATTTTCGAAAGTAACAGCAGCACCGGAACATCCAATCTATCTTACAATTTTAAGCATGCGGATCGTGTCATTCAACGAATGGTTAGTTAGTTAATGCTCTATTAAATTTGTTAGCGAAGAGATTTCGCCATTAATTACATTAAGTTTACTGATTAATTCTTTATAGGATTACCGCTTTATAATATATACTGCGCCATTTTATGTATATATTAGGAAAATCTGTGAAAAACTATAAAATATCTTTTGGTGTGACACGTTTCGTTCTTTAGATCTTTATCGGACTAAAGTGATGTTTACGTTGATCTGTTATATATGCTCGTTAGGATTAAATTAGGATTTTTTAAAAAATCAGAATGATAACCAAACTCATTACGGTAAGCAACTAATGCGTTGTGATAATTGTTTTGTAAAATATCCCTTTTGTATTTATATATTCTTTTATTTGATTTTCCTGACGTTTCCCCTCTGTTTCTTTCCATTGTTACAGTCATGACAAAAGACAGAGAAAATAACTTCTTCCATATTTTTCTAATTATTTTATTTTTTATTAATTAAGAATTTGTCATAAGTTTTCCTAAAATTTTTCTTGATATATGCAAATATAAAGGGCGCGATGGATAAATTGTCGTCTTAATTAAGCAAAAATTAAAATAACATTGACATTTCATTTTAACAGATACGTTTAACAAAGTTCTACAAAAATATCTTGAAATACTAAAGAGGAAATTTATTCAATATAATCGCCATTGGCTTCATCCACGGCCTTCAGATTACTTCGGAATCTCCTGCATCTCTTCTGGACGGTTTCTTTGTTTACGTCGGGGAATCCTTGCCTTCATTTCATCTTTGGTGTTACAAGGACTTGTTTTAGACTCTTGCTCAACTGCGCCCCACACATAATAATCTAGGGGGTTGGAGCCTCGGGATTTACGAGGCCAGATTTAAGGGTACATGTGGTTGCACAAATGGTCTGACAACTTCTGGCTACTTCTGTTTGTGTGGCATATTGCAGATTCCTGTTGCCAGTCATAGGATTTTCCAACTCTCACCATCTTGACCTATGGCAGCACTGCTTCTTCAAGGCACTTAATGAAGGCCTATGTGTGGATGTTAATATATATATATATATATATATATCTCACCCGACACTTTGTAACTCCTCTGTACTATCATCAGAGTGACACCCAGACACTCTGAAATGTTCGTATTGGAGATTCTGGAGCGAATGCCAAGCAGTACAGCATGCCGTTTTCAAATATCTGGCGGAGTGAATTGGATCATAGTGCTCTTTTTCTCACAGACGGTGCCCAACTGACCCTACTATGCTAAGCAGTTGACAAAATAAAAAAAAACAACGCGCATGCGCGAAATAAAATATATAAAATGGTGACAATTTACTCATCGCATCCTATCTCTCTCTCTCTCTCTCTATATATATATATATATATATATATATATATATATATATATATATATACAGAGAGAGAGTCACCACATCAGGAAAGGTTGCAGAACGACCGCACTAAAATTGATTTTCTGTGTCAACATCATCATGAAGCTAATATTGTAAATCGAATAAAACGAACCAGTATCAAGGGAAAAATACTACAGCATACAAGATTCCTTTGTTTGTCAGCACGAACAACCATTTTTTTTTAAAGTAACGAATGCCAATCGTTTGAGATTGATTAATGTAAAATATTGTCTCAACTTTTCAGCTGAACGAGAATGTTCTTTTAAGACTTATCATCCCTTTGTCGGTTATTTAAAACCGAATCCTATTCCGGATTATATGATATTGCTTACAGCTTCCCATCTAAGTACTGACTGGTTTCGATATTGCTTAACTTCGATCATCGAAAAGATCTTTTCAGCGTGATTTCACTGTAACCTAAATTAGGCTGAAATATAGTTCCTTCAATTTTAGACACTGGATTCAATGTGAAAACTGGTCTTAATATACTTTCAAATATGCCTTACTTTTGATTAATTAAATATAACATATACACATAAAACAAGAAAGTGGCAATCAGAAGGTTATGTGCTCATATCACATCGGAGTCACCACGATAGGCCTTGTTTGATATTTGTTTATGATTAATAAAATATATCTATATATATAAAACAGAAGATATCTGTGCGTCTGCCTGTCTTTCTTTGTGATACCTTTTCACTCGAGATCCATAGATTTGATTTAACTTGGCTCATATATTGCGTAAAAAATCGATAATTTTTAAAAATTCAATAATCGATAAAGACGATCAAATATCGATGAATTCAGCTTTTTTCCTCTGATTTCGTTCAAACTCGGTATGTAGGTTACTTATATCATAACAAGATCAACGATACCTCATTTGTAATTTTACGTCACTGCGTTTAGCGAAAAACCAAAAATCGATGTCAACACAAGTTTTAAACTAAAATTCCCTCCGTTTTCCAGCAATGTAATACAAACTTTTATCCTTTGTAGCCAACATTAAGTTGATGGTTTAACAGTCATTTAATTTGATAATTGCGCCCACCCATATAGTGAAAACCCGCATAAATAGTTAAAAATATTGATTTTTACTCGTATTTTTTGTTGAGCTTTCAAACAATTTTCATCAAACTTGTTTGCTTTACATTCATGGTAGCACACTGACAGATTGAATTTCAAAAACTCCAAATTAATTGTGGTCTGAAGTGCCTCTTCATCTTGCCTGTTTACCCCTTCATGTCCACGGCTAACTTCGATTGAATAAATACAGACACCTTCTGTTATATCAGTAACTGCATTAATTGAAAATGTTTTTTTAATGAAAGTATTTTAAAGTAATTGAAGAATATAGACGCTGTTACATATACACATGATGTTTTTTCTCCATTCTAATTGAACGCTTTTTTGATCGAGGACTGCTAGTACATCATAACAAGAAAGCGGGAGCTTTATATATATATATATATATATATATATATATATATATATATATATATATATATATAGGGTACAGTCATTGTTGAAAAGCAACACAATAATCTTATTAATGTTAATCTCGTGGCAATCCCGATAAAAATATTCAACATTTAATATTCACATGGATTCTACCATGTGAATATTAAACGTTGAATATTTTCGATTAGTTCACCTAAGGCCTTCTCTCCTACTAATGTTATAGTAGGCGGAAGAGTTCAACATAGACTCTTTAGAGGGAGGACACCACAACAATAGATATAAAGAATTTATCGTCAGTAGGATTTGAGTTGTGACTAGTTCGGAAGATATATGAAACTTCTTGTAATGTGGTTGTTATTGTTTCTGACTTTTTTTGTTTATCGTGATGAATGTATAAATTATTTGCACGTGATATGTCATTAAAAGGTAAAGTTAAACATAGGAAAGTAATATTTGCGTAAAACTTATATATGGTCTTAATTCCTAGAGTAGGTTAAATCCATGTGCTCTCTTGGTGAGAGAGCAATGAAAAACAGAAAGTCTCTAAATTTCCCTCCAGTAGGGCGGTTTTATGGAATTTGGGGAATTACTTGTTTTATTTTTTTGTTTTTTTTTTTTAGTTATTTCAATTGTTCGCAAGATCACTACAGTTGTTATGGAAAATACATTTTTTTTAAATCTTTTCTTTCATTTGATTTGTCTACTGACCCACGCTTTATGAGCTGAAGTCCTTCCTATAGTCTAGTAAAACGAGTAAGAAAGACAAGCGAAAAAATATCTAGCGCTGTGACCACCTCAGACCCTTAGACGTTCTCTGCGTAGATAAGCTAAAAATGAGGAAGCAATACTAACCGCTTAAGCTTCATATCCGTAAATTATATTAGGTTGGTGCAAAAATAATGACGTTTTCTCACATAGTAACATTTGTGAGAAAATGTCATTATTTTTGCACCAACCTAATATTTTGGTTTTAACTGCCCCTATCATCATTCATTTGCTTATGCATAGAAAACTTTCGGATTTGATATATTGTCAAAGGAAATTATTTTACAATTATAGCATCAGCAGTCTATTACTGTAATCGCCAAAAAATATGACTGATGAATATTTTATTTTAAAAATAATACTCTATGAGTGGGTCGGTAAATATCTTACTTACATTATTTGAACTGTTGTCCTCATTTTCATTGTCATATTCATGACGTTGTACGCTCCAGCCTTCTTCAGGTGATTGCTGTTTCGAACCGAACCTTTTATTTCGTCCTCCGAGATAGATTCGTCTAGTTCCACGTGTCATGCCTCTTCGGATGTCTCAGTTATCTCCCTTGCTCTAAATTTTTGTTCACCACTGTAGTAGCCAGGTGTTGAACTCATAACTCTTTGGTCACTGGAACCAACTAACGCTTTTATCCACTGGGTTATGTCTCCTTGTGAACGAAATTCCAGCCACCTGAAGAAGGCCTCGGAGTACAACGGCTGAAATGTCGTGAATATGACAATAATGATGGGGACAATACCCGAACAATGTAAATAATGTAAATAATTACAATACCTCATCTCAGAAATACAGACAAATCCTGAAGAAGGCCGGAGCGTACAACGGCCGAAACGTCGTGAATATCGCAATAAAGATGAGGACAATATCCGAACAATGTAAATGTAAATAATTACAAAACCTCATCTCATAAATAAGACAGATTCTGAAGAAGGCTGGAGCCTACAACAGTCGTGAATATCGCAATAAAGATGAGGACAATATCCGAACAATGTAAATAATGTAAATAATTACAATACCTCATCTCAGAAATAAAGACAGATCCTGAAGAAGGCCGGAAAGTACAACGGCCGAAACGTCGTGAATATGACAATAATAACGATATAAATAATTGCAATACCTCCTCTCAGAAATATAAACGGAAAATATGTTGCTTGGAGTATTTAGTGAACATCAGACCAACATCATTATAAATGACTCCTATTGCCCTTTCGTGATATTTTGTAAATCTTTGCAAAATATAACTTGATTATATTTGTTTGAATTTCTACGATGAGGAATTATTATTATTTACATTATATTTCAAGAGATTAATGTCCTAAAATTTGTTGCTTTGCGAAAACTACTGGACGTTACCTCGGCCGACGGACACCTGAACAAAGAAGTTAGTCCGACTTTACATAATCTCTATATTGATAACTTAATTAAATTAACGTTCAATTTTTTGTACGTCACAATAACATACATTTACTAACGGTGTGTGGTGTGATAACGTCTCGTTCAGAGAAATCGAAGAGCAGTGTTCGAATTCCAGTCGGGGGCATCACAATGACAAAAGCGTAAATATCATTGGAAAAGTTATGAATCCATATCTATTCCTCCAACTATGTGCGGAATAACTGTGTCCTATAGACTTGGCTGGCCTCCAGTCTATCGTAGAAAGAAACGGCATCTTAGCGCGGGAAAATTTTAGTGAGTCTTGAATCGAAAGAGACAGTTTCGCCCAAGCACGTCTCACGTATAGCAATTAAAGAAGACTGAATAACAATGGAAATTACGCATTTCCTAATAAGGAAACATTTAGTGGACATTAACTAAACATCTGATTTTACTGTTCGTTGAAATTTCGAGAAACATTCTAGCAAAAGTCATTTTTCAGGAAAAGAAAGTCCAGTAACTGTTATCGCTCTTTCCAGTATTAAATGTGGCTTCTTAGCCTGTTCTTCGAATTAGTATGAAATGACAATATCTTAACTATGTCGTTATTTTCTCTTAGGGTTACATCTGCTATCCATTTTAATTGTTGCTGCTGTTGAATGTTCTTATATGATGTTGTTTCTATTATTTCGAACAAATGTTTGTGAATCTGTAGCGCCATTTTACAAGGTTTGAAAAATGGATGGTTCTCGGTAATACCTACAGGCTGAAATCCTTCGAAGATATTTTTAAAAGATTTCTCCAGGAAAACGCTTTTAAAGACCAGATTGTTTAGATGTTTCATAACGTGTTTGATGCTATGCATGACATCTATATCAATATCGATCTGACATGGCTTTTTCAGAATATGACTCGAGTTTAGAGGGGTAAAACAACCTACCTTATTCTCTCTTCAATTTCCTCATCACATATACGAAATTTCTTATTGTTATTCCATACACCGAGGTATTTGAACAGTTTCGTATTTACTAATTCCACATGCTATGTTATGAAGGAATCAGGGTAGGTTACTTCCCTGCTTTCATTCCAATTCCATATCCTTTTTTTTATAAAGCTTTATCTTGAGTTCTCTTTCTTGGAACACTTATTATAGGATTTTTTTTTCTCCAGGATCATTCTTAATATCGTTCTTTTGAACCAGAAGTGGAACTGAAATTCTTGTGACGCTTACTGTAAAAAAAAAAAACACACACACACAGAAGACTTGTAGAAATTTACTCTCTCAGAACGCAATGAGGGCAAGTAAAGCAGGGTAAAGCAGCGAGTAAACCACTTGTCAAAATTATGTAAATGGACGCATAAACAAAGACCTCGACGAGTGAGAAGAGTTATCAGGTAAAAGTATTGCCGAGAGCAATAACGGATAGGAAGATGTGAGAAGGCATAATCACCAATATTCCCTGGGTCACAATACATTAATGGAGCTATTCAATGTAACAGAGGAAAATGCGCAGACAGATTGTCATCAGTTTTACCTCTAACGTTTTTAAGATTATTTTGTTCCTCGGAATGCTTTCAGAAATTATTCCACTGGGAATGGAGACTTTTGTGATCAACTCAGTTTAAATAAGTCAAAATAAAACACAAAGATTAAATGAATAGCCGAAGAAACTATTGTGCGGGAAGCAACAGAAATCATTTAAGACGCGGAAAAATATAACAGTAAATTAATTAATTTATAAAATTCCACAAGAGTTCTGTGTTTTATTTTTTCAATAAGTGTCACAAGAATTTCAGATTCGCTTCTGATTCAGAAGAACAATTTTACGGATGATCCTGAAGAAAAAATCAAAATCCCCCTACCAAGTTTTCCAAGACATATCATAACAATATTGTTTTTTAATCTAAAGAATAACAAAAAAATTAATAAAAGACAGACCTAATAATGAAGAAAGAAGAGAGAATATCTAACAGACATTAAACAGACAAACACAGATCTAAGCTAAATTTTCATTTCACATTGGTCAGAACCAATAACATTGCAGATTCCTTTTTGGATTTTATCAAGAATATCTAAATACATAACAAGAACACTAGACCAGATGTGGCACCAGTATTCAAATGAATTGACTTTTGAATATCTCAGTCTTCTTTTCAGATTATGTGCCAAAATTAAAAATAGTGCTGCCTGAAAGAATTCATTTTTATTTCGGATTACTAAAGTTTCCAAAATCTTTTTAAGGTTCATCGTTGCAATTTTGATATCTGGACAAAAGCACAGACAGCTATCGATCTGTCTGCACTTATGTTGGTTCCTCTAATAGTATTCTAACCAGGAAAATTACATTTCTTGTTCTTGCTTTCAAAAAGCTATAATACATTGCTTTACTTTTTAACATATATAGATCATTTACTTAATCATTTTCTTATATGTCTAATCAGTCAGACTAGTCGATGTAGTCTGCATTCATCTGCAACTGGCGTCTTCAGAAACCCAACCAAAATTATTCTTCAGATGCCCCCGGAATTTCACCGTTGTTATATATATCGCTTAATACTTCGGTAACTCGATCAATCCTAAAATAATCTAGATCTCTCAGTATCTCCTCAACATATTCGTGTGGTACTCCTCAACATATTCGTGTGGTACTACTCCTTTCTTCTAATTTATTTTTACTACTCTCCTAATCACATGAAAATCAATGCTTTACAACTTTTCACCCCGAGCAAGGCGGGAGTGTCACTAGCACGAAAGGGGTTACAGAGAGTGGGAGAAAGCGTAAAGAAGCGTGAAAGAGGAAATGCGGAAGAGAAAGACGAGGAATAGATCAAGGCATCTGGAGATATCCATTGACATTGCATTTGAATATTTGGTGATTATAGCTCTCAGGGAAGCAAGTAAGAAGAAGAGAGTTCCACAGTCGTGAAGTGCGAGATATGAAGCTATTAGAGTAAAAGAGGCGGCTACATTTAACCGCTTCGACAGTAAAAGGGTGGGACTGAGATGCCGTAGTGGCACGTTTAAATTCATGCAGTTTGGGTTACTAGCGAAAATAGCTCATCGCAGCAGTTACCGTGAAAGTATTTGCAGAAAAGACAGAGGGAGACGACGGCACGTCTGTGAGAGAGCAACTGTAAACGAGATGCCAGATCAGGGCCAACGACATTGGATATCCATCTCTGGATTTTGTTGACGACCCTAAGACGAACAGCGGGGACTCCAGCCTATATATGACAGCAATATCCCATGCAAGGGCGAATGGTTGATTTACAGATTTGAAGGATAAATTGGGACGGAAAAAATTTCTGGCGCGACACAGAGAACCAACTTTCCTTGCGGTAGATAAAAATGTGTTTTTCCTATGCTGCTCTAGAAGACCTATCATGTACATGCAATTCATCTCTGAAATCGTTTTGTTTGTCTTTAAATAGGATTTTTTTTTCTTCTCGAGATGGTATACATTTTCCTTAAGAGGGGGCGCCCTTCGATCTTTTGGGACTAACTCCTCTACCTGTGTTCAGCTGTTTTTTTGATTTCTGCACATTTTCCATTAAACCACGCCGCACTTACCTGCTTGGGGTAATTCTGATGCATTTATTCCCGTTTAAGCTCCTAGAAACTGCATCATTTCTTGACGTTATCTGCTACCGCTGTTTCATTAAATAAGAGAATTTCACTTGTCATCCAGTCTTTTCTTGTGTTCTTTTTTTCTTTAAATTTTATTTCTACGGCATAATCTAGTCATGATTGAACGAGATCGTGAGATTAGGCATGCTAAACTGGATATTCTAACTATAGCAATATATATATCAATTCAGTAGCAGGACTTGTTATCAAGCGGCGTCTGTCTCCTCAGGTGGTAACACACACTAATTAATATTAGTTTACAACAGAATCTCCAGAACTATACAAAACTTGTTTAAATGCTTATATATATATATATATATATATATATAAAGAGAGATAGATAGATAGATATAGGTGTGTGTGTGTGCATGGGATCAAAAATTCATGTACAGAACTACACATTATTGAAATCTGTGGCGAGCGTAGAGTGACGTACTGAACGGAAAAATCGATATATCTATGAAACAAATTTTAAGTTTATACATAGAAAGGCATTGATTAAATGTCTAGGAATACTTGCTCGTTATTCTACAATGTTCCGGCATAAAGATAAATATTAAAAAAAACACACACATGCGTCAAAACACAAATACACACACACGCACACACATATATTATTTAGGTCCCCCATAAATATATATATATATATATATATATATATATATATATATATATACATACATACATGAAGACACGTTTACATATATATATATATATATATATATATATATATATATATATATATATATATATATTTGTGAATTACTTTTAGATCGAGTTGAAGTAGAACGCATCATCTTGCTTCAGTTTTTTCAATTGGTGAATTGATATATGGATCAGTTCGAAAAATCCACTGAGTTTTTAGTTCCTTTTTATTTTGTATTAAAACCAGATTAAAATCCGTTTTACGACGGTTCACAACAAGGCAGGAAAAGACGATGTCTTACTAATGCTGACACGAAAAAATAGAGCTGTAGTTTCTGTTGCCTCGTCTGGTTATCGAGTTAATACCAAACTTTTAAACAGCTTCATATATATATATATATATATATATATATATATATATATATATATATATATATATATATATATATAAACTTATATGCACACACGCGCATACACACCTATCTATCTAACATATATACATATTCATACACACGCCTGGCCATATATATTAGGTTGGTGCAAAAATAATGACGTAATAATGTCGTTTTTTGACGTATTTTTATATGTGAGTGTACGTCATTATTTTTGCACCAACCTAATATATATATATATATATATATATATATGTATATATGTATGTATGCACATGTCTGTCTGTATGTCTATCCTGTTTTTAAATGCATGCATATTTGTATGTGTTTATCTTCCTTGTAATAGTGTCTTTCGGTTATCAAATGAAAAACTATTTTCATATATATTACCACACACATACGCACACACACATATATATATATATGTGTGTGTGTATTGCCATGTTCAAACTTTGCTTCAGTATATATATATATATATATATATATATATATATATATATATATATATACACATACATATATATATGTGTGTTATATATACACACATTCTATATATATATATATATATATATATATATATATATAATGTGTGTATACGCGCACACACACATTCACACACATATATATACATAAATATATATATATATATATATATATATATATATATATATATATATATATATATAAATGACTTATGTGCACATATACAAGGGACTTCGTAATAAAATAAAATCGATCGTCCAGTGCAACCATTCTTTTTACTTTTTAATGTTATTTTTAATTTCAATGTTTCTTATATTTTTTTTTTTTGTAATGTTGGGGAAGCCAGATTTCTGCCTCTCTCTGGTTTTCATGTCACGTATGAGTCCTTTAGCATTTTTACGCCCTACTAATTAGTTTTTTTTCCAATCTTCTTTTTTTTTGTCTCCCTGATTCTTTTTAGTTTTTATTTTTTTAACCCACAGAATTTTCATTCCAATTCCTTCTTGCGTCTTTTTTTTTTTTTTTTTTTTGTCTTCGTTCTCCTCCCTCGATTTCTTAATTTATTTCCATCTGCGGCGACGTTTCTTCTTTTCCCATATTTCTATCTCTTTACTTCACCCCTTTCTCTTTTCTGTTTTCTTTCCTTTTGTTTATATCTGTCCTCAAACAATCACTTTTCGTAGAGCGTTGCTTACCGGGATTCTCTACTGCCTTCCATTTTCATTAGATGTAATAAGATGGAGTAATGGATTGACGAGTTAGAATTCCAGTCAAAATCATTACTTGCACTTAGGTGAAAGTTATGAATCCTCTTCTTCTCTCCCCTCCCAACAGCTATGGGTATATAGCAGGACAGACCGGTTTATATCTCCTTGGATGGCAACTGGTCTACCGCAGAAAGAAATGGCAACCTGCTGTGGGAAAAAATCTGCCTCATCAGTCATGTATCGAAAGATACATGATCGCCTAACCGTCTATTACGTATGACAGATAACTGGCTGAATTTTTTACTAAACCATACAATCCGAAATATAGTTAAATTGAATAACTGAAAGAAATGTGACAATCACCCCAAATTTGAAGGGCTGCTTATCTATGCAAATACTTTGACTTTGTTATAAGATGTTTAAGTATCAAGAGGATTAAAAAATGACAACAAGAGTATAGAATGGTTACTTGACAATAGAGGCTTGGAAATCTACTCAAACAATACAGTAAGAATGACTATAAAAAAAAAATCATATATATAGCAACTTATTTTATTCCACGTGCAAATCAAACAGAAATGTTCTTTTTTAGACATTTCAATTCAAGTAAGGCAATGAAGCCACCGTGAGAGAAAGGACTTCTGAATGCGACATGAAAAAAAGAAAACATTATAAAGAACAATAACAGAACAAGAATTAAGAAGACAAGAGTTAATGCTTGATATTGCATGTAGAGTTTTCAAGATCAAAATTCACTGGAAAGGAAGAATCTGGAAAAGAGTTCCACAAGCGAGAAGTGGGAGAAAGATGAATATCGTCATAGAATAGGAATTAAGAAGACAAGAGTTAACGCTTGATATTGCATGTAGAGTTTTCAAGATCAAAATTCACTGGAAAGGAAGAAGCTAGGAAAAGAGTTCCACAAGCGAGATGTGCGAGTGAGGAAAATATCATCATAGAACTTAGAGTTATATGTGGCCATTTTAACTGTAAGATGATCAGACATTGGCACTAATCTAGTAGTAAGCATGCATTTATAAATTCTAAGTAGTCCAGCGGAAAGCTCATCAGAAAAAATACCATGAAAAATATTAACAGAAAATTACAGGGAATCTACATTACGGCGGTAGGAAAGAGAATTAACACAGATGCCAGATCAGGACCAATATTATTGCAGATTCTTCCTTGGATTTTACCAAGAATCTCTAAATACATAACAAAAGCGCAAGACTAGATATGAGAGCAGGAACGAATGGTAAACCTATAAATTTTTCAGATAAATTTTGGCCGGAAAAATTTACATACATTTTTTTTTTCACGGTTTACCACCAGATATTTATAAATGTGGCATTTCCGATTTCACATTCCGAGCCGATATCAACTACACCACCCGCACATCGACGATGTAAAAATAAAAAGGCTGGAAAAGTAATTAGATTTAGTGCCAATAATGAGACGTGAAAAGTATTTACGAAAAAGAAACTCAATTTAAAAAAAATAAGATTCAACGACACCTTATTTGAATATAGGTATTTAATTCTCTTTCAGAATAAGATTATTTCTTTGTCTATATCCCTGAGATGAGGTATTATGATTAATTACATTATTTACATTATTCAGATTGTTATCCTCATCTTCACTGCTATATTCACAACGTTTCACCCGTTGTACGCCCCGGCCTCCGTCAGGTGATTGGAATTTTGAACCGAAACCTTTATGTCGGCCACTGAAAAAAATTGCAATATGAGCACTGGTAAATGATAAATGTGGCTCTGACATTAAGTTTATAAGTCCTAAAAATACATACGTAGTTGTACTCATATGGCCCAGTGTATAAAGACTTGGGTTAAGTCCAGTGACTACACCCACAGCAGTGGTGAACTAAAACTAGGGGAGTTGAGTTAAAGGGAAATAATTGAAACATCTGGAAGAGGCATGGCATGCGGACGTAGAACAATAGCTAAATAAAGTGTTCGGTTCGAAATTCCAATCACCTAAACAAGGCCGGAGCGAACAACGGCTGAAACGTTGTGAATATGGTAATGAAGATGAGGTTAACAGTCCAAATAATGTAAGATTAATTTTCTTTGAAATTCATTCTTTAACTGTATATTTGTTTACTTAATTTATTTTTGCGTGCTTTCTTTCGTTTATATTAATAAGCGTTCATTCTATTTTTAGTAACTCGCATTCTTTCTTTCTTCTTTTCTGTCTGTCTATTTTCTTTACAATCTCAGCTTCGGTTTGTTGTTTTTTCATTCACTCATTTTTTTTTCTTTCTTAATTAGCGTTCTTATTTATCGACGTACCTTCTTTCTTTTTCTTTCCCTTTGTACTTCAAATCTATCCCTTTCTTCAGCCTCGCACGTATTTATATATTGATCTTTCAAATATAAATAGAGTCTTCAATATTTTTTCGACAAAATTCCAAAACTACTGTTTGGCTTTTTCTGGAATCTTCCGGAACCTACAGAGTAAACATGCCAGCTATCTTTGGAAGATCTGTCTACGACATTTCCGGGCTAGGACCAGAAATAGATTTTTAGTGGAAAAGAAACCCAGGTTTTAGAATAAATAAAACAGAAAATTAAAAAAAAAAAAAAAGGCGAACAAAATGAGTTCAGTTTTATACAACAGAAAAAAAGAAACACGTGATAATGAAATTAATTCTTTTGTTAAGTTATTTATTCATTGAAATTTTACTTATATTTGTCTGTCAATTTTTTCTTCTTCAAAATTTGCCTTTTTACACTTCTTACTTTCTACAACATCGAAATTTCTGACAATAAACATCGACTTAACACAAGCATGATAAGGCAACGTAGAAAGATTACTGAAATGTACTATAATTTGTTCTTGGGTTTACATCGCATAACAATGGCCTATAGGTTGAATAGCAGGCGTAGTCCAGGGTATGACGATAAACCACATCCGGCAAAATGCTACTGATCGGGAGATTGGTTATTTTGTGGAACGTGGAACCACCTCTTAAATGCTATTGTTCAAAGTTTCAACCTGAACCTGGTGGTAGCATCTGTTATGGTCCCAGTTATGGGCAACAAACAGCGAACATCCAAACATAAACAAAAAATTATGAAACTATAATAATACATTCTTATAATAAAATTACCAACACTACTTATTTATAGTGAAATAACCAACAATATTTATTCATAGCAAAATGACCAGCAATACATATTTAAAGGTAAATCGCTAGAAAAAGACTTTATAATAGAATTACCAACAGTACATTTTATCTGTAGTTGGTTTGGTTGGTTGGTTATTTTGTTTTACGGCATGTCAACCTCAGGGGGTCATTTAATGCCGACTCTGTTTTGGAATGGATTTTAGCATTGTTTGGTAGAAAACACACACACAAACATATATATATATATATATATATATATATATATATATATATATATACATATATATATATATATATGTATGCATATATATATATATGTATGCATATATATATATACATATATATACACATATATATATATACATATATATATACATACATATATATATATATGCATACATATATATACATATATATATATATATACATACATATATACATATATATGCAATCATATATACATATACATATATATATATATATATATATATATATACATAAATATGCAATCATATATACATATACATACATACATATATATATATATACATAAATATGCAATCATATATACATATACATACATACATATATATATATATATATATATATACATAAATATGCAATCATATATACATATACATATATATATATATATATATATATATATATATATATATATATATATATATATATATAGTTGAAGGCATGCAATTGCGTTCAAAAGATATTTATTTGAAACCATTAAATTTTGTGCAAAATTTTTAGATTTCGGCATTATATAACCCATAGAGATTGGTATGCCGCTAAACAAAATTAACCACAAAACAAGCGAGACTGTGTTCTCTAAGTATGGTTGGCAAACTCTAAATTCAAAGCGAAATTTTTAGCGCTGGTTAGACGTATACTATAGAATGGTGAAAAAGAAAATGAAATTTTCAATTAACTGAAACGAGGGATTATGAGCTATAGAACCTCTGCTTAGGTCGAATAATAAACCAACAAGGCCAAGTTGATACAAACACATCTCGGAGACCATTGGTATCGTCCAATACAAAGTGGATGACCAACAAGTTGACATTTTATCGAGGCCAGGGAGAAAAACATTTTCTTCTATAGAAAATATGATAACTTCTCCCTATGCGGGTGGTAGCAAAGTTGGTATATATTTTTCTCATTTAATAATGTTTTACTAATGAATTAATTAAAAGAAAGATTGATCGATTTGTTGTTTCCGGCTTTTGCAAGTTATTTAAAGCCAGAAAATATTTTTAGTTTGTAAGAACATGTTTTGAGACAATAATGAATTACTAATAGAAGTTATTTTAATTAAATGAAGTGTATGGTCCTCCTAATCTGAGGAGAGAAGAGATGTATTTATTCCTTTCTCAAGGGTATTTTCGCGTAAGTGAACATAAAGAAATCGAAATGAAATTGAACTCAATTATCGATCACACCACATGCCTAAGTTGTTACCCATCTAGTTTCTGGCCAGGTGCTTAGCTTCGAAGATCATACAAGAACCAGTGTTTCAACATGTAGACGTGCTCAAGTCGACTTGAACAAGAAGATTTAATTGATTCTATACATGGTGTCCCTTCCAGACGTGTGGCATTCATGGTTCTCCACAATTTCCTCTCCTTTTTAAATCTTAATAAATGTTATCTTCTTACCATCTCTCCCAAACCCTGCTCCGCTATACATTCACACAATCTCTCCAGGTACGTTAAGCATTGCTTTCTTATGTCTCTCTTACGTTCAATCTGTCCTGTGAGTATCAAATTTTCTAAGCCCTCTTACCTCATTATGTGCTATAGAAATTTCAACTGTCTCTTCTTGATGTTCAATAGAAGTATCCTTTGCGATGTCATTGTCTCTAGAGCTTCAGCCTTTCTCTCATGCTCGGTCTATGGTCTTGACAGTTCTTTTGTAAAGTTATATTTCTATTGTTTCAAGTGTGTTCAATTGTAAGCAGATTGTCCAGCATTCACTGACATATACAAGGAATGATATTATATTTTTCTTTGATTCTAACGTTATTTTCCTGTTTCTTAATACATTGCTTATGGTTTGAAAGGCATCTTTTTGTATCCCAGTGCACCTTCATATTTACGTGCCGCCTTTTCAGTCTTCCTGGATACTCAAATTTTTGCACCTGTTTGATTTTGGTATCCCCAATTTTTCAAATGTTAGGCGGTTCTATTTCCTCACAAACATACATTTAGTCTTCTTGCAATTGTTACTCGTTTCTTTTCGATTTCCATCAATAGCGTCTGTAGGATTTCTTGTAGTTTCCTTTCTATATCTGCTATCAACACTGTGTCATCTGAAAATCTTATGATGGTAAGATTGTGGCCGCCAATGATGAATCCTGGAGTACTTCTAATTCTCTTAGAATCGCCTTGTTATATAGGTTGAAAAATGAGAGAAGACGAATATTTGTCTTACACCTATTTTTATTTTTGTATATTTACTGAAATCATTTTCTGTCCGCATGCAGACGATTTGCTACCAGTATAGGTAATGGTTTATTCTGATAGTCTTTCCATATATGTCAATGTTACTGAGCACTTCCGATAGTTCTTTGTGACCTAATTGATCAAACACTTTTGCATAATCTATAAAACACAGGTAGACATTCTGCATTTGTATTGCCTTTCCGAGACCATTCGGAGCATAAATACCACACCCCTTCTTCTTCGTTGGTTGGTTGGTTGGGTTTTATGGCATATCAACCACTGTAGGTCATTTAATGCCAAATTATGTTATATATATATATATATATATATATATATATATATATTATATATATACACACACATATATATACCTATATATATATTAATTATACAGTAGTATTAAACGTATAGCTGGCAACATTATTTTTTCAAAAACGTATAGCTCGCAACATTATTGTTTCAAAAACGCATAGCTGGCAACATTATGGTTTTAAAAACGCATAGCTGGCAACATTATGGTTTCAAAAACGTATAGATGTCAACATTATGGTTTCAAAAACATTATCTGAGGCCTTGCTGTTGGACGTAGTTTATCGCCATACCCAGGACGCGGATGTAGTTTATCGCCATACTCAGGACGCAGATGTAGTTTATAACCATACCCAGGACGCGGATGTAGTTTATAGTCATACCCAGGATGCAGATGTAGTCTGTTGTCATATCCAGGACGTGTGTAAGAGCTAGAAAAACTAGGAGTTCATTATTTGCCCATAGCTGGGACCCTAACAGGTGCTACCACCCCGGGTCAGGGTGTACTTGGGAACATCAGCAATTAAGAGGTGGTTCCACGCTTCTCAAAACCTCCTGAGAGAGGCCTTGCTGTTGGATGCAGTTTAACGTCATACCCAGGACGGTCTTCCAGCCGTCCTGGGTAAGAGGATAAACTACATCCGAGTCCTGGGTAAGACGATAAACTACATCCGACAGCAAGGCCTTTGATCAGAAGATTTTGAGGAGCATGGAACCACCTCTTTATTGCTGGTGTTTCCAGGTCCACCCCGACTCGGGGTGGTAGTACCTGTCAGGGACCCAGATATCGGCAAATACTTAATCCGCACAAAAGGTTCAAAACGTTATGAAAGTATAAATATAGTTTGTAATACCAGCAATAATTTTGGGGGAAAATAGCACTGCTTTCTTATGTCTCTCTTTCGTTTAATCTGTCCTGTGAGAAAAATTATTACCATCAATATATTTTTAAGAAAAATTATTACAAGCAACATATTATTAACAACAGTACATTTCTGAAAAAAAAAATATTACCAGCAATACATCTTTAAAAAAATACCTGCAATAAAACTCTTGTCGACATTAAATAATGCATTGAGGTTGATATGCCATAAGACAAATCAAACCAGGGTTTTTAACGAACCCATATTCTTCTTCTGCTATTTCTGGTCTGATTCTTTTGCGCGCTATTTTCAAGATTTGGGTAATAAGTTCTGTTGTATTGCTCATTGGGACGATTTCCATTGGAGTTCGTATTCATTCTGGCTCCTTAATATGCTGCTATGAATATGGATCTATTTATATAATCTGGTATATCGCTACTGTTTTTTATTTCATTTATTATGATTGTAATCTTGTCAGTGTCGAAATAAGACGGCTAAGATCTCTATCATGTTTCCGTCTGGTCATGCTGCTTTGTTTTTCTTTAATTTGTCCATTGCTAATTCCACTTCAGATTTTAAAATTTCTGAACTTTCCATATTTCTATGGATTGTCGATTGTTCTCTTTCGTCGTGGAAGGGTTCTCCTTTGTTTCATCGTGATATGGCAATAAGCCAATTAAAAGAAGACACATTAACAACAATAATAATAATAATAACATCCTAACGGGAGGGAGCTTGCAAGAAAGATTTATTCTACCAATTTAGTTCCTCGCGTTATTAGCATTCATATATACGTGATATAATAACACTGTAATTCGCGGATTGAATCGAATGACGGAAAAAAAAGGAATAACGTGCTTAGTTCTCAGAAAAAATATTATACAAGACACACACACACGCGGATACACACATACATGCGTTGCGTTAAAAGTTTGAAGTTTAACATTGCAAGGCATAATGAGGGATAAAAAAAAATAAGGAGGGAAAACAATTCGTTTCTCTCCCGCTTATGAAAGTTTCTGTTATAGGGAGAATTTAAAGTAAAATATAATAAATATAAAATTTGAATTAGTCAATGATAGGGATGGCGAAAAAAAAAATCACATTTACTTTTTCATTTGAAAGTTCTAGAGTTGGTTTACATGAGGTTTCGCAGATCCTCGCTGTGTTAATAGCGTTTGTGTTTGCTAGGCCTTGCTGTGATAAGTCTTTAGTAGTTCCTTTCCATTTTCTTCCCCATTACCATCATTGACTAATTCGTATATCATATCTATTATCTTTTATTTTAACTTAATCTTTATTATTTAGAAACTTAATAATGTTTAGTTTCTAAATAATAAAAATCTATTAAACAATAGACATGAGTTAACGGTTTTTTCCCGACATCATCTAATCTTTGCATTGAATAATTAGCATATAATTTCTTTAAAATCTATAGTCCTAATAAATAGCTTAAATACCCTACAAAAAAGATAACCCTTTATGAAGTCGTCAAACAACAAATGTTACGGCAGTTTTTTTTCTTTTATTTATATACACAAAACCCTTTCAGAAAAAATAAAATAAAAAAATAAATAAATCTCCATAGACACGTAAACCAGACTAGACGAAATCATCTTCCGTTTTAAATTTAGACACCCCAACCTTACCCTGACTTGACACCTATGAATGTAACTCTCTACTGATACAAATTATTAACACCCTGCGCCCCTCTTTATATGAACAATCGCGCTGGTCGTTACCATGGAAATTTTGATTTCAATAATGAATATGCTATTAAAACACGTAAATTTCAGAAATAAGTTATTCCAAAAGAAATTTCGCTTGAGGATGGAACAGAGCTTATTTAATTCAATTTAATTCAAATAATTATATTAAAGTTTTCGGCTCTTGTTTTGAAACATGAGAACTCTTATGTAGCGTGTTGGGATCATATTTTTAAATAAATAATATATATATATATATATATATATATATATATATATATATATATATATATATATATATATATCAAATATGTGGTGCAGTTCAATTTATATTGAAATGAATCATTCATACAAGAAGTAAATTAGTAAAGTTAATTATATAAAATGGAGAAATCCGTTCGCTATAGAAATTTTAAAGGTGCATTAACCTACCAATCACTCGATAAATGTTATGATCCTTGTTTTTTTTAAATTATAAGCTGTATGGGGTCTTTCTGAAATACGCAAAAACAAAATAATTTCCATGCCTGAAGATGATTGAATATACAGTCAAAAGTACTTGCGTATTTAAGAAATGCCTTATACAGCTTATAATTGAAAAAAACAAAAAACAAACACACAAAAAAGGATCATAACATTTGAATGATTGGTAGGTTCATGCATCTTTAAATTTAGTTAGCAAAAGGATTTCGCCATTTTTTATCATTAAATTTATTAATTTACTTTTTGTATAAATAATTCATTGTGATATATATATATATATATATATATATATATATATATATATATATATATATATATATATATATATATATGGAGATTCTCTTGTGTCTTGAGAAGGCATGTTTAAGACTCCAGATTTTTTCCCCATCTCAGGAAAAGATATATTCCCAAAATGAAAGTGTGCCAAGAACTTTTATGGTGTAGCATTTGGCAGTTGGCTGACATGGACAGAAACCCGGTCAGGAATAATAAACAAACAACAACAAAAAAAAATCACGTGTCTTGTCACTAACAAGCTTACTGAATCAATGACCACTTTCGTCATCGAAATGACGTCACTAAGCAGCTGTCACGTGACCCATGATATTTATCTCCACCAAAGAGTCATAATCGCCTTCTATATGCATACAGCAGTAAATCGCTATACTAGCACAATCTCTCCCATATTTTCGTTATGACAATGGTGAACTGCTCGGAGATGCTTAGGAAGCCGAGTAGTGAAAATAGCAATTTCTGTAAGAAAATAAAAAAAGTTTGACATTTAAATCAGACATGCAAAAACCTTCTGAAAATTCGTGGTAACAATAAAATATATATTTCTTAAATGCTGATATAGACAAGAAAACTTATACTAGAACAGAAAATCCGTTTTTAACTAACAATGCGTTTTTTTTTTCCTTATTAAGTCGAGGATGTACACTTTGAAGTCTTCTCCTTTGTATCTGTTTGTTCTTTTGGACAATGATTATTTAAAAATTTATGAAATGTTATAAACCGTGGATAACTGAAAACTCAAAAGTAAAACCGCGGTTTATCTGGCAGCTAATCATGCGTTATTAAAAATATATTTTACCTTCTATCATTATTGATATCATAAGCAATATAATCAAAGCGCTTCGTATATAGCATCGTTCTGTATCGAATAATATCTGTTTCTTATTGAAGTATTACTGTCTAAAATAGCAACCTGTTTCCATGAGTACAAACACGAAAAATAAGCAAACATTACTTGGCAATAATAACAATGGATTGATTGATATATTTGTTTTTACGGTTTATCAACTATTTGCAAGTTTGTGGGAGCAGAAAATCCTATTTTTAGTTTGGAAGAATTTTTAAAGGATTATAATTATTTACTGATACAAATCCCAGTACAGGGAACAGAAAAATCCGTTTTTAAAACGCCTCTTCTCACTCCATAGCTGGAGGTAGGAGAGACGAATTATACCTTTTCCAAGGGTATTTGCGCATATGTGAATATAGAGAAATCGATTGGAATTGGAACTCGGCTATCCGATTTACAATTTCAAACAGTTATCAATTACACCATCCGTACATCCAAGCTTGCAGTACCTGGCATTCCTAAGCGATCACTCGATACTGCGTAACATCGGTGACCATAAAATGTTGTTTACCTTCAGTCACCGTACGATAACGCGTGTTTAGACGTGATATCCACGTAATCCTAAAGAAATTGGAAGCAAAAAAGAACACTTATACTCAAAATCAGGAAGAGACTGGTGAAATTTGTTGGACATGTACACCCTTGTGCAAATTAATTGAAACAACCGCTTTAGTTTCTTTTCTTTCACCATGAGGTCAGTTTTAGACCCACTGGAGTGACAGGGTGTAATCGATTTCTATTTTGCGTCGGATTAGATCATTTGCACTCGTGTGCAGCAATATGAATCTATTTTCGGAGCGTGTGATAAAATTTGTTCGGCTTTGAAAAATATTGCGTCATCCGTGATTGCATCAGATTTTTATCACGGCCAGACACTATTGTCTCGACTGTCGATTAGTTGTCCTACGACCATTGTCTGCGATGGACGTTACTTCAAGGAAGCGTACGAAAATTTGTAACGTTCTACGAACACACAGGCAAGCCTTAGCAGTGGGCAGATCAAAGTACTGGTCTGGCACAGAAACTCTACTGATTTAAATCCAGTCGAGAATCTGTGGTCAATTTGCAAGGAATGACTTCGTGGAATGGCCATATGAAGTACTAACACGTGCACTGTGTCATGCTTCGATGGAAAAATACGGAAAAAAGTAAATAATAACGGAATTATTTGTTTTGTTTCAACTAATTTGCGCAAGGGTGAAATTTGCCAATCACATGGCATATCGAAAGAGAAAAGGGCATGCGAAGGCAGCGGCCCTCCTAACTTCGAAGTTTGTCTGAATGTATGGTAGAACAGGTGAGAAGTTTGGAAAAGCGCTACAAAGAATAGCAGGTTGTGGAGAGCCATGATCGCTTACAGTACGGCCCGTAGAAGAAAAAGTTAATCGAGAATAAATAATTTTGCAAAAATATTTGTCTCTTTTAAACTTAATCAAAGACTCCTGTCAGCTTAATGTCGAGTCTAACCGCATAATATGGTTGCTTGCTCACATCTGTTCAGGTATATTAGTGTTTCTTCAGCACCTACAGAGCCATCCTGTGGTTTATACTTTACTAAGAGGACTTTAGTTGCAGTTTCTGGTGGTTACCAACAGTTAACGGAAGCAAGTATGCTCAAACCATCGGTTACGATGAATTGTGGGTTGTTTGCTAGTAAAACTATCAATGGCTATTGAAGAGCTTAGTTCAACCGACGGTATGGTTTTCAGCTACTTAAAAAAAATTTGCTGCAGGCAGAAATCGTCATCTCAAGCCGATATTATCATGAAATTATTATGACTTCATGAGCGGAAAAGCTATGGTACGAACCAGCAGCAATGAAATCATCAATAATAATAGAAGAAAACTCTGAATGCTGGGTTTTGTCATATTTTCACCAGAAATGTCACGGCCTGAGAAGCCATCAACAATAATCTATAATCCCGTACTCAGTCAACATTATCATTAAAGTAAGAAAGACTGCAACATTGCAGTAACCAAATAAAGTATTTCTGATTCATTCATTTTCCCACCGCCGAAAGGTTGTCCCTCTATGTCTTTTCTATAAATACTTTCATGGTAATTGTTCGAATGAGGTCTTTGCTATGGTACCTAAAGTTTTTGAATTTTTTAAGCGCAGTACTGGACTGCCATCGAGATCTCATCAATTTCCAGTTGAGTTGGCTAGATGTAAGCATAAATTCTGCGTTAACAGTTTCTTCTCTCATACTTGTCGCTTGTAGAACTCCCTTCCAGCTCCCTGCTTTGTAGCCAAATTTATCTACAAAAATTGAAATGCAATGTCAATTGCTATCTATTGGCCTCCTGATTACTATCGTCTCTTTCTGCTCATCATTAATGTTTCTGTTCCTAATTCTTCCACAGCCTTTAAATCCTTTTCTTTTAGTGATATTACTGACTTGTTGGGGGGGGGGGATTCCGATTAAAAAAAAAGAAAAAAGAAAAGATAATCGACCGAAACATATTGTAAAAAAAAGGATGATGATTATATGACAAATATGTCCATGCGAAAGCTAAAAGTAATGTAGTACTGAAAAAAAAAGAGATTATCAATAGCCTTGTTATCGGTTTAGTGAAGGCATGATTGGTTACTTCTACAGGAATTGCAAAAGATATGGAAAACTGGTGGCTTGTATCACTGTTTTTTTTAAAAAAAAATGGGGTATTTCTAGGGATACTAAATTTTAAATTAATTTCATATATACTCAAGTGGCATCATGTTCACTTTATATATATATATATATATATATATATATATATATATAAAAGTGATTCATCTTTGGTGTTACAAGGGATTTTGTTGGTCTCTCGATCAACTGCGCTCCTCACATAATAATCAACAGGGTTGCCGTTTGTGGAGTCATCTGGCCAGATGTAAGGGGTGATTTGGTCGCATAAATTCTCTGACAGACATGATTGTATTCTTCTACCTGTGTGGCATAATGGTCTTCCAGTAGCCACCCATCTGACACAGGGCAGCTGTACCTCCTCAAGTCCCTTGATGTCGTCCTCCATGTTGAGTCTGAGGTCCAGGGGAAAGGCGAGGCATAATGTAACCATCTCTAGTGATCTCTCCACACAGCTTCGTAATCATCATTAGACTCATACAACTCTTTCCGAATCCTGTGCACTGTCCTCAGATCGACACCCAAACACTCTGAAATGTTTTTCTTGCAGATTCCGATGCGAATCCTAAGCAGTACATTTCCAAATTTCTGGTGGAGTGAATTGTGTCATGGTGCTCGTTTTTCTCACTGTGTCCAACTGATCTTACTATACTGTCCAGTCGACAAAATCAAAAACAAACACGGCGCATGCGCGAAATTAAAAAAATAAAAATGGCGACTATTTACCTATTGCACCCTGAATATGATTAAAAACCAAAGGAAAATTATCTTAGCCGACCCATTTCGTCATCTATGTGACTTTATCAAGGCAAATGCAAGGATTTACTTTTCTAACAAGTATTTACATACAAGAGCAAAAAATGCTGTTGCTTTTTTTTTTTTTTTTTTTTTTTGTAATTTAGAAACTTTCATAAATATTCATCAGTTTAGCTGAAACAACAGCAAGTTATGGGAGACATGAAGTGATATAATTTAATGTCTAATAAACGAAAGTTAACAAGTGTGTTAACAAGTGTAGGATCTTTTTTTAGTCGTCTGACCTTCCGAAAAATTAATCCATACTTTCAGATATCATAACTTGCGATGTTTTTACGCGCAGACATTTGTAATGCATCTTATGTTCTTGACTTGAAAAATGCAGTCGTATCCATAATAAAAGGCGCACATAGAATTGCACCAAACACACTAAACGCAAGTTAGAAATCAGAGGAGCCTGTGAAAATCCTGGCATTGAGGGTGTTTGGAAAATTTTGGACTTACTCTCAATCAATCACCATCCAAATACAGAAATAATAATAATAATAATAATAATAATAATAATAATAATAATAATAATAATAATAATAATAATAATAAAATCGATATCTCAAAAATGTGGCACATGGGAACATCAACAATCCTTCTGGTAATTGGAGCCTTCGGATTGTTTGGAAAAGATTCTAGTAGACTCACTGAAGTGATTCCTGGAAGTCAATGCCTTAAAGAAATACAAAACATTGTTCTCACGAGTACAGCCCACACTTTACAAAGGGCTGTATCAATGTAAAATATGCTTTGTGTGTGTGTTTTTTTTTCTTTAATTGGTCAGCTGAAAATGTCATGATGCCATTTCTAACCTTAGGTGTCTAAAAATTTTCCAGCCTACAATCCCGTTCACAAAAACGAAAGATTGCATTTCTATGGTAAGATTTCAGACGAACTACCATTTCTTTGTTCCACCATTTCTTTGTTTCGCCAATTCCAAATTTAGTGGCAAAGATCAGCCATGCCCCGATACTGTATCGACCCCCCCACACACCCAATTCATTTCCTATTCCATTGGTAAGAATTCCACTCGAACAGCTTCTTCTCACAAATCGCTACCTTGTGAAATCAACGCGTAAGAGTTAAACGTTATCTTCCACACATATTCCTATAAACTCTGCTTCTTACTTCTTATTCTGTAACCCCTCTAGCTCGTGTGGCTCTTGTGTTTTGTACATGATGAACATTATTGAAAAATATAATAGGTAAATATATTGTTATTATTATTAGTAGTATTAGGTTGGTGCAAAAATAATGACGTCATAATGTCGTTTTTTGACGTATTTTATAACGTCAAAAAACGACATTGTTACGTCATTATTTTTGCACCAAATTAATAGTACTAGTATTATAATTTTCGTTACTGTAAAAGCAATTATTATAAAATTAAACAAACGTGACATTCGTTAATGGCATAATTATAAATTCAATGTAACAATAGCCAAGCAAAATATACGAAATTGAACAGTGTAGTCTTACTTTCCTAAACTCCATCCATCTTTCTACTACGGAAGACAAGAGGCCCAACATTTATTGAAGGGCCTGTCTGTTGAGTATCATGTAGCAATAGGAATGGCAAAAATGAAAAAAAAAAGAATATTGCAAGAACGAGTCACGTCTATTTCCAATTCTCTATGTAGGTTTCGCAGCTTGGTTTCCCCGAAGATTTTTCTTTTGGAAGTGACGCAAGATTTTATCAATGTTATTTTTTTTCTTTTTGTTGTGGAAATGTGTACACTTTTCTGCAACTCACCAATTGAATATAACATTATTTATACAGGCAAATAAAATACATTGATACTGGAACAGGTTATCTACGATACATACATTATACACACACACAGATATATATATATATATATATATATATATATATATATATATATACATATGCTTCATACGAGACGCAATCGTCGGACTGACGATTGCCTCCAGCATGAAACAGACTGTCGCCTTTGAGTGTTGACTTCAATGTTCACTTAAATCTTGTGCATGAAAACATTCAAACAATGAATGAAAATATATTTTGATATATTTTTAAACGATTAAATGTGGATTTTGCAAGTAAATCTATACCTGGAATCGGTTGAAATGAGGATGACCTGAGGAGGTTGATGCGAATAACGTAGAAATCCAAGCGAGATAATTTGGATTTTGCTAACATACTAGAAATAACCGACGTCTGTTTTCTTTTTCATGGGATTTGGTACAGAGAATTACTTAGATTAAAATGAATTTGTACCTTGAATTGTCTAAGTTTAAACTTGCGAATTAACAGGGTTTAACCAGAATTATAAAATGAAACAGTGATTAGCCATAAATCAACAGCACTTACCGTTGATATCAACCAGTCTAACTCAGACTGATGCAGAGGCTAAAATTTCATACTAGAAACGGTATTTTTCAATCCAATTCACCTGCTATGATTATATATTCGCGAAAATCTCATTGGCTGACCCTCTTATGTGAGGTTTTTTTTATCATTTCACACTAAGTGAAATGATAATACGACTAATACGCAAAAGGTTACTGGGGGGTCGAAGAGAACGAGAAAATTTATATTGAGAATAAAATACTATAAAAGAACAAATTTCTGGAAGACAGAAGATTGGAGGAGGTTTCCCTTAAATATTTCAAGATCGTAGTTGGCAGGGAAGCACAACAGCGGAAAGATTTCCATAGTGCGAGAAAAGAAATTATTAGAATAGAAGTTATAGTTAAATCGAGCTATTTACACAGTAAAACGGTGAGACAAAGAAGTAGTACGTTTAAATTCATGTCGTCGAAGTACCAAGGTAGAGAACTCATTAAAGCAACTACCCTAAAATTTTTTATAGAAAGGTAAGAAGGAATCCACATGAAATTAATATGCCAAACTTAGGACTGATAACATTACAGACCAGTCTTTGGATTTTGTCGAGAATCTTGAAACATACAGCTGAAGCACCAGACCTAATATGGCAGCAATATACAATGAACGAACGACAGATTTTGTAAAGATGCAAGATAGTTTCTGTCAAGAAAGATTGTCTGGCACGTCACAGTGTACCAACAATCCTAGCAGAAGACCTAGGAATGGATTCAATATAATCGTTCCATTTTATTTCAGCAAAAGACCTGAGACAAAGAAGCTGTAATGAGATGCTCTTAAGTGGATGATATCACCAGAAAGGACTGTTACAGGGACGTTTAAAAATCAAATAGAAACTTGAAACCTGAAAAGAAAGTATTATTTATATATCCGACTGACTTTTACAAGAAAAGTTAAGTCGAAAGGCAGGAATAATCAAGAGAAATAAACCAGTCCGATGCTGCCAAACAAACATGCGAACAGGAAACATCGAAATGTAAACAAGAGCATTTTATATCACCATCCGCATTGTTAACCATTCTGCTTCGCCTATCTAGATACTTCTTCGGGATAATTTCATAATCTGAAAATAATTCCTCAAACGAAGAGTTTTTTTTTTTTTTTTTTTTGTCTGCTTTTTTTTAACGATTGGTGAAATGAATAATGAGTTTGAGACCAAATCCGACTGCAGAACCTGAAACCGAAGATCCCTATTTTGAATTGTTGAACCGACTAACAATAACCAAAATGAGTCATTGTTGCTGCTGCTGCTGTTATTGTTGTGCTATTTTGTGAAAATTTACTAAGTGATGAATGGGTTTTAGGTAGAACCATACACTGAGGAAATCTGAATATCGACGATTCAATTTTACGTCAGTATTTCTACAAGAAAATGTCGGTTGTTTGTTTTGTAAGTCGCTTCCGTCTTTACTTTTCTTGTACCGCGATCGATTCTTTTTCTGAGAGTGGTTCAACCACATTCGCAAGATTTTCACGGACCAAAAACAAACACAAGGACGGTGTTAGACGCCCAGATAGGCAATTTCTCCAGCCCAAAGCCTATCGAGTCGAGAGAGTGAGGTCCTGTAAAGCTGAACTTTTTCAATTACAATTACTAAGGTAATTGATTATTCAAAATTTGATGAACTTTAGCGATATTCAAAATAGTATTATTATCACATTATAATTCTGCTTGTTCCTTAGTTAATTACAGCGTACATTACGACCTGACATTACTTCGTAAATAATAGACTATTCCGTTTTTGATCGCGGGGAAAGGCGCAAAGAAATACCAGGGAACGCTGTTTGGTTTCAGCAATAAAAACAAAGAACGAAAGTAGAGGTGACATCATTTTCATGCATATAACGTCTGCTTCAATGGAATGGAAGAAGGTGTCAATTTCATTTTTTTTTTACTTTCTGCACTCTTACTTCTTCAAATAATCACCCGCATTTTTTGCTATTGCAATATTTTCTTAAAATTGTTAAACTCTAATATTTTGCGATTAAATAATTGAATTTATGTGGGTATATTATCGTCGTGGAATTTTCAAGGAAATTAATCAAGAAATCTTTCATGAAATTCAAATAAGAAAATCTTGAAATCTTCATTGGTATTTTAGTTATTATTATTATTATTTGTAGTAGTAGTAGTAGTAGTAGTAGTAGTAATAGTAGTAGTAATAGTAACAGTAACGTGCAGACAGTTCGCATTTGTTTTTCTTTTTACATTAGTTTCTCCAACAGGTCAAAGACAGTACAAATGAAAATATTTAAAATTAACAAGGTTTTAATTTCACTGAAACAGACCTAAAACGCATGAGAGCATTATCGAACTTTCTTTCTTTCTTTCAATGTTTGCTTGTTTCTTTCTTTATTTGAATGTTTGCTTGTTTCTTTCTTTCTTTCTTTCTTTCTTTCTTTCTTTCTTTCTTTCTTTCAATGTTTGCTTGTTTCTTTCTTTATTTGAATGTTTGCTTGTTTCTTTCTTTCTTTCTTTCTTTCTTTCTTTCTTTCTTTCTTATGTATGTACGTATGTACATCCGTACGGATGCTTTCAGTTTTTAATTTAGTCATTCTTTTCTTTGTTGTCTCGAGTATATTTTTCTTCTGTCTTTCCTCGTAAACAAAAGGCAATGGTTTATTATTCATCATAGATAACGACAGAACGTGAAATAAACAGCCGATGACATCCAAGCTGTTAAATGATCTAACTCACGGGCTAATGTACTAAATATAACAAGCATTATATTAGGTTGGTGCAAAAATAATTTCGTTTTCTCACATAGTAACATATGTTAGAAAACGAAATTATTTTTGCACCAACCTAATACTATTCTTATATAGTATCATTTTGTTATTTCCTTTAGTTTCTGTTATATACTCATTTTCTTCCGGCTCCCAACCAGAAACATGGCACCATGATCATTTCCCTTGAGGATTTTTGTAGAAACAAGACCACACAACTTTTAACAGATTAAGCCCTCCATAAGGCGTGAACTGTAATAGAAAATACAATTTTTACTATTCTTTAATGCATGGGTTACCAGGAATTCTTTCAATGGGTTTATCGGAAATTTTTTTAGTTAAACCGAGGGCTCCAAATTCAACTGGAATTATTGATATCCTCATGGGCCATATTTTGAGATTTCTACTTAAAGAGTTTTGTATTTTGATAGTTTTCTCTTTTATTTCTTCTTTTATTTTCATTTATTTTTTTGAGGATCTTTTATTTAATTTTATGTATTCATTTATTTTTTGAAGATCTTCCAAGATACATTAAAGTCTGTAGGAACTGGCATGTTAATAAGAAAGCACATTCTATTTCAGTTATCTTTGAACTGGATGTCTAGCAGATTAGTTTGGTTGTTCTGCCTGTGTGTATTGTAAGGACCCATGAAATGCTTACTGGCCATATAACAGGGTAGTGTTCTAGGTGGTATTCATACCAGTTTCTTGCAGTTCCCTTCTCATAAATGTTGCAAATTTTCCATTGTAGATATTGGCCCATTCCGTTATGCCGAATTTTATATTCAGCCGACACTCATACCGTGCAATCCGATACGAGATGCTCAATTGTTTCTGTTTATTTTTATTATTGTTGTTGTTGTTGTTATGTAACCTGCTTTTTATCCTGTAGAGCCGGATCCAATCAATGGTCCTTAGGCCCTATAGAAGAATTGTCATTTAATTGACAGCACTTTTCCTAGTATATGGGATGTTCCTAGTAGTTTGATTTTCTGGGCAGCTTGTATGTTGATGTTACTTGGGACACTGTTAGTAAAATTGTCCATTCCTTTTCTCACTAGGCCAAGAGTTCTGATTACTATTGGTACTGTCTCAGTCTTCATTCCTCACATCCTGTTAATCTCGACCTCCAGCTTCTTGTGTATGGACAATTTCTCGAGAATTTTCATGAAGGCGTTTTTCGCAGATGTTACTGATATCATTTCTGAGTTTCTTGTCTTTTATGATAATATTTTTTTGCGTTTATTTCCCTGTCAGTTTGAATTGGCATGTCCCAGATGATAGTTACATCGTTATTTTGGGGTAACTGTTCTCATACCATTTCTCAGTTGATTCGTTTTTGTGTTTCTTGCATATCTTATGGTGTACATGTGTGGCTACTTTGTTATGTCTGTGAATATATTCATTTTTGCTTGTTCCGGACATCCGTATATAATATGGTCAATAGTTTTATCATTTTTTCCGCAGATGCTGCATTTTGGGTCAGTTCCGTCATTGGTTATGTGAGAGTGATAGGATCTGGTTATCTGCAATAATTAGCCCTTCTCTTTCAGTTTTCATCCTGGTCCTCCTCAGCCATTGATGTGTTTTTCTGTCGGTCCACATCTGCTTCTTTCGTTCTTTTATGTATGCCTTGTCCTCCCAGTTGTTTTTTTTTTCTTTCTTTTTTGTAATGTCATTTGGCCAAGTTGTTTTGCTTTTTGTTTTACTCGTTTGGCGTATTGTTCGCTTCGTATTTTTTTTTTTTTTTTGGAAGGATTTCAGGTCTATTAAGCTGTTTCTTGAAGTGTGTTGTTGAAGGACTGGATTTGATGTTTTACTATTTGTAGGAGAATGTCATTGGTTTTGGTGAGGTAGTCTTCCAATCCGATTGTTGAAGATTTTAGATTTAGTTCAGGTTGGATTAGAGCACGGCCTCTAAAAGCTCTTGATACTTACATCTAATCGACATCTGATTTCGGGTGGCGCATCTTCATTAGGTTGTTTCAGTAATATTGATGTCCGTCAATTTTTTTCAATCTATGTGTGTGTCGTTCCTGTTGTTGCTTGATCCATGTAGCTCTTTTATTGTGCATTTTGCAGTTTTCCCACATCTTACACCAGAACTCTTCGACTTTTTGGATGTTAGGTGGGTCATTTATCTCTAGGTTATTTTCCCAAGTTCTTGGTATATTTTCTTGGTATCCTCTTTGAATATCTTGTTTTGCCAGAAGAATCTGCTTCTTTTTTTTCATGAGGCCTGATTTTCTATTCCTTCGCTTGAATTCGTCTTGTTGGGTTGAGTTTGTTCCAGTTGCAGACTTTTCGATCCCAGTCTGGTTCCTTACTGGGGATCGCGGTCCTTGATGACCCGTGTGACGACCGATACAGTTTATCAATATTTTTCTTTGCCTCAGCATTATACTTAGTTTGTATTTACCCATACCTGGAGGCTGGTTCTTTCCGGGTCCAGCCCAGGGACCTAAGGTTAGAAATGGCATCATGACACTTTCCACTGACAAAAAAAAAAAAAAAGATTACATAGATAAATCCCTTCGTAAAGTGTGGGCTGTACTTGTCAGAACAATTTTTTGTATCTCCTTGAGGCATGGACTAGGAATCCCTTCAATTAATCTATTGCAATATTTTCCAACGAGTCTTAGGGCTCCAACTACAACAGGGATTGTTGATGTTCCCATATGCCACATTTTTGAGATTTCTATTTCAAGGTCCTTGTATTTTGACAGCTTTTTGAATATCTTCAAAGATACATTGCAGTCTGCATGGACTGCCATATCAATAAAGAGGTACTTTTTTTGTTTGTGGTCTTTAATAACAATATCTGGGCGGTTGGCTTTGATTGTTCTGTCAGTGTGTATTGTGTAGTCCCATAGAATTGTTACAGGTCCTATCTCCGTAACCGGGTCTGGGTGGTGTTGGTACCAGTTTCTTTCAGTTTCTTTCCCGTAGAAGTTGCATATTTTCCAGTGCAGATATTGGCCCACTCTGTCATGTCGGGTTTTATATTCAGTGGGTGCCAACATCGTGCAACCTGATACAAGATGATCAATCGTTTCTGGATATTTATCACAAAATCTGAATTTTGGGCTGACACAATATTTTAGTATATGTGCTTGATAATTCCTAGTTAGCAAGCATTTGTCCTGTGCACAAGGATAAAACCTTCAGTTTCAGCTTTCAATCCTGCACTACGTAGCCACTGATGGATACGGGTTATGTCTACGTCAGCTTGTTTGGTACGGGCAGAGTATTGGCCATGAAGCGGTTTATCTTGCCATCGCTTCTGTATCTGGTCGGTTGCATTCGTCTTTGCTGTCTTTTTTAAGTATTAGGTTGGTGCAAAATAATGACGTAATAATATCGTTTTTTGACGTTAAAAATACGCCAAAAAACGACATTATTACGTCATTATTTTTGCACCAACCTAATATTTTGCAGTTTCAGCCGGTGTATTGAGCTTTCTTTATCATAGGTTTCCTTTTTCTTTCGAATTTCTGTAAAGCCTTGTCGTTGCTCAAATATTCGTACAGATTTACCAAAAGTCAACCAAATACACAAATATTTTCTTTTTTTCTTCTTTTAGAGAATCAACGAATATTTCGTGGTTACGATTTCCGCATCTCCTCCACTCGTAACAACAAAATAGATATTTTTCAATAAATTTTTTTCTCCGGAAATATCTTCTGATTGGATAAAACGCGGATATATGAAACCACGTTTTGTAATTCCGCGGAAAGGTAGGACCTGCGTATTTATTTTGTATGTGTGTATTGGGGCGGGGGGTTCAATGGCTTATTATGACGTAACATATTTTTCTTCTGTGATCTCTCAACACTGTCAGCCTTTAACGTAAGGTCTATTTTTGGGTGTGTCTAAAGTAACGAATTACCCAGTGAGTTTTAGACCCGTATATTGTCGATATTAATCAAAATTCTTTAGTTATCTTTATCACAGCGCAGACAGATTTGTATAATTCGTTGTCTTGAACATTTATATTTATTATTTTTTTATCATTCAATTTCACGCAGTCTCTGTAAAGCGTGATTTTATTGTAAAATACAAGCAGTAGCATATATGTTGAAATTGACGAGGAGCTATATATATACTGCGGCATGGTAGATTTTCAAAGTTAAAAAAAATGTAGTAAGCTGAACATACGATAGGATACAGTTCTTTCGAGTCACACAGTAAATATGTAAATGTGCTTTATGAGTAGACATTCTAAACGAACGTATAGGACAAATAATTATGTTGCAATAAATTAAAAAAATCGGCTCTAATTATGCATTTCATCGATATATAAGTCAAACAATCATAGCAGAACCAAGGTTAATTTTTTTTTAAATTATAATACACGTAATGTAGCGAGTAAGCGACATGCTTATTGGGGGAGTGAAGAAAATAACTACAATCAGCACTTTTATTTCGTACACACTTGAATATCCTTTCCTTCTGTCTTTCTTTATTCACACACACACGCATATATATATATATATATATATATATATATATATATATATATATATATATATATATATATATATATATATATATATTAGGTTGGTGCAAAAATAATAACGTAATAATGTCGTTTTTGACGTATTTTTTAACGTCAAAAAACGACATTATTATGTCATTATTTTTTCACCAACCTAATATATATATATATATATATATATATATATATATATATATATATATATATATATATATATATAAGGTTCAACATTCCATGGAATATAAGTGTTTGAGCCTTTTATATTATATTCTTTCTCTGTCCTGGGCATTGAGTTCTACCTGGATTCTATCCTCTTGGGAATTTATATATATATATATATATATATATATATATATATTTCTTAAAGACATTTTTATGTTTAACGTTCTTTTTATAGATACAAGTATTTAAGTAAATGCTCTGTTTATAATAAACGGTATTAAATAACATTTACCGGCCTGAATGTCCGAGAAATTTTCATAGAAAATATTCGTTCTTTGACAGGATTCGAACCTGCATCCTATACGGAACCGTCATTGCAGGTTCGAATCCTGTCGAAGGACGAATATTTTCTATGAAAATTTCTCGGACATTCAGGCCGGTAAATGTTATTTAATACTGTTTATTATAAACAGAGCATTTACTTAAATACTTGTATCTATAAAAAGAACATTAAACATAAAAATGTCTTTAATAAATAAATTGTCGGACTTTGTCCATTTTTCGTAATATATATATGTATGTATGTATGTGTGTGTGTGTATATTGACCACTAATATTCTCAATATATATATTTTTCCCTGAAAGGGTTTTGTGTATATAAAAAAACTGTCATAGTTCACTAACATCTGTTTTTTTTTTGACGACGTCATAAAGGTTTTTTTTTAAATAAAAAAATAAATAAATCTCCATAGACACTTAACCAGATTACACGATGTCATCATCCGCTTTGAATTTAGACACCCCAACCTTACCCTGACTTGACCTCTTTGAATGTAACTGAGATATTGATACAAATTATTAATCTTTACGCCACTTTTCTTTAAATAATTGCTCTAGCCGTTACCGTAGTAATTTTAATTTTAATAATGAATATGCTTATAAAACGCGTAAATTTCAAGAATTATTTATTCAAAAAAAAAAAAAATTCGCTTGAAGATGGTACAGGGCTTGGTACTTAATTCAATTTAATATAAATTATTATATTGAAGTTTTCGGCTCTTGTTTTGAAACATGAGAACTCTTATGTAGCGATGGAATCATATTTTTAAATAAATACTTATATTTAGGCTCTTTTGTATCGAGCACTGTTTTTTTTTAAATAACAAAAATACTAAAGAACTTTGGATTATATACCTAACGAGTTCTTTCCTATTTTCTATATATTTTCACTCTCTCTCTCTCTCTCTCTCTCACACACACACACACACATATATATATATATAGGTGTGTGTGTGTGCGTGTGTTTGTGTGCATGTGTGTGTGTGCGGGTGGGGTGCATGAATTATATTGCTATACAATAATTTAGTGTTATCTACTAAAATCTGCTGTATTTTAATATTTTAGCTCCTTGCGATATGTTCATCTAGTATGCGCGTGAATTTCATTAAAATTTGACAAATGATAAGTCAACCTACGAGAGAATGTAGTGCCTATGTAACCAAAGTAATAATTTTAAGAATTTAACGTTGATTGTTAGTCTCGAGATACATTGTCCCAACAATATTTTTTGATAGGGTAAATTTATTGTGGATATTCATATTTTAAATAGACGTCCCATCATTATTTTAGTGCGTATTATGAATATCTGCTAGCGTATTCGAGAAATATTCATAATGTACTAGAGAGAATCATACACAACATTAATATGATAGACTTCAGTAGTGAATAAACAATAATTTTACACTATTTACATTATTCGGACTATTGTCCTCATCTTTGTCGCTATATTTATTACAACGTTTCGGCTGTTGTACACTCAGGCCTTCTTCAGGTGGTTTGAATGTCGAACATAATATTTTATTTTGCTCACTTGGGTAGACTGTCCTAGTTCCACGTACCATGTTTTTAATGGATGTCAGTTATCAGTTATCTCCTGTTAATTTTCCCTCTGAAAGTTCTCCACTGGGAATTAAGCAGGAGATAACTGATAACTGACATCCATTAAACATGGCACGTGGAACTAGAACAGTCTACCCCAGTGAGCGAAATAAAGGGCTCAGTTCGACATTCCAACCACCTGAAGAAGGCCGGAGCGTACAACGGCCGAAACGTTGTAATAAATATGGCGACAAAGATGAGGACAATAGTCCGAATGATGTAAATAGTGTACATAATACCTCATCTCAGAAATATAGACAGATACTAAACAAAAATTGTATGTATGGAATTATGAGTCTCGTATAATAAAGATTTAGTAAGAAAATTAATAAATACATTTTCTTGTATATATCATTAGTTCCAAACCTTTTTATTGCTACATTTATTAACTTTATTATTTTAAGTTGAGAAATTTCACAAGACTAACTTCGAAAGAGAGAAGGAAAAATTGTCACAATAATTATCTAAGTGAAGTGAGCATTTTCTCACAGAAAATCAACGGCATTTCTGCTTTTTAATTGACTACTGGTAACTATTGACACCACGTGGACGCTTCATTATCGTTCTATGATAAGGTTAATTGCGAGAATGACAGCTTACATAGAGGAAATATTCGGAATTTATTGACCGTACTATTATCGTTTCAGTCGGTTGAATTTAATAAATTTGTAAACATTTTTCAGGAAATTTGACACATTAAATTCAATAAGGGCTATCTCTCCCCAATATTGATGGGGGGGAAGGTGGTTCCTTCCTAACGTTTAACAGGAAGTAGTGAGAGAAACAGCGCATGCGCACTCTAACAAGCTTGTGTAAATGCATAGCATAACAGCGTTTAGGAGAGATAGCAAAAAGACATAATTTACTAAGAGGTATAAAGGACTGGAAATTGTGGAGAGACATGACCACCAACGTCGGAAAGAGACACAACAAATAGAAGAAAAAGAGTATATATTATTTGACATCCTTTTATCGATCTGCCCGATTATATTTCTATTGATATTTTGTTTGCAATACATTCATGGTGTTGACTTTAATCCACTTTTACTGGTATCGTCTATGGAAGTACTTAGATAAATTAATTGCGAGGAAGTGTTCTTTATGATCGCTGAGAGCGGTGGCATATCTAGGATATGGCAAGTCGGGCACGTGACGTTGGCGCCACTTGGCCGGTGGACGGACGCCATTTCGCCACTGAACAAATAATTTGTAAGTTAACGCACTACAATTCCTCTAAAATCTATTGAGGGTACTGTTCGGATTCGAGGAAGAAAAGGCAGCTATGGCAAGATTAAAATTTTTATTAAGTTTCAGAGTTTAGGATACAAATGTAGTTCATAATAGTTTGATTCATTTTTATTCAAAGTGTGGATTGAATGCAAAAATGTACAAAAAATAACTAACAACCAATGGTAATGAATTTTATCCTTGTCTTTTTCAATTTTTTTTTTAAAGTTTTGGGCTATGCTTACAGTATACATATGCTCCTTTTGTTCAATTAAAGTTGTCCAAGTGTTTAATGGTGCATAATTTTTATTTGGTTCTTTCAGCATATTTATCCATTGTTGGCATTCTTAATTTTTTAAAAAAAGATGTCCGGACAGAAAGGATATATTTATTCATTTTTTTTTTCTTTGGATTGTTTTATAGAGATGCCATTTTAATACTACTTTTCATTGTAATAAATAGATACAATATAGCCCGGATATAAGAGACACGGACATAAGAGAAACCCGCATATAAGATATATATTTCTCTGGTCCCAAATTAGAGCCATACTTACCTAAACAAAATAGACCAAACCCGGATATAAGAGAAACCCGGATATAAGAGACTTAATCTCCAGTCCCGACAACTATCTTATATCCGGGTTACAGTGTATTGTCTCTTTTGTATTTTTGTGATTTTATGTGGACAAGTACAAGCGTGTATATATATAAATATATATATATATATATATATATATATATATATATATATATATATATATATATATATATATACGCACGCACACACACACACACACAGTATGACTCCTCACACATGTTCGGTATTGAGGGTACTGTTCGGATTCAAGGAACAAAAGGCTGCTGTTGCAAGCTTAAAATTTTTTATTAAGTTTTAGAGTTTAGGATACAAAAGGTAATTTGTAAATAATTAGTATATTACAATAAAAATTACGAAAATAAAAATATCAAAAATGATTTTAATGAATTAAATTAATTCTAGCATTAAATGAATCCTGGAACCACTATTATAATACAGGTATAATACTTACTGTATAGGTACCTTTTCAGTACCCTGTATAATAAATAAATGATAGTCTCCTTGAAGACTTGACTTGTATCGGTTTTCACCCTGGCCGGGTTAAACCGGCTTCCTCCCGAGCAAGTAGAGCATCACGGACTATCACTGTCCCCGCTCGCTGATCCTGAGCCAATTCACACGAATGTCCAACCCTCCTCAACGTGGCAGGGCGGTGGCAACGTGGTAGTGCCAGGACTATGCCGTCTGGAACTTCGGTTCCTGGTAGGGCCACCCAAGGCGGATTGGTCTGGCACCCAATGGTATTAGGGCCGCAACCCGGCTAAAGGGGCTTTGGTTAAAATCCAGGAGGTGTCTGTTCCGGCAACCGGCGTCCTCGTGTCGCTCTGTCAATGCGTCTGTGGAAAATCCGTGGCAAACAGGGCGCTTTTTCCCTTTCCCTCGGGTAGGACATAATCAAATCCCAATGAATCTTCCTTTATGAGCGATACAACTAAGCTCCTTGCTGAAAACGCATAATTTATTAAATACATTAATGGTCTTGACTAATTTCGAGAGGTGCGCAATTTTATTGGCTTATCATAGGCGCCACTTTCTTTAGATATGACTCCAGTGGAAAGTATCATAGCAACTTACTATCTCACACTGGTAATTATACTCTTAGAATCTAAGATAATCGTTCAGTATAAATTAAAGAAATTACACTTGATTGGAAATAATTTTCTAACAATACTGGTAGCGATAATTGGAGAAAAAGAAAAACCTTTGAAGCGTAGTCTCCTGTCTTCCGACATTTAACTCCTATTTCAGTTGAAATTTGTAAAATGATATGCTACTTGTAAATACAGTAAAAGAGCCCAAACATTACATCCCATTCATCGTTATTCTTTTCACTTCGATCAGCTAATTTTCTAAAAGCCTGTTTCCTAATTATCCATAGTTAATTCTTTTTAATCCTAAACATTATTAGGCTACTTTGGATGCTGCATACAAACGAAAGCTGACCAAGCGTAACAATGTATACACAACTGTAGGATAGTGCGATTCGATTTGAATTTAGTTTCTTTCTCCTTGACTGGTTGCCACCCAAGGCTATAGAACCCAGTCTGGACTGATAATTTATACATAACTACGAGAGAAGAAGTGGATTATTCATATATCTTGAAAAAAATACAATAAAGTTACTCATTTTAAATTTACCCTTTGCCGTCTTCAAACGTGTATATCAATCAATAACTAACTTAAATCATATCACTTCAGATCTTGTTGAGATCATGGTTTTCTACATCTTCCTTTACTTCATTACCTGTAGACTTCCTATGCCCTGATTTTTAGTGAAAATTTTCTGTTGTTTTTTTTTTCTTTTAATCAACGCACCCAGACAATGTGATATAGCCACTAAAACAAAAGGAGGGGGTGCTACTGCAAGTGGAAGAGACCAAAAAGACTTAAGAGGAAACTGGAAACCCGATTCTAAACAGAAACAAAAGATACCCCTCTAGGCCTGTTCAAACGACCGATGAAAAGTCTGAACCGGACGATATCCGAACGGATTCTTAACTGTTTTAAATTCAGACTGATAGCGATTCAAAGCTAGAAAAAACAATCTGTCGATCTATTTTGCTCATAACTAGGAAATCGGGGAAGAGTCTGAACCGGACGATATCCGAACGGATTCTCTACTGTTTTAAATTCAGACTGATAGCGACTCAAAGCTAGAAAGCCCAATCAGTCGATCTATTTTACTCATAACTAGAAAATATCGATGGATTTATGCTAATATCCTGAAGTGAACCCAACACCTTTCGCCCAGAATTTGAACCCAGTGTTACGGATTCTATTTTCCTGCCGAAATCTGATAGGAAATCCTTAATCAACAACTAGCCCAATGGCTGAACTAGACATAACAACAACCATCAATCATCATAATATCAGAAATAAACAGGTGTAATAACTAAAAAATAATTAGTCTAATGCGACTAGAGTCGATAATTAGCTATTATGATTTCGCTGTTATTATCATGAATGCATTTTATTCTTTTAAATAGAGAACTGCAATCCTGAAGAAGCACTAAATATCATAATTGCTTAGATATTATTTTTGTCTCTTTTCAGCCTGAAAACACAGTGCCCTTTAACTGGCTGATGCATTACACATGTCTGGGTAATGTAATATGTCGCTTCTCAATTGTTTTTTTTTTTTTTTTTTGACAACGATTTCTTAATTGTATTCCTATTCAAAAACGGCATTTAAAAATACAATTGTTAAAAGAATATTCAAATATGTTTTCTTTAATTCTTGATGCAAAAATCAATCGATATTAGGTTCAAACTTTTTTTGGTTAAAAAAGTAAAGAGAAGACAGTCAAATGAAAGCTGTTTTCAAATGAGTGTTCTTGAAATAATAAAAAATGAAAAGACATTGTCTGGATAATTTTTCAATTAAAATGGAGGAAATGGCGGCAAAAAAATGCCTGGAGGCATATATGAAGCAGTGGAAACTGCAAATACATAAATTCGACTTTAGAAATAGTTTCTTAAAAGCAGTAGAGATGCAAAACTTTATATGGAAAAGAATATAACTTTTGCGCATTCTTCAACTATATGGGAAAAAGAAATAAGCAAATCAAATATTCATGTTGCTAGTAATAAAACAACCGGAAATTTTCTTACTCTATTGGCTTCGTCAAAGACCCGTGAGGTGATGCTGTTTATGTTCCACAATATGACATTTCTCTCCTCTTGCACTTTTCTCTCTTGCTATAAGATGTAGCAGAGCGTGCGAAAAAGACGCCCCCGCTGGTGTTCATTTGTTTCCCCAGTCCACCATCGATTGAACTCTCTGCACTTTCCAATGCATGGCGTTCGCACGTAACTACGAAAAAACTCCGCCTATAAAGTAAACCAACGTTTTCTCTGGTCGTTCTCACTCAATGCAAGTCAGATTTGAACTCGACCATGCTCATCAGGCTTTTCCCGAACTTACATCTGTACCAGAAAAAGAAACCCTGTTCCACTTTCCAACGCATAACGTTCGCACGTGTTCTGCCGAAACTCCAACGAGACAATTTTTACATTAATCGCTGGCTTAAACTTGACTATTATAACTTGCCCATGGAGTAAGTACGACCTTTCTTTGGTTGTTCCAACTCAACGCAAGTCTCACTTGAGCCCGGCCATTCTGACGATGTTTATTCTTACTTACCCTGACGTCTGGCCCAGAAAAAGAAAACGGATATAACCAAGAGAGATTGAGATCTTTGTTTCTCTACAGTTTATATTTAAAAAAGAAAAAGAATAAACGGTCCGTGGTAGAAATCCATAGTGTTGTATGCGTCTTTAATTGCTTACATGTGGACACGTAAACACTTACAAGACACCAACACCTACAAACATTAAATTCCATAACTGAATTAATCTTCAGTTCTTGTTAAGGACAAATGTATGAAGAATTCAGGTGATTCTGTGGATACAATTTCCAATATGAAAATTAATTACTTCAATTATTTGTGCATTCGACATTGAATTTACGGAGAAGCAATAACAAAAATGAAATTCTTTATTTACACGTAAATTGATCACATAATGTATGCCAAATCAGATACGATCAGGAAAATGCTGGATATCATGATAAATTATCAAGATTACTTGACTCTATATGAAAGAAACGCTATTTCCAACAAAATTATCCATATGTATACAATATCAAAATAACAGAGAGTTTTTGCAAAGCATACCCAAAATACAACACATCGTTTAAACCAACCTGTCTATTAGTTAGAAATATATGTGAAATATTTGACCAATCAGAGAAAAATAAACCCTATTTTCCTCACGCATACTTTCGGGAAAACTTATTATAAAATCCCTCAAATTTCAAGTTTCAGCATAAGAGAGCGTAATGTTCTCCAGGCCGTCAAAACACAAGATGTGCCTACAGAGGATTTTTTTTCCTTCACCTTCAACGTGTGCTGAAAGAAACAGGTGTCGGCTAAGTCAAATAAATCATCTCCAAAAAATAGAAGATACGGTCAGTGAATCTTCGCTGGCGATCATGTGCCGGTAACTTCAAGCAAATCATCTCAAACAACATCAGAGATGCTCAGTGTCTTCGCTGACTCTCATTCTTTTCTAAACTACAGATTTGATCTGTGAACCAACTACCCAAATACTTTAATAACTCAATTAAAGTATATTTTACTCCTCTTATGCCTTTTTTGAATTAATGTACATATGTTTGTAAATAAAAAGGACGTATTAAATAGACATACTCATATTTTCTTTATTTTTATTTCATTATTGTTTGGAATTCGCAAGTTAGTATAAATCTGATTCTAAACAATAACATTTTGAATTTGACAAAACAAACTATATCCAAATCCTAGGTACCACAATGGGAACGAAAATGGCACCTACATATGCCACCCTAACATTAGCTTACCTAGAGGAAACCCTACATGAACAGATAGAACAAATATATGGGGAACATATAAAAACCCACTTCACTAAATCGTGGAATCGATACTTAGATGATTGCTTCCTTTTCTGAAAATCCTTATGGGGCGATATTAACCAATTCTACACTCTATTTCAGAACTTATACCCCCAAATCAAATTCACTCAAGAATATAATTTAAACGAATTACCATTTTTAAATATACTCATTAGAGATAGAAACAACCACATAATCAGAGATATCTATCACAAACCTATAGGCATCCAACAATATCTTCATTTCAAGATCCATCAACGAAAAAGCTGTATGCTGTCTGGTGTCAGTCCCCTATTCCCTAGCACGGAGGCTTTGCAGTATATTGACCGACAAACAAAAAAATAAAACGCCTAGAAAAACTATACAGAACTCTAAAAACGTCTAATCCATAACGTTAATAAACAAAGGCTTTTGAACGAGCAGAAAAACACCTCTAGACCAACTATCAAATAAAAAAAAATAAAAAAACGTAACGTCGAACAAAACCCAATCATATGTCTCAACATTTTTTTAAAGCGTTTTACCCCAAGCAAGGCGGGAAGCCACTAGGACGCAAGGGGTTACAAAAGATTTGGAGTGATAGAGGAAAGGATGAGGAGAATGATAGATCAAGGCAACTGGAGATGTCGACTGACATTACATTTGAATAGTTGGACATTACAGCTCTCATGGAAACAGGAATAGGGAATAAAGTTCCACAGGCGAGAGGTGCAAGATATGAAGCTATTGGATTTGAAGAGACGGCTATATTTAATAGTTTCGACAGTGAAAGGGTGAGAGCGGGATGCCAGCCTCGTAGGGCGCTTGAATTCATGAATTCTGGGAACCAGCAAATGCAGCTCCTCGGAGCACTTACCATGAAAGTATTTGTAAAAAAGGAAGAGAGGGGCGACAGCGCGTCTGTGAGAGAGCGACTGTAGACGAGATGCCAGATCAGAGCCAGTTATATTGCATATCCGCCTCTTGATCTTATCAAGAACCCCGAGGCAGACAGAAGGGGCTCAAGACCATATATGGCAGCAATACTCCATGCAAGGGCGAATTGTTGATTTGTAGATCTGAAGGATCAATTCCGGGGAGAACATACAATAAAAACAATCCAGAACTATTTACAGAAATTACAAAAAATCTAGACTTATTTAACAAAGTGACAAAATGAAAAATATACTAAAAACAACCGAAATAATTAAAAGCAAACGCCAATCTAAAAATGAGATCTATGCACTCAAATGCTCAAAATGCAAGAAGTCCTATATAAGCATCAGCCAGGCACATAACAGAGTTGCTCTTCACAAAAGCAACATCATATTATCCGACAACAGAAAACCCTTTTGTATCGCAACACTTTTACAAATGCAATCAAGGCAAATTGAAAATTGTGCCAGTATACCAAACAGCTACTCTTTACTACAAATTCAGGAAAAAACTTCATCGACAAATTTAAACCAGCACTGAAAATATCATAGACCTTCAGGCATGATCCCACAGCATACACACATGATGGCAATATACATACAAATACGCACGTGCAAACAGGTATCCATGGAGAACAAAAAATATATACATACACTGGCAAAAACAGACTATGAACGGGTACACACACGAAGAATACGTGGGGTTGTATGTATATGTGTATATACTTATGTGTATATACATATGCATATATATGTATGCTGATTCCTTATTATAAGAGAGTATGTATATATATGGGGGAAATTTACATAAGCAGGCTAACAGTGATAGGAAGAAATCTCTCATCAACACATATATTATCACTACCTCTCATACCAAACCTAATGATTTTATTAACACTTAGGCAGAAATTCACTTTTGCCAACAGTCCAGAAAGGAGTTCAAGGCGCACTAACAAATTAAGAAAACGAATAAAACATTAAAAGAACATAAGGAAAACATTCCTTTTAAAAATCTATTCCTTTTATTTGCCTGAAGAAGGTTACTAGACCGGAAACACGTGTATCAGAAATATGAAAAGTAAACTATAATATATATACTAAAACAAATCCACATATAAACCAAAAACGTTTATCTTTTCTCTCTGTTTTAAATATACATTTTTCTCTCGTTGGAACAACTATAAACTTTTCCACACACACACACACACACACACGCACAGAAATAAAATCAATTTGTCCAGACAAAAGGAAAAGAGAGACGAATAAAGAAAGAAAAAGGAAAAAAATTATATTAAAAGAGAATATAAAAATAAAAAATTCAATATAAGACTTTAAAAAAATGGGGAGAAGAGAGAAAAAGCGAGAGAGAGAGAGAGAGGAGGAAGAGATATTTTCTAAGTATAATCGACAAACATTTTAATCATAATAACCCTCTACAAAAATTTTCAATAGAAAAACTCTATAAATCAATTATACCTGCACTAATAACATACACAATATCATTAACTCACACAACAAACTATTATTAAAAACATATTATGAAAATAACACGCCAGAAAACAAGACTCCTTGTAATTGTAGAACCGGAACTAACTCCCCAGTTCGAGGTATATGTAATTCGGAAAATGTGGTATACGAAGCTACCATTTTTCCGAAAGAAAATATCAATGATAAACAAGTATATATTTATATGGATATCCGCTGGGAGATGGAAACAGAGACTTTACAAATCACCGACATTCCTTCTCCAATGCTTCTATAAGATGCCGAACTGATGTATCCAAACATTATTGGAAACTGAAAGATGGAGGCCTCACCCCACAGATTAAGTCAGGTATCACCTGTCAGTCTCAGACTCCCAATAACTTACGGGACAGATGCAATCTATGCATACAGGAGAAAATTATAATGATTAAATATAAAAATGCTGACCAATTAAATCAAAGTACGAACTTATCTGCAACTTTAGACACAAATACAGATTTAAAATTCACTAAAAACATTGATTTTAAAGAATATACACTTGGTGTTGATTCTGTTTTATATGGTTACTAACATGTATGCTTATATGTATTCACATTTTTGCATATAATCATATTTTGATTTATATTATATATATTAAATTCTTGAAATTTGTTCTTTATTTATCTCTTCATTTATTTAATTATTTAATTAATTTATATATTATTTGATTTTTTTTTCGATGATTATTATTATTATTAATTTGAAATTGTGATGTTTATAATGCGATGATTTTTAGCTGGCAGAAATGACAGGACTACTACACATATTACTGTATCTTTTTTTTAAGTTTGGTCACCCCTCCCTTCCACCTGTACATTAATTTGTCCAACCCTTAAAAAAAATTAATTCTAGGTTAACCTATCGGCTCGTATTTAATTTTCCCTTTTCCTTTCTTTCCTTTTCTTCCACGATCACTTTCTCCTCCTCCTCTCTCTCTCTCTTTGTCCCCACCACTTCCACCCACTCGTTCTCTCTTCTTCAAATTTTGATTTTTCTTTCTTCCTCTTTTAATATATTTTTGTATGAAGAAATATAGTCTTAAGGTGTGCTATATTTGTGGGATAAAGTGCTCAGTATCAGAGATAGAGCGTGTGTAAAAGTGAACATTGAAGTCAACACTTAGAGGCGACAGTCTGTTTCATGCTAGACGCAATCTTCAGGCCACACCTATATATATATTATTCTGTAGACATCATAGTCTCACCACGCTAGTTCATGTGTATACCTCGAAATAATTGTGTCTTTCTCGCATTTTCTTAAACGATTCTTGGTGATCTGTAAGTTATATTTCGTAGATTTAATCAACTACTGACAGGTACCGATTCAAAATATATTCGAATCGTCTGAACTTTCATATTAGCAGAACCATCAAAGTTTCCGAAACATCGAAGCTACCCAACCTGCTTTTTAATTAATTACTTAAACTGTAAACTCTTTAAGTCTCGACAGATATCTACAATAGATAAACATTCGCAGTTTATTTAATTACGTGTCGTGTCTCTGGCGATAGACATTGGAAATTATTGCGTGTACCTAGTCTGTCTGTATAACTGCATTAGCCAATATGACTCCGGTTTCCCTGTCCGACAATTCTGTTATATAATTACTTATATTGAACTGCCGTGGAATGGGGTCGCATGAATGAAGAGAAATTTTGGGTTCGCAAAAGTGTCTACAACACTCAATTTCTTCAGTTTTATTAATGGAAACGGCAAGAGTTCGTTTCTCATACCATTACTTTTTCTAATATACAGCTCATCCTAATTTCAGTTGCTTATAACTTAAAATACTTTGTAATTTCACGAAGACATATTGTGAAATATTTATCTGTAACACCTCATGCAAGGCAATAAAGCCACTAAGACACAGGGAGTTCTAGAGTGTGGAAGGAACATTAATAACGAGCAGGAAGAGGAAAGAGTAATCAGGAAGTAACTCAAGAGCGATTAACATTGCATTTACATTTTTGAAGACTAAAGTTGGCCGGAAAGCAATCAGCCGGAAGGGAATTCCACAATTAAGAAGTGCGAGAAAAGAAACTGTTAGCATAGAACTTACGGCTACATCAAACATTGCATACATTGATGTAAATTTCACACCAGTCTAGTACTGTGCTTAAACTAAAAAAGTCTAGCGAAGAGCCCATCCGAACAATTACCATGAACTTATTACAGAATCGAACACTCACAGAACATATTGAGAGACGCGGGAAAATTTTGTATATGGGTTGTTGAAACATAAGCAAAGAAATATGGTAAGAGTCCAAGAGATTTACAGCAACGAAAGCCGGGAGTTTTGAAAGGCCGTGATCGTCCAACGCCTTCAGTGAGTGAATGGTGATAAAAAGTAACAATAGTTATTAGGTTGGTGCAAAAAAAAATGACGTAATAATGTCGTTTTTTGACGTTAAAAAATACGTCAAAAACGACATTATTACGTTATTATTTTTGCACCAACTTAATACAATGTAACAATCACTAATTAAAAAATAAGAATGGTTGGCAATGGTTCATTAATAAAATATTAAAAAAGTGAAGTTAATATTACAACTGTTAAAACTAGTAGCGTTTGTAAAATTCAGGGCCGGTGTTAGGTCTTTATAAAAAAAGAGATTCGGTATTTCTATAGAATAGTCCCCCTTCGCCAATATTAAAATGCAAGAACATCACAAATAAAAATAAAATCATTGAACATTATATGAAATTCCGGCACTTGGACGTGATATAATGTTTAGCAAGCTTGTCTCGCTGGAACCATTACAACTGAGTAGTAAGTTCGATCCTCACGGTGTGTCCCATACTTTCGGCTTTGTGCCACATCTAAGTTGCACTTAGAAAATCACCAGTGTAAAAAGTCATGTTACCAACAACAATTTGTGGTACATGGATGTTAGACTGGTTTGGAGTGATTGAAGAAAGTACTGATTTGGGGTTGTTGTTTTTTTTTTCCAATTTTTTCTATAAAATAAAGATCAGATTAATCATGAAGAGCCGTAAAAAAAAAATGAATGTTCGATGTTTACAATCTCCCAAAAATATTCATCATAGAAATTTTATTCAAAGAAAATTGATTAAGTTAAGATTCAATTCACTAATATTTTTAGCATACATTAGAAAGAAAATCTACTTCTTGAAAATTTGGTCAAGTTTACAGTCAACATGGAAGTGGGGTGGTACCATTTTGGAGAAACATCAAATTTTTTTTTTTTTGTAAAATCTGTTCCGAGAGAAAAAAAGTTAAGTTCTTTGTATGTTATGAGAGAAATTTCTTACTTGTAATGAAGGTGTTCCGTTACGAGTGGCTGTTGAATAAATTTTCTAAGAGGAAGATATGCGTCTTGAAGCATGTTTTGGTCGTTTTGCGTAGCGTTGCATAACGGAAGAAATTCCTGTCGGTTCAGGAATTGTTCTTTATGTTTTCTTTATCAATTTGAAGCGTTGATAAAAATGCCTGTTTTTGTATTTGGCATGTTTTTAAATTAATGTCATATATATTACATTTTACTTCAACAGCACACTTAAACTAATAAAGTAAAGTATAGTTCGTATATTTCATATTTTCCACACTTTTTGTTAACAACAAAACCAAATAATTAATAAAATATCTCTTTATTTAGAAGTATGGATCATTAACTGAGTTAATCGCATTTGGTACAACGGGAAATTTGACATTCGATATTTAACACTAAAATATAGATAAATAAAAGTTTATTTTCTTGTTTTTTCTGTTTTATATTAAAAAGAAACAATCACCAAATACTGTCTAAAATCAAGGAAATACCGACTTTCATCTATTCTTAATTTGTAATGTAAGTTTTAACATTAATCATATTCACCATTTTATATTGCAAAATCGCATTTCTTTTAGCTCAAATTGAATTTTTAATTGTCAAGTTTTTAAAAATCTCTAAAAAAAATTTAAAGTGAATATTTTTATCTCTTTTACATTCATAACAATATAAGAAACAAGTAAAAAAAAAATTACCTAACACCAGTATCTACTTTAATTTGTCCGTTTTACAATTGTACCATCATATTAATTTTCCATGTAAAAACAATTTTAAAACCAGCTAAACGAAACGTAAATATGCATTAAATTATTATTCTTTCTTAAAATATTTAATTTCATATTAATTTACCGTGTAAAGTAACAATTTTTAAAACCAGGTAAACGAAACGTAAATCTCCATTAAATTATTCTTTTTTAAAATATTTAATTTTTCTTTTACCTTTAAATCCTTCCTTAGGGTGGAATTGGAAAGATGAAAAAAATTACCTTGAAAATTGTAATTGGAAATTTAGCTTAAAAGAATGCATGTATTGTATTGCATAAAGACTGAAAACTATATTAAGACTATATAATTAGTCGATTTTTGCGAATTTTAAGAATCGGCTAGAAAAGAAAAATTCGCGTTATTTGTTAAACTATTTACATGTGTTTTTAATATTCACGAAATGGAAATTACTCACAGAATAAATATATATGAACAGATACACGATGTATTATATTATAGTTAAGATTGACAATATTACCAGATAGAAAAAAAGTAAACTTTGATAAAATGGTGAGAAAGCTGAAAGCCGTCCATCTCAACAAGGCTTATACCGTCGTTTTCGCGGTAGTACGTGCCGTCACTGGTAGATCAAAAGCGAATAAACGAGGGTTGAGAACTAAAAGTTAACTTTCTATGGATAAATTTAATCTCTTGTCATCTATAAAAGTGTGTGTAGCTTAAACTCTTAGACAATATATTTTTGCAGGATATGGAGTTGAGGGTGTTGGTGATAAGATGAATCCTTGATGATGTTAAAAAACACCAAAATTTAGGAAGCAGAGGGACTTGATAACATTTCTCTGGGGGTTAGGAAAACTCAGGATTTCAACGGTAATCTACCACAAGTCTATAAAGGAGAAGTCATAGAAAGAATCTGAAAAGTTGCATACTTCCTTTCCAACGAAAGGAGATCTAGTATCGGTAAAAATGTATAGAGGAATCACATTCAACTACATTGCAACAAAAATTTAAAATTCAGTGATTTTCAACAGAATATTTTCGGAAGTAGAATAGGTGCTCCCAAATAAATCAAAATGGTTTTCGAAAACATAGATCAACTGTTGGACAAATCCAGAATGATCGGCGGATTATCGAGGGTAAAGAATCTACAAACTACTTTACCTTTTCTAGATTTCCCTAAAGCCTTCGAAGAATGGAAATGGTCCTTTTGTCATTTGGGATACCTTCTGAGACTGTAATTTCTATAATGATTCTCTACAAAAATACCAAATCTTTGGATAGATCCCCAAACGGAGACACGTCTTCTACATAAAATCAGGTATCCTTCACAGTGACACTCTTGTACCTTTTCGCTTTGTTATCACACTTGACTATGTATTGAGAATTTCCTCGAGGGACAGTTTTACCGGTCAAAGGCCTAGGCAGTCAAACGTCTCAATTAGAAAACCTATTGATCTTCCTGCGCTGTTATTGCCAATAGCAAGCCAACTTGTTCTTTGTATTATCCTTGCATTAGCGAAAGTGTTTCAACGTAATTTCCTAAACAACGTTCAGACAAGGAGCAATGATCCTGTGGCATAGGATTAACGAGGGATATTATTGACAACCGTTTCCATTAATCTTGGGAGTCGTAAAAAGCAGAGAAAGAGCGAGAAGAGGGGGAAAATAGGTGCAAACTTGATAAAACCAGTAAATAAAACGGAACTATTTAGTGCCAAATACACATAAAAGAATTTATAACAAACAACTAATCAGGAAGAAATTTTCGGAGACGCTAACACATGCGCCTATCAACAACGATGAACCAACCTGAAGCGCCCAAATCCTCGGGACCAATTTCACGGTTGGAAAACAAAAAGAATGAGAAAGGGTCTTGTTGCTACTTTTTTTTACGCCTGTACTAGCGATTCTAATTGGCTCCTACGTAACGTCTATTTTGGGCTTCGTATATAAGCGTGACATGTGAGTTTAAATTATATTGAACTTCACAGACACTTTAAGAACTCTACTATATTTTCTGTAATAACAGCCACAATAATTCGATCCAACAAGATCTCCATTTTATGTATTAACAATAAATTTGTTTTATAAGATGTTATGTTGATTTACATTCTGTCGTCGGGTTACCTATTTTAACGTGTGTGTGTTTATTCACGCTCTACTTCGACGTTAGTATTTCATACTCAAATTTTCCCGAAAACCTACGGGAGAATTGTTCACATATTTGTCCTTGCGAAAAGAAGAACAAAGATGATGTCCCTAGTCTTCATGTAACTAATATTTCATCTAATCCAAATTTCAGACCTATATACTTACTCACATGAATAAAATAGATAAAAAAAATATTAGACGTGATAATGAGCCTGGCTATGCGAAAATATTCCCGCACAAGAATGCGAGAAATAGTTTATTACGAGGAATTACGACAGTCTGTTAATTAGAATTCGGAATACTGTTATATTGACTTTGTTGATGTATTGACTTCGAAAAAGTGCCCCTGGAAAAGAATGAATCGATTTATTTCCCTCGTGATTTAAATAGCAGAATAGACCTTTCCTGGTTTAAATTGTAGGGTAGGGCATTCTTTTTATCGCGCTCTCTCTTTATGCAATATTTTTCTCGGCAGACTATGCCTTACACATTTAAAAATCACCTAATTGTCCATGCATTGTATATTGCTGTCGCATCTAGTCTGGTGCTTCTACTGCGTATTTAGAGATTCTTGGCAAATTCCAAAGAAGAATATACAATGTTATCTGTTCTGTCATGGCATCTCGGCTTGTCACTTTCCTACCGCCTTATAGTAGTGTTACAATCTCTTTTCTCTCTATATGTTCCCGGTAATTGTTCTGATGAGATTTCCTCTCTCATAAACCAACGTTACAAATTTAAACTATTTTTTTTCTTTATTTTTAACTAGATTGTCAGCTAGGTCTCATCATTTTACAGTTGAAATGGTTAGATGCAAGCGTAAGTTCTTTGCTAAGAGTTTATTCTATCTCCTTTCTCATTTGTGGAACTTTCTTCCAGCTTTTTGCTTCCCAGTTACCTTTGCTTACCAAACAATTGAATGCAATGCCAATCGTTATCCTATGTCTTCTGAATTCCTGTTCTGTTATTGTTCTATTGGGTGGGATGAATTTCTCAGCAGCAGTTATGGGGCTAGTTGATTTATGGGGCGCAGAATGTGCTTGGTTAGTGGGGCTAACTCGTATAACATAGTGGTAGCTATTATCCCGGGTGCAGTTCGGAATAAAGCAATCTTAATCCAACGTACAACGCCACATTAAAGCAAGGAATTTAAACAAGTGAATTTAAAATGAAAAAGAAGTAAAAATTGTTTATCAACAAATGGATATACTTGGATATTTTATACATCGTGTAATGAATATAACAAAAACATTGAAAAATGAGTAAGTCATATGTGCGCATTTACATATGTTTAATAATGTCCACGAAGATGGAAAAGTACAACGACACACGTTGGGGTGTGTTTAATAAAATTTAAGAAAATGGAAAAGTTCAAAGACGAAACACACGTTGAAGTGTGTTTAATAAAATCCTTTGAAAGGAGGGAAAGTTCATGCCTTTGTTTCTTTGTAGAATCTACATCTGAGAAACGAGATGTTTCAGTGGATTAGTAAATCGGTTGCGTTGACAACGCAGAATACATACACAAACTGGTAGTTGTTTGCCTAATGGTCTGTATCCCTTAATTTGCTGGCTCACAAAAGTATCTCGAAAATGCGAGGCAGACGCTGTCAGTGTTCGATTAATAATTTATATTATATTTCGAATATTTTCAACGCTATCAGAAACTTTACTCGGATCCTATGCGTAAATAACTGATTTGGGTCATTTGACTCCTGACTCATAAGACGGAAACTTCCTGTCAACACGAGAATTCTTTGTCCTTAATTTTTTATTTATTTTCTCATATTCTTTCACACTCGGTAACCCCTGAGTCTTAGTATTGCCTCGTTTGGGATTAAATGATTAACAAAAAAAGGTGAAAAACTAATCTTAATTCAAAACCGTGCGGAAAAATACGGGATACTATTCGAAAGAACATGCATTCATGCTAATTCGTAGCTAACAAAAAAAGGAAGCTATATCTCGAAGGGATTTTGATTGCTTTCATGTAATGTTGCGCTACAGCTTTCCCTTAAGTTCACATCAGCAATCTGGGCGTGAAACAGTAAATAAAAATATATGACTTGTAAATAAATATGTAAAAATATAAGACAGTACCTCTTCTGGCTTCTTGTTTTTTAATAAACGTTGATCTAGAATCATTTAAATTGAATGTCAGTCGTTATCTTCTGTTTTCTTAATACCTGTTCTTTTATTGTTCTCACTGCCTAATAATATTTTTTTTTACTCGTATCTTTTAACATTTAGTAACACCTTACATTAAGTGGCTTTATTGTCTGGCTTGGAGTGAGATCATTAAAAAAAAGACAGAAATTCTCCTAGAAAGTAATTGTTTACAAATAAAAAATATTGACATAAAAAAAATAGTAAGAAAAAAGTAGGAACAATTTGCAGTTTTTAACCTTTTTTTTCCCCCTTCTAACTTCTATCTAAATAAGTCCGTTTAAGAAAACTTAAACAATCAGCAAATCTTTACTTGGACGTAGACTTTTCTACCTGGAAAGGCGCCATAGCCTTCACGGTAAAGAGTTAACTAGTGAAATATGAAGCGATAAAAAGTGAGAGAAAATGAGAAGTCAGTAGACTGAAGCATTCACGTCCCAACGTAATGATCGCGATAAATTTACTTCGATCTTAAGTCATCATAATGTCATTTCGATGTGGTCACATTAGTAGAACTAACGACCGGTGGTTGTTAGGATGTGATCAGAAGATAAGAAGGTGACCTGGGATAGAAATGTAGGCGCCTAACCTAATAGATGATTATTTTATAATTTGCACAGCTGTCTGGTTAAATTCGCCTCGTTGAAAAGACGAATTTTGCGGCTGGTCAATCAGGGTATAATGTCTTATTTTATTATGGGAGTCAATGTTTTCAAAATAAAAATGATATTAAACAACAGACGTTGGCAATACTTGCAGAGTGCATTTATATGTTCTGTATATCGTCTGTTTCATCTCATGATATCTACCCTTATAGAATCTGATAACACGCAATTTTGTCGGGTGTCAATTTTTATTAATACAACTGAACTAATTTCATCCTGAATTTAGATATTCTTATTCTACTGTCGTGTCCATTTTGAACGTAGAAGATCATGGCTCTCCACAATTTCATGCCATTTGTAGTTCTCGGTAAAATCTTTTAGCTATTGGTTCTAATACCTGCTCTCCCAGCCATGTACATAAGCTGGTTAGTTAGGTTATATGCTGGTTTCTTTTGTCCTTTTTTGTCTTCATTATCCTTGGGAGCGTCAAATTTCCCAAGCTCTCTAAAAAATTATAATTTCCTACCAATTCCAAGTTTTTGTGCCAGATACAAAACTTCGTTATTAGAAAAAGCAACTCCCGAAAAGTAGGCGCAGCTTAAAAACATGACGACCACTGCGTAAAATCTTAGAGGAAGACCACATTTATTTACAATTACAAATTGGAAAACTAAAAGACAAGGATTACACAAAAATTTCCTTTTGGTCTGCGTCTTCGCACAGGATAAGACTTTCAGCATGTAATTATAAGATTATACTCAGAAACAGGAAAAAAATACAATTTACCAAAAATGTTGATAAGACCAACAGATTCGTATACAGAATACATCCATTGAAAAATACAAGAATAACGAAAAACTCGGAGTAAGAGGATTCACAATATGGCACAAGTTACAATCTTTTAAATGACACCAACCCCTGTTTTAACGGCTCTGTAAGGGACCTCTCACCTTGAAGGGCATTTGATGTAGGCAATTTTTTTAGGTTCTGGGGTGAGAAATTTGCTGTACGAATCTGCCTTGGATCTGTCACGTCAGATTTGTAATCTCTCACTGGACTGTCCTTTTATGTGATGTCTTCTTAAAACTGCCCAGGCCGAAGTTGACGTTTTGCCGTTTTCAAACTTCTTCCCACTTTTCCAACAGCTGATAGCAGTATTTATATTCGCAATAAGGTCATAAAATTTGGCTCCTGCAAAAATTTTAAGTGCTAGAAATCAATCAGATCAATATATGTAAAATTCCCTTTCCGGTATTCAAAAAAGTAGATTCACAAGATCTTGGAGCTTCTTCGCTTAAGCCTAAAAGACCATAAAAAATGCATGAAATTTAACAGATTTTTTTTACAACGAAAGAAACTTTTTATATATTTCCTCATTATTTGTCCTCGAAAATTCAACTGACTGATGCTGAGTATTAATGTCCTTTTTATATTTATTTTCTCCCAAATTAAATGGTTTTACAATGGCGGGTGCCATTTGTAAAAATGAAAGTTGGTGGGACTCAGGAATGTCGCTTGTCATAAAACAGGACATGGAAATGGCGATAGAACAATGAAAGGCTCATAATGTTTCAACTGGAGATAAAGGGGTTGTAAGTTGTAGGGTTGAAATTGCTTCATCACCCACAAGGCCGCGTAGACGCTTTAAACTCTGGAAGAGCAAGCTAAACAGTGCTATCTTTCCATGTTTTTTCTCGATGAGGAAAAAGGTGAAAAATAAGGATAGCTTGTTGCAAGTAATGCACAACTCCATTTTTCAGGCAACCGTTTACTGTTAAAAATATGAAATTTAGAATCATATCATTAGATTTTTTTTCTATTTCATCTTTTGTTCTAATGCACTCTCCTCCTTGATACCGCGACCGCATAAATTTAAGATTGGTAACTAGGTCTCATCATTTTACTACTGAAAGATCTAGACGAAGTTTGGTTTTCTTATTTGTTTACTTTAAGATATTAAGACTTTAGTTAAATTATGTTACGCCATCTCGGTTTTATATAGTGTATATATTTTAATTTATCATGGTGGTATATGGTATATTACCAAAAACAATGTAATATAGTAAGGCACTGTAAAATCAACTGATAAAGAATAAAAATATACATAGGTGTAAATGAATGAACCTGGAAACAGAGAAACTTCGCTCACAAAACATCATTTACAAATAGTGCTTGTGGATGGCTGCTCGTATCCGAGTATGCCTGCCTTTCTGGGCAGCTCGCCAACCCGTGTTGCAAACGCTGGCTCAGGCACCTATGGCTTATAATGAGTGGACCTTAGTTACAGTTTCTAGGAGAGATCCCATTATCTGGTGAGATTACCAGTGTGAATCAGGCCAGTTCGCTCAAACTCTCAGTCACGACAACTTGCGACTTGGTACTAGCACATCCGTCGACAGCTGCCACTCTCAAATAGTTGCGTTTACCCAATTTCACTCACAAGGATTGGGTCAACATGTGGTTTGGTTTTCAGGTATTTTCCAAAGTAAGCATGGCCGAGTAGTTAGAACGTTTGCTTTTTAACCATGAGACCCGGGTTCGAATCTCATCGATGTGTCAGGAAGGGGTCTTCTTAATTATGTCGGTTTGAGTAGGCGATCCCAGCATACGGCACCTTTGGAAAATGTGTGAAAGTCATAGAGCGGAAGTATGCACCAGTCGAAATATGATAGCATTAACAAATGTAAAAAAAAAGTAGAGAAAGAATTTGATTGATGTAAACGGTCGGATATGTCAAAGGAATTCTTTACAAGGAAAGACGTACAAAACAAATTAAATCCTTTACTATTGGAACATAAAAGGAAGTATATTTCAGTTAATAAAATTAAATGAAAACACATGTGAAAAAGAAAATTGAAAAAGAACTGAGAATTCAAAGTATTAATAATCGAAATAATAAATGAAATAAAAAAAATCAAACAAAAAGAACACAACTAATATATATTATAGTTGATAAATAGTAAATACGCGAACAGCACAATGCTTTCGTATCATATGAGGGTGATTAAAAACCAAATTATACGACAAATATCATAGAAAATATGGGAAAAAGTATCAACCTACAACAAAAAATTTAGAAAATGTAAACTTAGTTTGGAGAAGGAAATAGCTGTAATCACCGCCCGAGAAAACACATTGTAAAATATCACTATGATAAATGAAGCCGTACACACTAAATACAAATGAAGATATATATACTACATAAATATATCAATCTATATATATATATAATGTAACTACATGCAAATGAAGACATATACACTTCATACAAATGAAGATATATGTATATAACTTCATGCTAATGAATATCACACTCTACATACAAATGAAGATATATACAATTCAAATGAAGATTATACACTACATACAAATGAAGATATATATATAACTACATACAAATGATATATATATATATATATATATATATATATATATATATATATATATATATATATATATATAGTTGAATTCAAGGTATGAGGGTCAAGCAGTTCAGTTCCTAGGAAACCGACAGCCCGACAACAGCACATGAGATTTGATTATAGTGGTGCAGTTTTCGTGCAAGACCAGTCACACTTTTTGAAGTGCCGAATTCAAGTGCCACAAGGTCCCCAAACGACCCTCCACAGGTTTTGAATTCGGAGTTGTCCTTCTCCTAGACCAGTTGCCATCCAAGGGATATAGAACCCAGTCTGTCCCGCTATTTACCCAAAGCTGGAGGGAGAAGAAGATGATTCGCACCTTTCCCAAGGGTATTAGCACGTAAGTGAATGTAATAGATTCGACTGGAATACCAACTCGGATCTCCGATTCCTTATTCCAAGCCGCTATCCATTACTCCAACGTACATGCTCCTCCTCTTCTCTCTCTCTCTCTCTCTCTCTCTATATATATATATATATATATATATATATATATATAGATAGATAGATAGATAGATAGATAGATAGATAACTACATGTAAATGAAGATATGTACACTACATAAAAATGATGACATATACTTTACATACAAATGAATATATATATATATATATATATATATATATATATATATATATATATATATTGATGTGGGTACCAAAGTTGGGCCCACAGACGTAAAACACGGAACACGGATTAGAAGTAAGAAAGATATATTAACAACAGTTTACAGAGATAGTGTAAGCAGAGCTTACTATAAGTTAGTGTTCAATACTGGTAGTCGTACGAGACTCTCACTGTCTCTCTGTGTCACTCTCTATCACTCTCCTGTAGAGTGCTATGTCGCCTACTTAACATAGGCCTGGAAGAGTCTATTCTGTAGGTAGTTTCCGGTCTCACAATACCCCCTTCCAAAGAGTTTTCTTTTTGAAAATGAGAGAAAAAAATAAAGCTTAATACTTTTTTCCTCTTGGAATTTATTGTTTCTCAGCTGGAAGTAGAGATCTTGATGCGTGAGCCACAGCGTTTCTCGAACTGTCTGGCAGTTTATGTAATATGCAAGCGCCTATGTCGTACGAGCTTGCATCACTTGCGACTATGATGTCGAGACTAGGGTCGAGGGGAGAGGTCTGAAGTAAGAGTTTTCTTGATCTTCTCGAATGCGTCTTGGCATTCCGGGGTCCATGACTATGGTTTGTCTTTTTTTAAAAGTTGGTTTAGAGGCCCTCTCAAATTTTGCATGTTCTTAATGAACTCTTGGTAAAAATTAGCTAGGCCGAGGAAGCTTTGTAACGCTTGAACGTTATCTGGGGCCGGCATGTTTCTGATCGCGTTGGCTCTTTCTGGATGCGGCCGACGACCATCTTTATTTATAATGTGACCTAAGTATTTAATATCTGGTAAGAAAAAGTCACACTTTGCCTCCTTAACCTTAAATCCGTAATTCTTGTATCTTTTCGAATACGTTTATTATATGGTTCCGGTGCTCTGCTGTAGTTTTACTATTAACTAGTATATCATCCAAATAGGCTATTGCGTAGTCAAGATCGCACAGCATGACCTGCTGGAAAATTGCAGGCGCAAACTTTACTCCAAAAGCCAGCCTGTTTTATTTATACAACCGTCTATGGGTGTTTATGCAGAGCAATTTGGAACTTTCTTCTTCCACCTCTATCTTAAGGTATGTGTCCGAGATGTCGACTTTATAAAAATTTTTTCCACCATTGGAAAATTTCTTCAGGGCTTGGGAGAGGATAGTGGTGATCTTGCAAGGCATCGTTTAACCCTGTGGAAAAATCTGCGCATACTCGTATTTGATTGGACTTCTTTTTTACGTAGACCGTAGGTGCTGCCTACTCGCTGAAATTTGTTTTTGACAGAATACCTGCTTGTTCGAGTCTATCTAACTCATTATTGATTTGCTCTAGAGCAGCGAAAGGGACATTCCGTTTCTTTTTGAATACCGGTTGTGCACCGTCCTTCACCTTGAACTTAACTTTCATTTTAGTACATTTCCCACGGCCGCCAGAAAAAACCTGGGGAAATTGTTGTTTGAATTCCTTTTTTAGATTTATCAAATTGGACGTTGTACTTTGTATCTTGCGACAAAATGTACTCATTGGGCAATCCCAAAGAATTTTTCTATCCAATAGGTTCCAAATAAGTTGTGTGAAGTTTTCAATACGTAGGCTTTGAGCATTTTGGTAACTCCATTTAGTGTTACTGTAAATATTACCTCGCCTAAAATGTTAATCTTTTCGCCAATTAGGGATTTTGCTGTTTTATCCGTTTTTAATAAGGTCGGCTTGTTCAATTTTCGCCAAGTACGCCAGTTAATGTTTGAAATATCAGAACCCGAATCAAGCTGGAATTTAATGGAATTATTGACAATATCCACTGTTAAATATTTTCTTAAATTCCTATCAACAATATTGTCAGATTGAGCTTGCCTGATTTTATTTTGGGGTTTTCTCGTTCTGTTGGCGTACCAGCACGAAGTCAATGTATGCCCACTTTTATTGCAATTTTTTGCAATATTTTTTGTTCTTAACTGGACAGAATTTCATCCAATGCCATTTACCACAATGGTAACATGGTCCGGGCGGTTTCTTTGGCTTATTTGGGTTTTGGTTACTGCGGAATTTAGGACATGAGTTTTGCCTTTTGTCTTTTTGAGGGGAATAGGAGGTAGACTTACTTCTGATTTTATTAATCTGAGTCACACCTGATACCTCGATAATGTTTGAGTCACGCTTTACAGATATTACTCTTTGACAGTCCTCTGCCAGTTTTTGGAGAATCAATCCTTGTTCGTTCTCAAGCTTAGTCAGTACCCGTCGTCTGACTTCGTCGTCTTCTGCAGATACTAGACCTTGTGCGAAAATTAAGCACTTAAAATCATCGGCAGTCAGTGCCGCTAGTTTAAAATCATTACATAACTTGTTCACCGATGCTGCAAATGTTAGAAAATCTTGCTGGTTGTCTTTGACTGTGTTCTGACATTTCCAACGTTTGTGGAACAAGGTTGTGTTAGACCCGAATAATTCCGATAGGAGCTTAATAGTCTCTGAAAAATCCAACTCAGTTGTTTTCTTGGATAGTATGAAGTCTTCGACCCTACTATGTTCTGTAGTTCCCATTTTTCTCAATAGTAGACGTACCTTCTTTTTACTGGGCCATTGTTCACAGTCTACGTTGAAAATATCTTCGTAGCGCCTGTAAAAAGCCTGAAACGTTTTGTCTTCCTCTGGTACGTATTCAAAGTTTTCCATTGAATTGTAGATTATAGTCTGGGAGAATATTGTATCTTTTTCAGAGTTTGAGCCTTTTAATGCATTTACGAGTAGTTCTTTAAGTTGTTTCTGTTGTAGTTCAGCATTCTGAAGCGTAATTTTTTGGAATTCCATTTGCTGTTTATGTAAATCCAAAAATAGCTGTTGTTGTCTTTCTTCTGATTTTTGTTGCTGGTCCAAATATAGTTTTAACATTTGGGCAACTACTTTTTGCAAATCTTCCATATTTAAAAATGACAGCGCTTTTTTTGTTGTTGCTGCTTTGAAACACGTGTACTGCGAGGAGGTACACAAAAAAATCTTGGATAGATTTTTGTTCCCTTTTCTATTTCTTTGTCTTTTACAGAAAAAAAATGGTCAGACAATAGTTAAACTAAACTAATTATGTGTGTTTATCTTTTTTTTTTCGTGGTTCCATTAATTTTAACGTAATTGAATAATTTTTCACCACACTTATGTATTTTTTTTTATAGAGGTACAAAAAGAAAACTCACCTCAGTGAATTTGAGGGGAGAATAATTTTATGCCCGAGTTCAACTCAGTTACATAAAAAATTTTTCAATAGTTTTTCCCGAAAACTTGAGTACAATGGTAATACTTGATCTTGTGTTGTCAGTTTTTTTTACGAACTGTTTTTTTTTCTGTGTGTGTGGGTGTTCTCGTATTGGACAGACTTTAATATTCCGTAGATGTCGAATCGCTAATTTGTCAATGACGTTTGGTATTGGAATATATGTAGACGCTGGGTGCTGCGTTTAAATCGCTAATGTAGTAATACCAGCTTAATTTCTCGTTCAACATTGCTGTTGGAACGCTTGGAGTTTCTGTGTATTTTTCGAGTACTGTCGCTATTGATATGGTGAGAACGAAATTCTCGAATCTTCTCTGTCGCCACTGTTGTGGGACTGGCAAGGTATTGCGGTTTTTCGACGTGAATGCGTTTCTAGAATTCTTCGTCGACCCAGATGTGTGATTGGTAACGTATTTAGGTTTCGCCGTGAGTGCGTTTCTAGAATCCTCGTCGTCACTGCTGTGGGTGCCAAAGTTGGGCCCATAGAAGTAAAACACGGAACACGAATTAGAAGTAAGAAAGATATATTATCAACAGGTTACAGAGATAGTGTAAGCAGAGCTTACTATAAGTTAGTGTCCAACACTGGTAGTCGTACGAGACTCTCACTGTCTCTCTGTGTCACTCTCTATCACTCTCCTGTAACGTGGTATATCGCCTACTTAATATAGGCCCGGAAGAGTCTATTGTGTAGGTAGTTTCCGGTCTCACATATATATATATATATATATATATATATATATATATATATATATATATATATATATGTATATATAACTTCATGCAAATGAACATTATACACTACATACAAATGTAGACATATACACTACATAAAAATTATGACATATACTTTATATACAAATGAATATATATATATATATATTCAAAAAATGAACATTATACACTACATACAAAGGAAGACACATACTCTACACACAATGCAAAACAAATAAGATAAAAGAACGAGAAGAAATAAATAATTAAATAAACAAAAAACTTGAATAAATACATTCACGCATTAAGAAAATAATAAATCTAATTAAAAAATTATGAATACACGGATGAACTCAAATAAATGCAATGATAATAATTAACACCAAATACTTAAATCATTAATAATAAATAACAAGTAAAAAGATGGCATCACAAGAACATGGTTAAAAATAAGAGCATTCGACTACACAATTATTCTTACACATTCGCCTCTAGAATAATTTAATACAAAAACCATGACTGCAAACCCAATACCCTTTAGGATAATACAATAGACTATACTACTTATTGATTAGCATATCAAAAAAGTTTAGATAAAGCACAATACATGGCCTAAAACAGCCCTCAGCGAATGAAATACGCTGTGAAACAGTATCCACTTTTAAATTCACATACACTCTATCTCTGATAGTGAGCACTTTTACTCATAAATATTTCTATCTTAGAATTATATTTTTATCCTATCTATCTATCTATCTATCTATCTCAGCCTGTTCATTATCTATTTAAATGTAAATTTTAGTTCTTCTGTTCTTTATATATCTATCTATATATTTTTGTCTGTTCATTATCTATCTATTTCAGTCTGTCCATTATCTATCTATTTCAGCCTGTTCATTATCTATCTATCTATCTATCTATCTATCTATCTATCTAGAGAGAGAGAGAGAGAGAGAGAGAGAGAGAGAGAGAGATTTTATAGATATACGTCTCAAATAGCCTATGAATATTAAGTCTGGCTCTCGGGTGGAGAATGGTCAAAATTGGACAACTGGCGCCTGGGAAGACAGTACATCTATGAAAAGGAAAACCATGACTTTTAAACCTCCGCTACATTATCGCTTATATCCAAATACGGATATATATATATATATATATATATATATATATATATATATATATATATATATATATATATATATATATATATATATCAATGAATCAAAATTTAACAAACAACTCTAAAAATATGAAATCGCTACAAATAACAGCATTGGAATCCACAACTATTTTTGATCAGTAACCTCTAGAACAATTTGAAATATAACCGTTACGTCCTATCAAATAACCTTTAATTAAAAAAATAACCTCTGGTACCCAAAAAGTACCACTGAAAACATATATAAAAATTCGTACCAAAAAAAAAACACAAGTGACCCGAAGATGCCGTTCAAACATAAAACATACTGTTGCAGTTGTTGTTGATCATTTTGTCAACTTTATAAGTTCTGTAATTGATACTGAGCTCTTTTACAAAGAAATATATATATATATATATATATATATATATATATATATATATATATATATATATATATGTGTGTGTGTGTGTGTGTGTGTGTTTGTGTGTGTGTGTGTGTGTGTGGATCCCGCGGAGTTATGTAAAGTACCAGGTTGAGAACTTTTGCGGGCTAGCTGCCTTTGATGAGAGTGCCTGAGCTTTGATTAGCAATCCTTTTAGTGTTGGTTTCACAATAGAAAAACGGGGAGGAAAACTCATGGCAGCTTATCCCGGTCATTATATTGCATGTTTCTGCCGATTGCGACGTATGAGTTTTAGACAATGAATATACAATAGTGTTTCTAAATTCTTCTTGTTGCTAACGACATTTTGTTTGTTGCTTATAGATATTCTGTTTCAATAAATTCTTTTCGTTTTTACCTTGAAAACGTCCACATTAGACAAAACGCATCGGCTAAACGTACAGTTTTCCTATTGTCTTTTTTCTTTTATATACGCACAGACACACACAAGTATATATGCACGTTTCATTGAATATGACAGACAAGGTCCTATGATTTAGTTTTTTATACAATTTCTCATGTTATCTTATTTTTTTTTTCTTTTCGGTAGATAGATTATATAAAAAAAAGGTTAAAAATAATGGAAGCCTTATTAATAAAATAAAAACAACAGTCAATAGTATCAACTATGAAAATGGACACAATATTTTCATCGTGTTTTGAAAATGAAAATATTATATTAATATATACATACAACAAACTATTTCTTGTTAACAGTTAATATATTTCAACCTTGATTATGGCTAAATGTATAGCCGAAAACGCTCTACCGAAAAGAAAAAAAACTAAAAGATCCCAGGAGAATTTGTATAAAAACCTAAATCAAGGCAGCTTGTCTGTCATATTCAATGAAAGATTCATGAAGGAAGCATACGGCTTTATCGTTGGTGCGCTCTTAAGTGACACGTAAACCCGCTATCGACAAACAAACTCTATCGCAATCTGTACACGTCAGAGCGAGCTGCCTGCGCGTGTCATCAGGAAGTTCAACGGGGACGCCTTTACGCACATCTCTTTTAAGCTTTCTGTGCCTACACTTCTTCTCCTCAAAGTGACGCCTTCCCCTCTCAGCAGCCTCATTCCAATTATTACTATCCGTTGAACGTTCTTCTCAGTGCTCACAAAGAATGTTGCATTTCTTCATCGCATCCTTGATGCAGTCCTTAAAGCGCATCTTAGGTTTGATGGCAACAGTTGAAATGTGATATCTGTGGTAAGACGTGCGGGCCCAGAAGCGGTTTCCTACGACATTTTAAATTGCACTATAATGTATCACCCGCTGTTGCACCTCTTAAAGTGCCCTATTTATGTCAGAGTATGTGGGACCCTTGCTGGGCTAATGAGCCCCATTTGTTCAGCACATCAGTCGATATTCTCTAAAAAAGATATGTAGTAATGTCCGTGTGTGTTCTTAAAAGAAAGCGAGGATGACATGTCTGATACATGGCAGAAAATTCTAGACGATCTTGAATTACATAACCCCACCTAACCTCCAACATAGCTTTCTTTCACTTTTCCACTTTAGCCTTGATCTGGATGTAGATTCGTCAGATAAAACAACACCCACAATAAAAATTTGAAATTTCATTCCCCCGTCCCACTTAAACTCTTCAATATAATACTACTTCAGTTGCAAAAATAATTAAGTTTTTCTGAAGTTATTCAAAATTGCTTGCAAAAGGAAATAATGAATTTTAACTTTCAATTACAAAACATAAAAATTTCTGTGACGCGATGATAAAATACTTTTAAATAATTATATTATAATAATATGCACTAATTTGTATCGAGCACTTTAAAATTTTTCTCTTTCTTTGATATATATATATATATATATATATATTATTATTATTATTAATAGAAATCTTATAAGTATAAGAAACTATACTCGCTCGGAAAACCTTCGATGTCTTGATTTGCAAATAAACAAGCCAACACCAAATAGAATAAAACGGTATAAAAAGAAAGAACCAAGAACCTGTACGTTAGCCGAAAATGCAATTCCAGCATGCAAGTACAAGGCCCAAAGAAAAACCCCGATGCGAATACGCAAAAGAACTAAATAAAGTGCTCAATACAATGAGTAGAGCAGACCTAGTTAGCGAATTAACTATATATATATATATATATATATATATATATATATATATATATATATATATATATGTATATATATATATGTATAGAAAGAGAGAGAGAGAGAGAGAGCAATTAATGAATATTCTTAAGTTTAGTAAATACTAGCAGTAGATCCCGGCGTTCCCCGGGGATGTAACAGTAAGAGATAGATCAAGTATCGACCATCATAAAAACTGAAAAATAAAATTGACAAAGATTATTGTTTAAGGTTGACGGACACGCATGTCTTAATTATCTTTTTGTTTTGTTTTGTTTTGTTTTGTTTTTGTTTTTTACAAAATCAAACAGAAACATTGTTTTCAATCGTTATGAGTCTACCGATTGAATATAATTTTATTATAAACAATTGTCTTGTAAATGGAAATTTTAAAGCATCTGAATGTAAAAATAAAGAAAAAAGTGTGCAAGACAATAATAAACACTACCTGCCAAAAAAAAAAGTGAAGTTTTGTTGAAATCGGTTGAAAAATGTAGAAAATCCGATCCAATATATAAACGTACACACACACACACACACAAGCTGGGTTTTATAATAAGTAAGATCTGTGTTTGAGTCGAGCTTTCTCCATTTTTAAACAATGGGGCTAATATCTACTGGTATAGATCTCCAAAGCCTGAATGATGAAAATGTACCCCCGACAGAAATCGAAACTGTATTCCCTTTATTATGAGGTAATCCGCTTTCAATCCCAGCGTGCTTTATTATCGTTGAATAATGCTAAAGCCCGCCTGGGATAAAAGATATTTATAAAAAAAAATATCTGAAATAGTGATCAAAGATAGAAAACCCTCTGTGGTTTACGAGGACAAAAGATAATTCAATAAATATTAATACAAAAGAAGGCTGGTTGGGTAAAATCCCATTCTGTTCCGGCGACGAGATTCATGATGAGACAAAAGTTGAAGACACAATGGTTTTAGAGGCAAAATCTAAAAAGTGAACCATGCCATTTCATACTTTCATTTCACTCGGCCTTGGAATTCGAAAGGAGTTGGAAATTGTTACAATGCTATTGAAAACAGTCTTTGTAATAGGATGTATCAAAGATTTATCAGGTTTTCAATAAAAAGGGTTGGCTAAGAGAGAGAGAGAGAGAGAGAGAAGAAAAATAAATAGGGAGAGTGTCGTATAAGTAAAGGGAATTTTGAGCAGGAGAAATATCCACACTATTTAATACATACATAGATACACACACGCATACGCACACACAAATACACGCAGACTCGCATACGCAGACATTCGCGCGCGCGTGCACACACGCACGCACGCACACACAAAAGAGAAAAAAACAACCTATCACCAATAATAAGGCCCACCCAACCAGCGCATAAATTAATTACATCAAACTTAATATAAAGATAAGGAAAAATAACTTAAAAGGCATACATGAATATAGCCTTCTTTCTGAAAGCGCGTGCGCGCACACACACACACACATATATATGAAATAGACTGTCGCATCTGAGTGTCGACCTTAATTTTCACTTTTCTCTCTCTCCACTCCCTCTCTCTATATACATATATATATATATATATATATATATATATATATATATATATATATATATATATATATATATATATATTAGAATTTCTCCGAATTAACCAGTAGAGAGACAATATTTATGAATAAAAATGACAATAGGAAAACTGGTAATTGCTGACGCGTTTCGTCCAATGTGGACTTTATCAAATCAAAATACGAAAATGAAATTAAATGAACAAAGTAACTAATAAAAACAAAAACAGAATGTACCTAGCAACTGGAATGTAGAGAAATGCTATTTTCATATTTTTAACTGAAAAATAACGTCAGTAATTGTCACGTGTGGAGAATATTGTCATTATAACTGTGTTGATGTATTCAACCATTTTCTTTTGATTTTATGAATCTGTTGTGTATATTTGTTTGTAAGAGCATTAATTTTGTTAAGAAGGGTGAAATAGGGAAAAAACCTGGGCGTAGATTAATATTTGGGTAATTTTCTATGGCGGCACTCTCCAGAATTTTCCTTCTGAGTGAGTTATTTTCTTTTTTTATGAGTGTAGCATTTTTAAAATCAAAATTATGGTTCAATTTATTTCTATGTATGACTAGTGCTTTAGCTAAGTTGTTTTTTGTGAGGTCTCTTTTGTGCTCATAAATGCGTTTTTTAAAACTTCTACTTGTTTCTCCAATATATTGAGAGGAACAGTTTTGGCAATTTATTCTATAAATGCTTGCTTCAGAAATATTAGGGCTATTATTGTTTGAAGATCTTAGTATATTCATAATGGTTTTGGAAGTGTTTGTGACTATTTCAAGATTATTTAGATGAGATAGGTTATAATGGATAATGGACGTGACAGAAACATACATAGAAAACACATTCAAAAACCTACAATACCCATATCATTTCATCCACAACGCAAGAAGAAAGGCATACAAAATATACAACCGCAACAAGACTAATAACATAATCCGCAATAGTAAATCACATGAAAACAGATACATAATAATACCGACCAATAGCTGCATTTTGCGCGCGCGTGTCTGTGTGTGTTTGTTCAATGATAATTAGGATGGTAGGAAATTTCCATTAAATATAGATGCAAAGAATGTCACACAGAAATACCTATAAATATATTATGAATATAAAAATACAAATGGTAATGCATATATATACATGTATATATATATATATATATATATATATATATATATATATATATACGTGAACATTGAAGTCAACACTCATAGGCGACAAGCTGTTTCATGCTAGACGCAATCGTCGAGCGTGAAACAACCTGTCACCTCTTAGTGTTTACTTCAATGTTCACGCTCTATCTCTGATATTTAGCACTTCATCCCATAAATATAGCATACCTTAAGAGTATATTTCATCATTCATATATATATATATATATATATATATATATATATATATATATATATATATATATATATATAGTAAAGTGCATGTGTGTGGCCAAGTAACTTCTCCGCTCCCATTGGTACGATTTCAATGATTCATAGCTCATACAAAAGCCCTAGAAAAGTTAGGCACAGGGAAAGTATTTTTTGGTACTCATATTCAGGCTTGCCAGATTATGCGAGGTTAAAAAAAATATATATTGCTATGTTATACTAGCCATTACGCTGCTTTCATGCATTAAGGGGAGCAACATTTATTTAACTTTTGTATCTAAAATTGCAGTGTACGTTTTATTATAAATTAGCTTAAAAGCCGCCCTGTCTGGCAGTATTTAAGTGGAGGACTCTTTGTTTGGTCATTAACACAATAGCTAGGGACCGAGTCGATGTGATAGGCATCTCTAAACTACAGAAAAAAATCAAAATTGATCGATGCATTTAAGTGTTACTTTTACATTTAAGCTTATCTTTTAAGAGTTCAACGATAATTCTTTTGCCGACACCTAATTAATTTGATGTACGTAGATCCTTATTTTTCTTAAAAACAATTATATGTTTTTCCTAGGTAACAAAATAGGGGACAACTTATAAGATAAAATTAATATAATGTAATGATGGGAAAATAGAAATTAGAATTAGTTCTACATTCAACATTTGAAGTGTTAGAGAAACATAATACCTAATTAAGTAAAAACAATATTGTGAAATATTATATATTAATTTAAGTGGCAGCAGAAAATAATCGTTGAACCTTTAAATGGTACGCTTAAACATTAATTCAATACTTAAATTCAGCGATAAATTTTGAGTTCGTCTGTAGTTTATTGATACCTATCTCATCTAATCCGCCCCGTCTACTGTGATGATGGCCAAACCAAGAGTACTTCCGATAGGGCGACTATAATGGTAGTACATATATATATATATATATATACTGTCATAGCATTTTCCCCGGAAAATAATCTCGGGTGAAATTGAAAGTAAGAAATTAATGAATTTAATATTAACATTAAGAAGACTATCGGGGAATTGGAGAGAATTTAAAGACAATAAATATAGATAGCATGTCCAGTTTATTCAACCAAACATCCTTGAATTAAGATATGCTATCTATCTATATATATATATATATATATATATATATATATATATATATATATATATATATATATTCTCTACTAGTTGTTTAATACTTCATATATGTATAGGGAAAATTAAGAGCAATATCTTCATAGAACTTTTGGAGATATAGAGACAGAAGTGAGTGCGCGCACATACGCACTACCTTCTCACCTACAGACATGTATATATAGCTTTGTAAATCAGATTCTCAATATATACATATATATATATATATATATATATATATATATATATATATATAGTGAGGCGTGTGTGCATATGAATGTGCATGTGCATGTTTGTGTGTGTGTGTCGAACATGTTCGTGTCGGCATAAAATATAATCGTAATATTCAGATATAGTGGATGCCAAAATGAAATTAGAAAATGAAGCCTATAATAGATTTCTTTATAAGAGATAAATAGCCTCTTGCGTTTTTCTCCCTAACTCTCCCTCCCCCCCATATATATATATATATATATATATATATATATATGTGTGTGTGTGTGTGTGTGTGTCTGAAATATATATATATATATGTGTGTGTGTGTGTGTCAAATATATATATATGTGTGTGTGTGTGTGTCAGATATATATATATATATATATATGTGTGTGTGTGTGTGTGTGTGTGTGTGTCTAATAATTCGACATACGTTTTCCGATCTATTTTTATTCAGTCTACAGGGAACAAACGTCCTTGAAACTTGTAAAACTTGTTTTTTTATGTGTGTGTGTTTGTTTGCTTTTTCAATAAATTACTGGATCTTTATAGTGGAACTAAATAGAAGTATTTCACATCACCGAAGGGTTATTAAAAGAACCGAGATGACCCCATACAATTACCTATTCATTACCTTTTGAATAGATGCCATAGATTACATAAATATTTTCCTTTCATGTTGCTTTCTCTTTTCGATTCAGAATCTGATTTCCAATGCCAGATGTCTTTAAAATCATCTGAACGTTTTACATTCAACAAAAAAAAAAAATTGCCGTATAGAATTCCTGGCTACTGACATTCCTTTATCGTTTTCATTGACCAACACAAAGAATGAGTACTGAAATCTATATAAACAGATTAACGCAAAGTTCACAATATTTGGTGGTTGAACCATTAGATACCAGTTTTTGACGGTACTAGACTTCTGTTACATTTATTTCCCCTCTGTTGGTTACTCTTTGTCGTGGTGGACGGCTGTGTGTGGTCCAATCAATCTAAGTGCAAGTTTTAAACTCCTGGCACGGCTAGCCTTGTCGCCAAGGTCGAAGACGATGACCGAGACCAAGCGCGATCAACTTTCCAAAGAACCCAAACCGTGGAACAAACGGGCGATGATTACAAGAGATGTAAACGGTTGCTCCAGTGGATGAAGACGGCTACGATATGCTACAGAAAGCGTCACTCGAAACTAGAACCGAGTCGGCAGCAGTCCGTTGCAGTTTCACAACTGGATTCTGAATTTCATAAGTGCAGCATTGGCAGTAATGAAACCAAGTTGGTGGGTCACTTCCTGATAAGCTGAGATCCAACTTAAACAAATTCACCCCAACGACATTTTCTTCTACTCTGATTTTGCTTCACCTCCAACTGAATCTTGTAAAGCCAAACGGCGATGAAGAATGGATGACACAAGCAGGTATTCATGAAACAGGCAGCTTCTAGTCCTGATCCTGCCACGTTGGCGTCGAATTTAGTCCTCAACGCCGTCATCATAAAGGAAGCGGCCAACAAAGAAGAAATTAAATTATTGGATACGATGAATGATTAATATGTTCAATGAAGTTAAATTATAAAGCAGAAAAATAGATTTCTGTCGGAATTTCTGGAATAAGGAATTTTAAATTCCGGCTAAATTCTTTCCGTTCACTTTTAGACAAAGACCATTGAGAAATATTAAAAATATATACATACTCCCCCTCACCGTCGGCTATAGGTTAAATTCCAGACTGGATTCCCTATTTCAAATCCACATCCGAGAACGGTATAAATCTATCACTTCCTAGATAAGAGCTAAATGTTTTTCAAGGCAAAACATACTGGAGATATTATTATCTACACCCTTGTGCAAATTAATTGAAACAACTGCTTTAGTTTCCTTTCTTTCACCATACGATCAGTTTTAGTCCCACTGGATTGACAGGGTGTAATCGATTTTTGTTTTTTTTATCATTCCCAGTGGTGTGCAGTAATATGAATCTATTTTCATTATGTATAATGAAATTTGTATGGACTTGAAAAATATTGCTTCATCCGTGATTGCATTAGATTTTTATCACGCCCAGATACTATTCTCTCGAATGTCGATTAGTTGTCCTACTCCAAGGAAGAGTATGTAAATTGTAACGCTGCACAAACAGACTGGCAAGCCAGTGAGCAAATCAAAGTACTATAGATTGGCTCGAAAACTCTCGTGATTTAAATCCAATCGAGTATCAGTGGTCAGTCTGCAAGGTACGACTTCGTGGAATGGACATGCGAAGTAATGACCTGTGCACTGTGACCTGTTTCATTGGGGAAAAAAACGAAAAATTAGTAAATAATAACGGACTTATATGTTTTAATTTCAATTAATTTGCACATTAATTTGTATGTAACAAGCCTGGTCAACCACAGATTCTTCAGATGTACTTTAATAGTCGATTTCTCGTAGGACAACTGCTTTTATCGAACCGCAGTCAGCTTTGTTATTACTCCTATTATTTTCTTACGTTTGTTTTATCTCCAGTATTTGGTGAGCTTTCACCATTCCGAATATCTCATTGTATGATTGTATGATTTATCCACGTTTTGTTGGATTCTGTATTAGTCAGAGTCAGAATGTCCTTGTTTATTTGTGGAGTTCAAGTGGAAGGTAATATTTCAGGGGAACCGTTTCTCTCACGAGAAAAGGGGTATTTATTTAGAAGCTAAGCGTATTAAAGTGGTCCTCATGGTCTTGTATATGGGCTGATTCCTTCTGACGTCTAACGTGTTCTTTTCTGTACATACCGAGACAACGAAATGAAATCAATCTCCAGACGTAGATTAAGTAAACTGTTCAGTTCGAAACTCATTGAGGCTTACTCGAGTCGACAAAAACCTGAAGAAGGCCGGAGTACACAACACCCGAAACGTTGTGATAATAAAAACGAAAATGAGGTCTTTCTTTCTAATGCAAATAATGTAAACAAAATACAGTAAAGGAGCAAATTGGATCTAGCAGAATATATAATGTTAGGATACAAAGGCTGCATATAAACATTTATGAACTAATCTAATCTATTAACATTAATAGATATGTCTAATATATATATATATATATATATATATATATATATATATATATCAGACAATAAAGGACAATAACAGAAAATGAATGTCTATTATGCCTGATCGCGAGCAGTTCTATATCTCGTATGCTTGCTTCAATTTCGGGTGAAAATAAAGACAAAAATGATACAACATTTGAACATTTTTTTCTTAAGCTATTACTCGTTCTAAGCTTTCGGTTCACATGAGCCATCTTCAGAGAAGATAGCTATGTGGCGATAACTGTCGCACACGAAATAGCAGACGCAAGTCGTAAATTCGTGATGCAGTTCTATCACGTCACACCACAAGAAAGAATGAAATATTAACAACAGAACCATATGTCTTGATGTAATGTCATATATATATATATATATATATATATATATATATATATATATGTATATGTATATATATGTATATATATATGTGTGTGTGTGTGTGTGTATATACATTGTCGTTGCTTGTAAATCTTCCATGTAAACAGAAACAGACTATCATCACTGTTTTGTCCGTGTTTGCTTAATATAGTGTAATGTATTTGTCATCTTTGATAATGGCTTATGCAAGCCGAAGTCTTTGATAGCATTGAAAAATATATATCAATATTGTGATATTCTTTCTTCGTTCAATAGTAATGTTATTAAGCTAATCAAACGATATGAAAAGAAACATATTTAATGAAATGGGCATCAATGAAAAAATGCTGCCTAAATACACATAATATATATATATATATATATATATATATATATATATATATATATATATATATAGATAGATAGATAGATAGATAGATAGATAGATTGATAGATAATATTAGTCGTCTATATATATAATATAAAATATTATAAATTAACTGATTTACAATATGGTTTTTCGCTACACAGTAATAACCATGTTTCAAAAATGGAAGCTAAAAACCTTAAATTTAATTATGTAATTAAATTAAAAGCATTAGTTCCATTTCATCTTCAAGCGAATATTGGAATAATTTATTTCTAAATTTTCTGAGTTTTAAACGCAAATATAAATTCATAATTTACTGTTTCCAAGGATACAGAGAAATCCAATCATTCAGACAGGGGCGGTAGCGTGTTCATTTTTATTAACTATTGTTGTATCAATTATGAGTTACGTTCGAAAAAGAGGTTCAGTTTAAGTAGGGTATGGGTGCATACATAAGAAACTATATATTACTAATTTTATAAAAAAATAAAAATTTACTGAATCAGAGAAATGAAAGAGCTATTTTTTGCCGTCATTGCCAAAAACTTTTCCTTAAATAATATTTAAAAATAAAATTAAAAAAAGGGAGCTGGTAATATACATACTTATATTTGATATGAAAAAAAATTAAATAATGTAAGTAATTCTATTACATTTACTTAGTTTTAAAAGGATATATAGTCTATTAGTAGACATATTTTAAAATTGTAATTAAATAAAACGTATTCTAATCCTTTAAACACCCCTAGAAAGTATCTGTAAGTATATACAAGTAAGAAAAAAATGCTGAAAAACATTTTGCCGTTAATAATAAACAAAACAAACAGACGACATGCATTTAACGGATGTCAGAATTCGTTGAAAAATACACCCCTACCCTCTCTAAACTTAACCACTCTCTCGAACGTAATTCATAATATTTATGCACTGTAAATTTACATCGATCACTGTAAAAATAAAAATAAAAAATATCAATAAGAACACCGGATTATATATCTTACTGTTCTTTCTATATATATATATATATATATATATATATATATATATATATATATATATATATATATATATATTTCCAAGAGGATAGAATCCAGGTAGAACTCAATGTCCAGGACAGAGTAATGATGTAATAAAAAAGCTCAAACACTAATATTTCATGGTTATAATTTATTACATTGGAGTCGTAATCACGATCCAATTCATCAGACCTACAAATTCAAAAAGAAATCGGAAAATATAACTCCGGGTATAAAAAACAAAATTTTAGTGAGAGTTTCTAGAGATTTCATACATTTCACTTTCATATATATATATATATATATATATATTTGACTGACGATCGCAAAAGCGTGAAACCCAGGGTCACAAACTCACATCTCTCCAACCAAATATGCTAGCTCTATCTCTGATATTGAGCGCTTTCTAATAAGTACCGCGCATATAATATATAAATAATTATTTATATATATATATTCAGAAACTTTTCACACACACACACACACACACACATATATATATATATATATATATATATATATATATATGTATATATATATATATAATTAAGCAATGAAAATCTTGGTAATCCCAAGGAAAGCTCAATGTTAAATCAGAGCGATTAATTTAATTTAATGAAGACAGACAACTTTAAGCGTCCATGGTTTTAATTTATTTCCTCATATCATACACCACTCTCAAGGGTGAAAGAATGAATTTAAATTTACATAAAAATTTAAAAGAATTCTTATCTCTCCTTCCCTTTCTAATTTCGACCATGTCTGTCACACTCACCACTCTCTATATCACCTTACCTCAACTTAATACTACCCCTCAAAAGTGTAAAAACTGATATGTAAATTTAAATTCATTTTTTCGACCTTGGAAGTGGGGTCTGATGAGCCAGGGAAAAAGAAATTGCCTGAGAAAATACATTATAACCTTGGCATTTAAAATTTTCTGTCTTCATTAAATTAAATTATATATATATATATATATATATATATGATGGAATCTCGGTTCAAGAATATAATTCGTTCCTGAAAGTCGTTCGGAACCCAAAATGTTCGTAAGTTGAAACTATTTTTGCTATAGGAATCAATGTAAAATGGATTAATTCGTTCCTGGCCCGCAGGTGATTGCGTTATTTTTACAGTACTTTGTGCACAAGTCCATATACAAAACTAAAGAAAGACGTTCATTTTAATACAAAATCAATAGCAAACAGATATAATGTAGACGAAACATAACGTAATTTCACCATACATTTACGAAGGAGAGATTGATGATGTAAGACAAAAGTAGTGATAAAGTCGAAGTGTGGAGATATTGTTATTTAGAAGGTAAGTCCCCTTCCATAAAAAGAAAAACAAGTTACTGTTTGTCTCGGGTTTCTTCTCTTTTTCTCCTCTGTCTGTTAAACTGTCTCGACTCTGCTAGTGACTGCCTAAACCGTAGACTCACTAAAATTTGCCTAATGAGTTATGTCTTTATTTCATAAAGCAATGATATTCAATAAACTCAATACAGGGAGATGTATGGTGAGTAAACTACAATGTAACTGACGTTCTCCCGCCGATATTCTGACTTTGACGCCCCACGTTTCCTCCCGACTTTGTTGATCCACGTTGTTATCAGCTTGCGTGTTCGTCGCTTAAGACACTGCTTCTCAGCAAATACATAAAAAGAAACTGATTTATTCATGATTAGAGACGTCCGTGACCCGAGGTTGCAGTATATATATATATATATATATATATATATATATATATATATTAGCAAGCTACTGCAGTGGGTTTTAATTGTGCCTTTATCACAATGGGCAGGGAAGAGCAGGTGCGATAGACAACAATAAACTATAGAAGAACTCAAAATTGATCGCTACATTTAATTAGTGCAATAATATTACAGATTATCTTTTAAAAGTTTATTCTGCCGCCATGTAAAAACAATTTGATGTACGTAGGTCCTTACTTTCCGTACAAACAATTATTTTTTTTTTGTTTCATGAGTGACTTTCGAGTTGATTTCGCAACTGTTTACGGTTACTCCCAAATTTATTTCCAAAATATTAAAATTGTTATCGTACAAAACAGTTCGTAGCAAAATTAAATCAAGCAAAAATAATGGCAGCAATGAAGACTTAGGAAACCAAAATTTCAGGATTGTGGGTCCAGATCTGGCTTTGAATGTTTTTAGTTTACTCACGGAATTTAGCCTGATTCAAAAATGGTATGACATGTTGGGGTACTGCCTCTAGGAGTAAATTTCCACAGTTGCACACTGACATTGGCATTTATTATATACAAGAAGATATGCTATTGAGAGTAGGGTCCCTGTAATTTAAAAAGTGTGAAGCAGTAAACACTGGAATTTATTATTATTATTATTATTATTATTATTATTATTATTATATATATATATATATATATATATATATATACATATATATTGTTGTGAATTCTGCGGATGGAATCTGGTACAAATAAAAAAAAAACAGTAATTGAAATAGAAAAATATGTGTATTAAACGTAAGAATACAAACTTGAAATGAAGATTAGTAGTCCAGGAATGCGGGTTAGTAGAAACGTATATGTACAAGTCTCTGTAAGTGAAGCCGTAATTATCTTTCATTCGGGCCTCCCGTATAACTCTGGGTGAACATCCTGTCTCGACGTTTTTCTCACGCTATCTCTCCGTAGTATAAGTATACTTTGGACGAGTCCATCTTGTGTACAAGGGGCGAGCCCCACAATATATATATATATATATATATATATATATATATATATATATATATATATATATATGTGTGTGTGTGTGTGTGTGTGTGTGTGTGTGTGTGTGTGGTTAAAAGTTATCATCTCATTTGTAAAGTTAATGGAGATTTTGATGTACAGGTATAGGGCTCCTGATCGAAAAAAAATATTTAGAAAATCTAGACGTTTTAAATCTTGTGTTGAGTTTTCTTGTTAATATTTGATAAAAATTAAATTTAACATCTTCCTTTCATGTTTAAACCGGTCTTATTTTCATACAATTCAAACAACACGTTCAGCAAGATATCGAAATATTTTAATAATATAACCTCAACTTATTTAAAACATTTTCAGAATTTAAACAAGTGGGGAATATCTTAAAACACGAGTCTACACATGAGGTACAAATTTCTTTCACTCAAAATATCAACAACACAACCTGTCAAGAATTGTACCAATCCCAGAAAAGGATATATTGTAATAAGTCGTGTTAGTACAATGTAGAATAATGTTCAAATAAAAGTACAGAATGAGACAAAGTAGGAAAGCTTCTTTTTATTTTAATGACAACGTTTTACACTTTCAGTTGACGACTTCAGCTTATAATGAAAGAACAATAAAAGATTAACGAAGAAGAAAATGCATTGAAAGTGAGATGATCTCAAAATTCTCAATGATAAACATAAGATCAGTCTTATACATAATATAAACGCTTATCGTAAAAGTAACAGTAGTAAAATGCAGTATATGAGCTAATAGAGAGAATAACAGATATATACTAGGAATGGTCTAATTTCAAATCCAACATTAACGGTTTTAATATAATACATAAAAAGAGTTATGTCTTTTATTCTGATCTAGCCATTGCGTATTGCGCGATTTCCTTGAGGCCGAGAACATTCCAAAGTGGGTGATTATCACTGTGCTGTTGAGTGAGTAAATGCTCTTTTTTTCTTTAGGGAAGAATGTACAGTTTAAATATTTTGAATCTGTTAGTTTTTCATTTATTGATTTCGTTACAACACTTACATACTCTTATGTTGTATTCCGGTTGGTTTTATTAAATCAAGGAACAAGTCACATGTATAAGGCTTTCAGAATAATTCTTTTATTCCCCGAGCCAAAATGGCCAAATCAAATGCAACAGGATATCGATCGGAACTCTCACTTAGCAATGAGAGTTTCTAAATAATTTTCCGATCAGCATTCTACGGAGTCTTATACCTATACGTCAAAATCTCCATTAAACGATAATGGTTTTATAAACAAAAAAAAAAAAACGCATAAGTGATCTTTTTTTGTAGATTTTTTGTGTGCCTATCCTCAATTGATATTACATTTCAACACCCGAGATAGTGAAAAAAAAACAGTGATGTAAATTTATATTCACGCCTGTTTTAATCATTTTAGCCCAAGCAAGAGAATAAAGCCTCTAAGACGCAAGATGTTACTCAGTGTGAGAGAATACGAGAAAAATACCAATAAAAGAGAACAACAAAAGAACAGGAATTAAGAAGACAGAATATAACAATTACACATTTTTGTATTTTTGAAGATCAAAATTGACGGGAAAGCTTCTCTGTTCTTTCTTTCAGTTTATGTGCCGTGTCCTTTCATGACGTAGTCGATCATGGCACTCCACTTTCCCCTATCCCTTGTTGCTCTCTGCCACCTCCCCCAGACCGCGTTCTGTAATACACTTGCTTAAGGCCGCTATGTATGTCATAGGTTGCTTTCCCTTGTCTCTCTTTCCTTTATTCGACCTATGAATATCAGAGTCTCCAAACCGTCCTTTCTCATTACGCTTCCCAGAAAAGTCATCTGTTTCTTCCTGATATTAAGTGCTTCCTCCTCATTTGCATCCTCTCCAAAACCTCATCGTTGCTCACACGTTCAGTCCATGATATCCTTAGCATCCTTCTGTAGAACCATATCTCCATTGCCTCGTATCTCTTGTTCATCTTTGAGGAGACCGTCCAAATCCTCTCTAAAACCGCATCATGGCTCACACGCTTGGTCCATGATATCCTTAGCATCCTTCTGTACGAGCATATCTCCATTGCCTCGTATCTCTTCTTCATCTTTGAGGAGACCGTCCAAATCCTCTCTAAAACCGCATCGTTGCTCACACACTCGGTCCATGATATCCTTAGCATCCTTCTGTAGAACCATATCTCCATTGCCTCGTATCTCTTCTTCATCTTTGAGGAGACCGTCCAAATCCTCTCTAAAACCGCATCGTTCCTCACACGCTCGGTACATGATATCCTTAGCATCGTTCTGTACAACCATATCTCCATTGCCTCGTATATCTTCTTCATCTTTGAGGAGACCGTCCAAATCCTCTCTAAAACCGCATCGTTGCTCACACGCTCGGTCCATGATATCCTTAGCATCCTTCTGTACAACCATATCTCCATTGCCTCGTATCTCTTCTTCATCTGTGAGGAGACCGTCCAAATCCTCTCTAAAACCGCATCGTTGCTCACACGCTCGGTCCATGCTATCCTTAGCATCCTTCTGTAGAACCATATCTCCATTGCCTCGTATCTCTTCTTCATCTTTGAGGAGACCGTCCAAATCCTCTCTAAAACCGCATCGTTCCTCACACGCTCGGTCCATGATATCCTTAGCATCGTTCTGTAGAACCATATCTCCATTGCCTCGTATCTCTTCTTCATCTTTGAAGAGATCGTCCAAATCCTCTCTAAAACCGCATGGTTGCTCACACGCTCGGTCCATGATATCCTTAGCATCCTTCTGAAGGACCATATTTCCGTTACCTCGAGTCTCTTCTTCATCTTTGAGGAAACCGTCCAACATTCAGTAAGTTCCACAGGCAAGAAATGTGAGAAAAGAAACTGTCTTGTCTCTCTTTCCTTTATTCGACCTATGAATATCAGAGTCTCCAAACCGTCCTTTCTCATTACGCTTCCCAGAAAAGTCATCTGTTTCTTCCTGATATTAAGTGCTTCCTCCTCATTTGCATCCTCTCCAAAACCTCATCGTTGCTCACACGTTCAGTCCATGATATCCTTAGCATCCTTCTGTAGAACCATATCTCCATTGCCTCGTATCTCTTCTTCATCTTTGAGGAGACCGTCCAAATCCTCTCTAAAACCGCATCGTTGCTCACACGCTTGGTCCATGATATCCTTAGCATCCTTCTGTACGAGCATATCTCCATTGCCTCGTATCTCTTCTTCATCTTTGAGGAGACCGTCCAAATCCTCTCTAAAACCGCATCGTTGCTCACACACTCGGTCCATGATATCCTTAGCATCCTTCTGTAGAACCATATCTCCATTGCCTCGTATCTCTTCTTCATCTTTGAGGAGACCGTCCAAATCCTCTCTAAAACCGCATCGTTGCTCACACGCTTGGTCCATGATATCCTTAGCATCCTTCTGTACGAGCATATCTCCATTGCCTCGTATCTCTTCTTCATCTTTGAGGAGAACGTCCAAATCCTCTGTAAAACCGCATCGTTGCTCACACACTCGGTCCATGATATCCTTAGCATCCTTCTGTACAACCATATCTCCATTGCCTCGTATCTCTTCTTCATCTTTGAGGAGACCGTCCAAATCCTCTCTAAAACCGCATCGTTGCTCACACGCTCGGTCCATGATATCCTTAGCATCCTTCTGAAGGACCATATTTCCGTTACCTCGAGTCTCTTCTTCATCTTTGAGGAAACCGTCCAACATTCAGTAAGTTCCACAGGCAAGAAATGTGAGAAAAGAAACTGCCTTGTCTCTCTTTCCTTTATTCGACCTATGAATATCAGAGTCTCCAAACCGTCCTTTCTCATTACGCTTCCCAGAAAAGTCATCTGTTTCTTCCTGATATTAAGTGCTTCCTCCTCATTTGCATCCTCTCCAAAACCTCATCGTTGCTCACACGTTCAGTCCATGATATCCTTAGCATCCTTCTGTAGAACCATATCTCCATTGCCTCGTATCTCTTCTTCATCTTTGAGGAGACCGTCCAAATCCTCTCTAAAACCGCATCGTTGCTCACACGCTTGGTCCATGATATCCTTAGCATCCTTCTGTAGAACCATATCTCCATTGCCTCGTATCTCTTCTTCATCTTTGAGGAGACCGTCCAAATCCTCTCTAAAACCGCATCGTTGCTCACACACTCGGTCCATGATATCCTTAGCATCCTTCTGTAGAACCATATCTCCATTGCCTCGTATCTCTTCTTCATCTTTGAGGAGACCGTCCAAATCCTCTCTAAAACCGCATCGTTGCTCACACGCTTGGTCCATGATATCCTTAGCATCCTTCTGTACTAGCATATCTCCATTGCCTCGTATCTCTTCTTCATCTTTGAGGAGACCGTCCAAATCCTCTCTAAAACCGCATCGTTGCTCACACTCTCGGTCCATGATATCCTTAGCATCGTTCTGTACAACCATATCTCCATTGCCTCGTATCTCTTCTTCATCTTTGAGGAGACCGTCCAAATCCTCTCTAAAACCGCATCGTTCCTCACACCCTCGGTCCATGATATCCTTAGCATCGTTCTGTACAACCATATCTCCATTGCCTCGTATATCTTCTTCATCTGTGAGGAGACCGTCCAAATCCTCTCTAAAACCGCATCGTTGCTCACACACTCGGTCCATGATATCCTTAGCATCCTTCTGTAGAACCATATCTCCATTGCCTCGTATCTCTTCTTCATCTTTGAGGAGACCGTCCAAATCCTCTCTAAAACCGCATCGTTCCTCACACGCTCGGTACATGATATCCTTAGCATCGTTCTGTACAACCATATCTCCATTGCCTCGTATATCTTCTTCATCTTTGAGGAGACCGTCCAAATCCTCTCTAAAACCGCATCGTTGCTCACACGCTCGGTCCATGATATCCTTAGCATCCTTCTGAAGGACCATATTTCCGTTACCTCGAGTCTCTTCTGCATCTTTGAGGAAACCGTATAACATTCAGTAAGTTCCACAGGCAAGAAATGTGAGAAAAGAAACTGTTAGAATAGATGTTATGGTGACATGAAGCTATTTTAACGGCAAAATGATGAGACCTTGCCGCCATTCCGGTATCACGATTAAATTCGTAAAGTTTAGGTATCATAGGTGAAAGTTAAGAAGAACAATGAACATGAAAATATTTATGGAAAAATCACTGAGAATCCACGTTACTGCGGTGGGAAAGTGACTGAAGCCGAGATGCCAGGTTAGGACAAAAAACATTACAGATGCATCTTTGCGTCAAGTGTCTCTAGATACATAGCAGAAGCACGAGACCAGATGTGAGAGAAACATTCACTGCATATAAGAATGATAGACGTATGAAAATATAAGATAAATTGTGTCGAAAAAAAAAAGCCTACGATGACGCAGCGAAACAAATTTCCTAATAGCAAACCTAGCAATTGATTCAATATAATTTTCCCAATTGCCAGCAAAAAAAACCTTAGCTTCATGCAGGTGGAAGGAAAAATGTTTTTCTCAGACTACTAAAGAAGAGCAGTTTCGTTTTGGAGACGTTAGGGTTAACAAGCAATACTATCGAACAGATCAGACTTACTATTAGGACCTGAGTAAATAACCGTGTCATCAACCGAGTTGAGAACTGATGATATTAGAAATGTATTTTGCTGAAAATTAGGAACGACTTAAGTTCGAGGATTGATTCCTGGGGACACATGTATTAATGCGAAAAAAGATCTAGAAGAGTGGTCATTCAAGACAACGTTTATTTCGCGATTTGTTAATAAATATGGAATCAGTTAAAAAAATTCGTCTAGAAATACAATAACCTAACAACTTGGAGAGACCAACCCGATAAAGCCTTTCAAATTGCTATGACTTTAACATAAGATCGCATTACATTTTAATGTGATCTGAATTCAGTTCAAAACACATTATCGAGTCATGTCATATTTATTTTGAAATCATGTTTTAGTGAACTGAACTCTAGGTGGTTCAACAACATAATGGCGATGAAATCCAAACTGAGTGGCATTTTTTATACTAAACACAATATTGGTGAAACTATATTCATACCTTTTCTGTCAACGGCATTCTGCTAAACGTTGAACTGGTTCCGTTAAAAAGATTTCATCTTCAACTGCTCAACGGGTTGCAACCATTGTTAATGCAAACAAACCGTATTTCGACGGAGAGATTTCTGAACCCCAGTGTAGAAATTTTATTGAAATTCGTCAGCTCTGGAAAAAGTGAGGGCACTACAATTTTATCTAATTACATAGCGAATACATGCCAATTACAATCCCACAATAAGGGACACCCAATGTGAACGCCACTGGTTGCATTCATAACGATTTCTAATCCAATGTTGTTAAAGTCAAACTCGACAAAGCGGCGTTCATTTAGGAATTTACTAAGTTTTCTCTAAGAGAATTTGATACAAACAAAATCAATTTATCCGTAGCTCAAAATTACACGTTTTTTATGCACACACACACACACACACACACACACACACACATATAAATATATATATATATATATATATATATATATATTATTACATAATATTGTATATGCATTAAAAATAATAATCTTGGTGCAAAATAATTTGTGTTACGCTTTTCAATTTTTAATTAGAATAATTAGTTTTCACTTAATAACAATATTACATAACGAGATTAAACTAATGTTGAATTTTAAAAGGTTTAAAAATATTATTATAATAAATTATTATAATTAAAATAAAAAATATGAAAGCAGTTCTTGCAAAAATTCATAAATAATTTAATTTCGTTTCTTGAGAAAATAGAGTCCTTAGTACAGCTTATTGATAAAAGCAATTAAAACCTTTTCTAATTAAATAATGTCAGTTTTATTCCATTTCTTATTTTACGATTCGGAGCAGATATTCGGGAAATGGGTATCAGTTCGGAATAAAATGATTTACATTCTCCAAGGAGTCTTGTTTTAACTAATAAAACAAAATTTGGGATGAAAATTTAATTTTTCGATATTTCTTTAAAAAAAAAAAAAAATACCAAAATAATTTAATTCATTTGTGAATAAGTCCTGAAAATTTCATTAAAATCCAACGATTACATGATTTTTGCAAGAATGTTCAAATCAATTTGTTTTCCACCGGAAAAAGGCGATAAAACACTAATCATAAACATTACGTCGACCGATGACGCAATAAAAAAAAAGATTTTTAACCAAAATTTCGAATGTGCAACAGAATTTTATAAAAATTTGATAAAATAATAAAAAATACTTTTTCATTCGTCTTAATAATAACAAACATTTTGACGATAAATCTTTGTTTTTATTAAGTTTGGGCCTTTTTTTTCATCATGCTATGCGGTTTTCCGAGCGAAAATGTGGACGTCCTAACATATGGCATACAGGATTTTATCAATAAATTTTCTCGTAAATTCGTGAATTTTTTTTTTGTTGTTGTTACTGTATATATCCTTTCTTGATTCCAGATTTTAAAATCTAGTAGATTCAGTCTAGATATACCGAGGTATGGATGAAAAACCGAATGTCTATTTTTCTCATTTTTTATTTATTTATTTTTATTTTTTTTTTTTTTTTTGTTAAAACTTTAGCTAAATTTTAAAATCACATGAAAGATATTTTGTGATATAATTTTGAGATTGTTAGAAATATTCCTTCTTGAAATGAAACTTCCTGGATTTATTTGCGAAAGAAGTTTTCATTCCTATTACAAATTATTCTTCTGGGGTAATCCTTATAAAATAGTGAACCATGATTTATGAAATAGGGTACCACAATTTAAACATGTATTTCACATGAAATTTTGCCAACAGACTCGTGTAGCTGAAATAAAACCACGGATGAGGTTTCATCTTGTCATGGTACCATAGAAAATATTCAAATTTCGTTTACCAAAATAAATGAAGCTTATAATAATGATGTTACAAAATATGAAGACAATACTGAAAGGTGAATTAGCTTGACACTACGCAGATAACATGTTATGACGAGTCAACTATTCTGTTGTAGCAAACAGATTAATCGGGAGGCTAAAATTGCTGTTAGCTTCCTTAACATATACTTGCCGTATTGGCTTCGGCTTTCCGCATGTGTATATTTGTTGTTTGTTCCTTATGAAGAAAGACAGTAGGAGGACAGATCCGGACATGTTTATACATGTCAGGCGATGTTCTTTTTGCTGTTGTTACTTTCTCCACGTAGCGGCTAATTACAGGCGGGACTAGGTGATGGTCAACATAGTCTTCTACTCTACGTGTATAATTAAATGAGTGAGAGAAATTGATAATTTCTTGATTTTGCTGTTAAAGTATCAACTAGACACTGCTGAAACAGAGAAAGGAAGAAATCCTTTCTAGATAAATATATTAGTTCCGTAGATTAATAAATCGCAACAAATTACACATAACTTATTTCGACTAATCGCGTTACTTAGAACAACTACTACGCTACTTAGGTAAATGTAAAACGGTCTTAGTTTGCAATATTAGTGGCAGATGGTTATAAAAAGCCACTGTGGATTATTTACGGCTAATTTCTTTAAATGAGACACTGATTATAGTTTGCGTCACGTAGAAATAATTGTAAGTAATATGATGCATTAAATAAGTAAGCAAGTAATTTTTTTCAGTTCTCTGAGTATTGGTGTCTTAATAAATTGATGCATTGGAAAAAAAAGGTTCTTTAAGGGAATTTAGGATTCCATTTAATAAGGAATGTTCGCTACGCATAGAGACGCCTACAGGTGATCCATAGTTTCGGTCTTGCGCAACATCTAAGCGACGCTTAGAAAATCACCCATAGATACGCTTACAGGTGGTAGGCCTACCGTTTCCAGTAACTGCTAATACTGTGTGTAGACCAAAAGAAAGTGTACATTTTTTTCTTTTAACCCTAGAACACTAACCATCAATTAAAGTTACACCACTACTAACCATGAGTATATCATACCCGATTTTGAAAATATCAAAAAAAAAATATATATATATATATATATATATATTAAATATAAATCTTTATTTGAAATATTTTACAAGCAAGCACTTCAAACTTTGTACTTTGAGTTAACATTAATAGGTACTGAAAAACATTATTTAGGTAAGAAAATCAGATACTGAAAATTTTAAGGTCAGGAGAAAAATCTATACTTTGAAATATGTTTTCATATTTTTTAAGCATCATGTAAACATTGTGACTTTGATTCTTTTTCTAATTTTTGCAATACTAAAGCAAGCATGTATAAAATTCATAAGTGAATTTTGTCTTGATTCAAATGCTTTGCCCTATAGATAGATAGCTGTAGGCATGCGTTTTTCTCACGAAACAGTAGTAGAAAATTTAAGTAATAATCGCCCAGGTAATAATGGCACCGGTAAAAATGGTATAAGTGAAAGAAATAGTTGATATTATAATCTGTTTTGTATACATGAATCCTTGGAAGCAAATCTTCTCTTTTCCTTTATTGTTACTTAAATAAACTGAATTAACCGCGCACTGCTGCGTGTCTCACAGTTTGTTTGTATTTTTTTTTGTAAGGAAATGATTATTGATTTTAAATAATTGTTAGAATATATTGAGAAAAATGATGCATTTCAGTATTACTCAATGATCTTGCCGATGTGACCTCTATCTTCTGGATTTCTCCTTCTATATTTTGGATAGGAATCATTCTTTTATTCAAATTTAAATTTGATTTTAATCAAAGGGACAAAATCAGTGGGAGTCGTGCTCCCGGGGATTCCCTTCGATCAAAATGAAATATACTTTTCCAAGTAGCCTAGGAGTCATTCCCTTGTTCAAATTTAAATTTGATTTAAATCAATGAACATAACAAACCCGATTGGAATTTAAACTTGGTTTTCCGATTTCCTATCCCGAACCGTTATCCCTTAAACCATGCCCACATCCATCACTTACAGCATCTGATATTTCCAAACTGTCATCCATCGAAATACTGGCCATTCTCGCCGTTTTAGTGATCATGGGAGAATACATGTTTACCTCCTTGACATTGTTGCCCGTGCGTAAAAGAAGGAACGTTAAATAAATGATTGGAAAGTTTAGCAAACTTCTCGAATTATACAAACTGAAAGTTTGCAAAAAGCCTAGGAAAAGAGCTACTTACGGCCAGCCATGTTGCTGGGTCATCCTCTAAGCCTGCTCACCTGCCTGCCTAGGTGAACGAAGCCCCGACTTGATAACAATACTGTTGAAACTTGACTAATGCATGGAATAATAATGCAACACAAAATGTACTTAGAACAAAATGTATTGAAACAAGAAAGTGTACACAATATTTACATATAGTCTTTTGTATATTCCTGGGAAGACCGTTCTTGGAGAATGTGTTGACTGAGTCGCAGTCGGGCAGAGTCTCTGGTTGAATCTCTTGATTCCTACCCTCTCTTCCCGGTACCAACCATATTTATATGGTCGGTACTCGACTATGCAAATTAGGTGGATCCTACCACAACAAATACTTACACCCTCTCACGATGCATGCAAATGTTGGATTTAAAGAACGTGCTGTCACAAACGCAAACATCAGTTTTCATTTAAAAAAATCTTGCACGAGCCCGAGAGCTTTTTATAGTTTCATTCCGCCGAAAAAACAAAAAACAAAAAAACAATGCATTTAACAACACTTTTGGCAAGTGGTATGATCTGGTATGTTTATGTTTGTCATACGGAACTGTCAGCAGACATGTTAAAATCGAAAAAAATCCATTCTTGCCTGTTTATCTGTGTCATAGAGAAGTGTGTTCGTCTTGTCTGGTTTTCGCTGGATTTTGCTCTTCGTCCAGTTGTTAGTAAACTCCAAATGCTCTCCTAACAACTGGATGACAAAGCAAAATTTGGCAAAAGATTGTCGGTGCCGGCAAAATGACAGGGGATGGGAGCGAGGACAACTCAATATCATGTGCTGTTACTCTTAACATACCGTGGGTCATATGTCTCAAAGCTGTCCGAGAAAACGTTAGAAGAAATATGTCAGTGTCAGAACCTTCTCCAACCCCACACTAGCTGTGGGGCGGGATGAGTGTCTGTATGCTGGTTTGCGCATTTCTGCACGGGTTGCCAGTCAATGTAAAGCAGACACTTCGTGCGTTGTCTAGGATGGACATGCTGTCTATTGTTCGAGGCCGGGCGATTATGAGAGACGAGGAGATAGAGAAAGTCGCGGTGGTACGGACGTTCATGTCAGAAAGAGCTTTAGATGTAATTCACAAGAACTATCAGCAGACAAGTCAAAATCGAAAAATTCCCTTCTAAAAATTTCTTCGCGAAGTCAAACCATTATCTGACTGCAAAAATATACATTAGATTTAGTCCACTACGAGAATTCGTTTAACACGTAACTGAAAATTATGAAATATGTACATATTCTGACAGGTGATATATCAACATGTTTCTGTAAACGTTTCATATGTGAAATGTGTTTTTTTTATGTTTAAAGACAAAATGGAGCGAAATTAGATGCATTTTCGTCATTTGACACTCGTTTATTTCCGGAACTGAAATAATATCTGTACAAAAAGCAAAGAAGTTGTGCGCCGTTTATAGTGATTGTCCCGTAGCTGAAAGCACTGTTCATAAGCGGTTCTCTAGGTTCCCAAGTGAAACGTTTAATATAAAAGAACAAGAAAGTTCCCGCAGTCCTTAATGATGACCAAATCGAAACGTTGATTAAAATTAACTCAGGTCTCACGACACTGAACGTCGCAGAATTACTCCATATATATCATCCGAACTTCTTTATACGGGGCATAGTGGTCTTCTTCTGAGATTGTGGTCATTCAAATTTTTTATTTGATTCATTCTTTCTGATCAAATCGTCAAATCGAAAGTTATCTTGAAGGGACACATTTCTAGATCTTTGTCAAATAATGCGGTTGACCCCCACCTCTATGGCTATATCATTTGGCTTACTACGTTCAACAACAAACTTCTCGATGTCATCAAACACGGAATCTACAATGATGCTACAGCTATACTTACTTTTATAGGTTCGATAACTTCAAATTGGCGGTATATCTAACAAATGACCATCCATCCGTAGTTAACTGAGGCAAGAAATAATTTTAACGTCCACCTCCAAAACGAAGCTCATTTAATTTCATCGTATAAAAGAACCAGGTACAAAGGTTTCTCAGATCAATTGTTAAATGAATTAAACGCAGCAATGGCCATCCTTATTCGAGAATCGTGGACTGGCGCTTCAGAATCACAAAAAAAAAATATGTTCCTAATAACAGAAACCAAGATCACTTGAGGACAACAACAGCAAAAACATCAATGAATAACACAGTGCTCGAAGATAGAATTTAGGAAAGTCGATTTAAAATTGATTTTAAAACCGTTCTGGTGTGGATATTTGAGGGCTAAGCCCCCTCACTTATATTTTTAAATAACTGAAAACCGTGGTGTCCAGATAAAACCCCACTACAAAAATACCAAGGCCGTACTTGCAGAAGCGGGGTTTGAGAGGCTATCCTTCCCGACTATTTAAAAAAATATTATTAACTATGATGTTCTAGATAAAACATCACTACAACAATACCAGGACTGTACATACTGGTTGGGGAGAGGGGTTTTTTGAGGGGAGGGGGGGCTAAGCTCTCCACCTCTAATATTTTTAAATAAATAATTTTTTAAATAAGTATTTATTTAATTACTATACTCTGTTGTTTTCAAGCAAATAAAATCGATACATTTAAGTTAAAGATAAGTTATTAATTATTATTTTAATAAAAAAATTAGTAAATAAATTAGGTTTTAGATTGTTATTTCTTTTTAAAGAAGCAAAAAATTATATAGCCTCATTTCTATTTAATACACACACACACACACACGTTTATATATATATATAATTATTTATTTAAGAATTATAACATAAACATCTTATAAAATCACTACAAAAATATTATTTTTGTAGTGATTTTATAAAGTTTATGTTATTATTTTTAAATAAATAATTATATTCGCTCTACTCTGTATTGAGCACTCTTTTAAGAATATTAAGTGTTGGTTACTGGAATTTATTCCGTATATACTAATCCCATATTTGTGTGTGTATATATATATATATATATATATATATATATATATGAAGGAATATACTCTTAAGGTGTGCTATATTTATGGAATAAAGTGCTCAATATCAGAGATAGAGCGTGTTTAAATATAAAACTGAACATTGAAGTCAACACTTAGAGGCGACAGTCTGTTTCATGCTAGACGCAATCGTCAGGCCACGAGACTCGTATATATATATATATATATATATATATATATATATATAGGAGAAAAGGTTTAGCATCCAAATACCCACTCCAGAACGGTCCTAGAATCAATTTACAATCGACTTTTATTTCATAGATACCATATTTTCATACATTGTTAAAATTACCGAATTTTCCGTTACCGAATTTTCAGTTGCCGAATCTTTCGTTACCGAATTTTCAGTTGCCGAATTTTCAGTTGCCGAATTTTCAGTTGCCGAATTTTCAGTTGCCGAATTTTCAGTTGCCGAATCTTTCGTTACCGAATTTTCAGTTGCCGAATTTTCAGTTGCCGAATTTTCAGTTGCCGAATTTTCAGTTGCCGAATCTTTCGTTACCGAATTTTCAGTTGCCGAATTTTCAGTTGCCGAATTTTCAGTTGCCGAATCTTTCGTTACCGAATTTTCAGTTGCCGAATTTTCAGTTGCCGAATTTTCAGTTGCCGAATCTTTCGTTACCGAATTTTCTTGGCACCGAGAAAATAATGACAAAAACCAAGTATTGACCTGGAACGAGCAATTGCAGTTAATGTTCTTAGGAAACGTATTTTCTTGAAAATTCTTTCAAAAGAAAGCTTTTATCAATTCCAACCGAATGTAGCACTGGCTCATTCGTAAATAATGCCGAATGTTTCCTCATAAGGAATATTACCATTAACATTGCACGATGGGCAGTAAGGTTTCTATTCTATGGATATAAAGAGGGGATGGGTCCGTTTCATTAATTTCATTTTCTTGCAAGATACACGCTGTAGTCGGTGTTGCAGATTGTGAACGACATATGTATAAATATCCTCTTTCATCTTTTGGTCGCGACCTGTGCAACTGAAAAGAAATCTTGGTCAAGAATTGATGATTATTTTCTGCATTTATCTTGGCACCATTAGCAATTTTGAGTGGCCTTTTAATTCTACAGACTCTAATAAACCCCCCAAATATTACTCCCGCTCTCCCCGCTGATGCCATCTAGGCTGTATTGCTTGATCATTTCCATAAAAGATCTAATCCGAAGATCAAACATCAGCTGAAAGGAAATAATTCATTTTCATGTGAGTCTACGGCGTATTAACACATTTCTTTTGGTGATCTTTGCTTAAATATGCTAGTTTGGTTGCTTCAAATCATAATCAAGGTTCTGTATTTTTTTTTCTGCATCTGCTGACTCTGTTTAGTTTCGCAATATCAGTATATTGAAATATTTTCCTATTACTCAATCCATTTTTTAAAATATCTTTTTGTGATATTTTCTTGCCTTGCCAATACTTTCATTTCATTTTTTATTTTATTGTTTTGTGATCACTGTTCAACCTTCTCACAGATTCGAAAGTGAAATTCCCCTCACTCAATAATTTATTCTGTTTCTTTTTTGAGGTTATATTTTCATAAAACTCATATCTATGTATCTAAACTATTACATTTCTTAACATAATGAACAACCTCATATTTATACTCAGAGCCATACTAATATGCACATTTACACACATCATACTTACTCACTTCCTAAGAACCAAAAAGACGCATCCCCTTCCCAGGAATCAATAAAATTGTCAAAATGACAAAAGTAATTCACAGCAGCATGAATCCATCCAGTTCTTATCTTAAAGAATGACCTAAAAGAGACTGTTTGACCAACACAAGGACTGGACAAAATCCATGTTAAAAAATTAAAAAAAAACAAAGGAAAACTTCAGACAAAATTCATTTTCTCCGCCAAGTCATTCATTTCTCTAGTTCACTGCTACTAACAAGCAGAAAGTTTTTTTTTCTCCTGATGATGGCCATGTTGGCCGAAACTAGTCGAGGAATCTAAATGAAATAATAATAAAAAGGAAAAAAATATTAATATTCAACCCAGTGTGTCTGAAGATTTTAAATTTTTAATTTTAAATATTTTTATTGTTCAATATATATATATATATATATATATATATATATATATATATATATATATATATATATATATATATGTGTGTGTGTGTATATATATATATATATATATGTATATATATATATATATATATATATATATATATGTATATATATATATATATATATATATATATATATATATATATATATATGTGTGTGTGTGTATATATATATATATATGTATATATATATATATATATATATATATATATGTATATATATATATATATATATATATATATATATATATATATATATTCATGAATCATTCATACAAAAAAACAAATATAGAGGTTAATGATTTAAATGGCGAGAATACATCTTCGCAAACAATATAAATAAGGTACACTAACGCCAAACCTGTATATGAATGATATGATCCCTGTTTATAAATTCCAGCTGCATAAGGTCTTTTATTTTTTACAAGCTTTCATCTGTTCCTACAGACATCCTCAGGTATGGAAATAGCTTTTTTTCTTGTTTTTACTTCTCGGTAATAAGAGGATAACGAAAATAGAGATGTAATCCGAAAAAAATGCTATGAGAAATGTGTTATTGTTTTTGAACGCGCGGTCGCAACGCTGAGTTTGAATTTAAATTTTAAGGTTGTGCGTTTTTGTACAAATATAGTAATAAGAGAATTCTTTTTTACTGGTAGATTTTCCGCCAATGTGACATGAACTATACTGTTCAATAATTACAGTAATGTCACGCTTATTATCCGAAAGTTGCACTTGGATCAGTTATTTTAATTTCGATTAAAGGTGCAATTATAATTTAAAAATTAATGAATTTGCAAATTATAATTCCACCTTTAATTTAAATATATATATATATATATATATATATATATATATATATATATATATATATATATATATATATATAATTATCTACTACAGAAAATTTAAAACAGCTAACCTTATACTAAAAAATAACAACACACCAGCAAAATCGAAATTATAATGAAGTAACATTATCTATGAGTTCAAATGCCCCTTAAGGAACTGTGTTCCTGATCAAACCTAATTCATAAATAATTACATCTCTATTAGAATCCATTTAAACACACACACAAACTTATCAGACTCAATTCGAAACATACTATTAGAAAATACAAACATAATAACTTAAAACTATTAACCATAATGGAAGACGTAATAATAATAAAGAAAAAGACAACCACTTAATAATATTAATTACGGCCACAATGTGCTAACTGTGTTCGGAAAATAAAACATCTCTATGACACTAAAAACATACACACAGCCCACACATTCAATTAAATTGAAAAAATAAAATCATCTATGGCTAAAGATATAGCCGAAAGCGCTTGGAATTATAGAACAAATGAAAAGTTTCTACACGCTCTGAGTCTTTAAATAAACTAGGATAGCTATATTTTGTTTCTCAATACCAGTATTTTACTAATTATGGCAATGCAAATTAGCACTCATTTTAACACAACCATAATGAAAAAAATATTTTTTTTATAATCAACATTATAACAATAAAATAATAAAAATAAAAAATGAGTTTACCATATTGATATCATTTCAGTTTATGAAACTTTAGAAGTTATAGGATGTAGAAAATTAAAATTGCTTTTAAAAAGAAAAAAGTTTTAAAGACTCTGAAGTAAAAACAAACATGCTATCTACTTGAAACACAATGATATAAACTAAAACATTATTTTCCTTGCTTCGCTTTCTGCAAAGTTAAATATGAGTTTGTTATATTGATAATAGTTTATGAAAGTATTTAGAAGTTATACAGTAGTCTACCATTACAGCGCGGGCCTTGGGCTTACAAGATGGCCGACCTGTGCTGAAAGTGAATCGCAGTAGCTGATAATAGGAGGTTGAACACTTACCTGATTTCTGGGCCCTGTTTTCCCTATTTCGCGATATATAACTTAGATAATGGCGCGAAAAGAACCTAAAAAAATTATACTAATTCATGCCAATGATTCCATAAGAAAATTAGGGTAATTTGCTTTTTAAGCCTCGCGCTAATATCTAATAAAAATTTACCGAACAGTTATTTTTTGTACTAAATTTACATGCCTAACTCAAAAATAACAAAGAAGTTTTGATAAAATCCACCGTTTTAGAGTTATCAACCATAAAAGTTCGGATCCATTCGTGTCGTTGTTGGCTACGGTACGGCAGCCATAATTGGCGTTGTTTTCATCAGTGCGTGCAGAATAATTGAGAAAAGTGAATATCTATCCCGCAGCAAATATATGCAAATAACGCCAGTAATGGCTGCCGCGACGTGAATGAATCCGAACTTTTATTGTCGATAACTCCAAAAAGGTAGAGTTTATCAAAATTTCTTTGTTATTTTCGAATTAAGCATGTAAATTTACACGTAAATATAACTATTGAGGAAATTTTTATTAGATACTTAGCACTGGGCTTAAAAAGCAAATTATACAAAATTTCAACTTATTTCAGTGTTTTACAGTAGATTTTTTATATAATAAATTTTAACCGTCCTCAAAAGTACTTCCTCTTGCAATGCATTATGGTCTAGTATGAAATGCAGTCCGGCGTTGTAAAAGGAAAAGACAAAAACGGAAATCGTGAAGTATAAGAAATTAAATTTATTTCCACAAATATCACGTTTGCTATACAAATGATAAAGTCAAGAAAATAAGTACAATAGTTATGTTAATAAAAAAAAAATACATTCATATTAATAAAATCATGGATGTCCATCAATTCAATTTTTAATAATAATAAAAAAAGTCAGTGAGCTTCTTCTGCACCTTGCCCTTCCTAGCTCTCAGCTAGGTCCTTCTGAGGTTTCTCAGATGTAGGGTGGTAATGAGTTCCTCGTCCTGCTGCCCTTCCACATACTCAATGAGCCAGTGGAGGTGGTCTACTGCATTACTGTGGCTCTTGGCTGGTGCTGGTGGGGCTGCTGCTTCTTCCTCCTTCAGCTTTTCTGCGAAGGAATCTACTGCTGCTGGGTTGGCTGACCTCTCCTTCCCCTGGATCTTCATTGCTCCTGTGCCATGCCTCTTCTGGAAACGCTGGAACCACACTTTGCTGGCAATGAAGTCTCCCTCACCCTTATCTCTGTGGAGCTGGGGGTGAAACTTCTCTGCCTGGTGCCTCACAATGGTACCTTACAGAGGAGTCCCCTGGCACTCCTCTTTCACAGACCAGGCGAGTATAGCCTTGTCCTCCTGTTCAGCATTGGCTATCCGGTCCTTCTTTTTTCACAGTCCTTCTTACTTATGGAAAGTCTCTTTAAAATCTCACAGCTCGGTCTCCTCCTTCAACCAATCCCTGAGGGTGGATTCAGGTACACCTGTATCTCTGGTGATCTTTGCCTACGTTTCACAGTTCTGTATCCTATCTATTAAATGCAGTTTTTTCCTTTACGGTGTACGCTTTACGTTTAGATATTTTGTATTACTACTAGGGGTCGCAATTTCCCTGAAATTCCTGATTGCAACCCTTAATTACTACGCGCTATTTATATTTGTTTATTTATGAGAGATTCTTAATATTTACTATTTGACAACCAAATTGGACATGAAAAACACTCCTCCTTATACCCAATCCCTAGTATCTGATTGCAGTGATTAAATTCCAGTTTATTTGTCCGATATTGTAGGAACTCTTTGAACGCGCCCGAAATAGAAATATAAAGTAGTACAAAGTATGAGTATTTATTACCAATGCAATTGTATTAGGCTTAAAACGGCCGAGGTGTTAAAATTTTGGCTGTTTCATCATCAAAATGAAGTGTGAAAAGGGGGTGTAATTATTAAAACAAATTAGGACCCATCTGATGATCGCTGTTTGTTCTGTCTATCGCGAAGAAGAAAGCCCAGAAATTGGTAAAATAGGGTGGAATTTCTAAAAAAAAAAAAAGTCAGCGATATTGAAGGTACGAGAGTCTTTGAGTCCACCGCCCACCTGCGGTACACCGGTTAGCGCGGTAAACTGGTCCGCCTAATAGCAGTGGACTACTGTATCATATAGAAAATTAAATAATTGCTTTATAAAAACTAAAGGTGGAGGTGAGGCTGCAGCCTATAGTAGCCTAAACGATAGTTTGGCCCTGACTGCGGGAAATAAACGAGATTATGTAATAGTCAGCAATAGGGACTTAGACTCCATAACGAAAGGGATAAAAAATGATATGTTTTTGTTTTGTTGTTTTTGCTTAGCGGCATGTCAACCACTATGGTTTATTTCATACTGATATCTAAATATTTTGTACGCAATTTTATTTTTGAAGATAATAATAGTTTAGTGATACAGATCTTTCTAAACAATCCATAGCTAAAGACGGATTCATATCCCTTTCAAGCATTCTACGCGGAATATAACAAACTCAACCAGAATCCGATTCACAATCCCGAGCCAATATTCATTACACCGCCCGCAGATTCAAGCTTACAGCACCTGGTATTTTCAAGTACTGAACAGGCTCAATGTTGCTTAACTTCGATGATCGTACAGGAACCGGTGTATCAATGTGATGTGGCCGTAAGCTGGATAGAAAATGAACACAAAAAGTGCAAGGGGCCAGAGACCGAGATCCATGTGCTAACTGGATTTATTTAACTATTACCGCCCATCTAGTGGAAGTAAAACCTTGATTTTAAACCTCCGCTGCCTTGGGGCTAAATCCGAACACGGAAAATTCTATGGAAGTAAATCCAGACAGAAAATACATATTAAAACTCACAAGGCGGTTTGCAGTCAGAACTGACAAATTTACGGCAACTCCTGCAGCCCAACCGGACCCAAATGTAATACCCTGTATTCCTTTGGGTTTTTGTAAGTCCGAGAGGGTGACCAAGTGGTCGGTGCAACCTAGAGCCTCCATATTCTTTTTCCTTGGCTTGCGCCGTGGAGAGGTCACTTCAGTCTCAACTTCAAAGAACTGAATTTTGACCAAACATTATACTATGTTTACCTTGCGTGATAAACGGGTTCCTGCGACAAGGAGATCCTAAGAGAACTAAATGATCTACTAGGATTTATTATTGTCTGGCACCATCTTACCAATATACACAGATGACACATTCCTGATTGCAGACTCAGAAAAGAAACTGTACGAAATCATAAATAAGGCAGAAAGAACAGCGAGAAGAAAAGACTAATTAACAATTATAAGAAGTAAAATATATATGGTCTTTAGCAAGAGGGTCAACTTAAGATACGAGCTATGACATGAAAAATTTAAAAACAACCAAGTAGAGAAATAAAACTATATGCGTATTGTTGTAATAGACGATGGTACATGTGACACAGAACTCGGAACGCACCGTGGAAATGCGAAAAATGCGTTCTAGAACTTAAACGAAATATTGAGACAGAATATTTTCTTTAGAAAAAAAAAAGAGTGCTGAACTGTCATGCAATATTAAGCCTCCTATACTGAAATGATTGATGGACAATATCATCTCAAATATTGAGAACACTTCAAGTAATAGTAGGATCCTGATAATACCATGAACAAAACGTATGATGAACTAACAACATTCAATGAAAAGAAAGAATGAAAAGGACACATGTGATTCGGATCAATAAAAAGCAGCTGAAATCTCCGGGGGCCATAATGAGAAAAATAGAGCTTGAAGAATATATCATTCACGGGACATATTGAAAATAAAATCCACTATTTTGTGGAAAAGACTCCTACATGGATACTTCCCCACACACTGCAATCTTAACCTTCAATTTAACTTCCCCACACACTGCAATCTTTAACTCTTCAATTCTAGAAACAATCGTTAATTATCGATATCCCCTTATTTCTTACACTCACGTTCATAACATACACCTCATCCAGTAATTCTCTACCTTGAGTGGCTCTTGTGCATTGTATTCGGTTAAATTAATTTTAAAAATAGTTGTACACGTAGAAAATTGTGAGGAAATATGCTATATCACTTTTCCTTTATTTCAGCCAATACTGGACAATCTCATAAATAAAGAGGAGATTTGGCGCCACAGATTGGTTCTACAGAAGGATGCTGTGAATATCAAGCACGGAGGAGTTTTTAAGGAAAACAGAAATAAAAAGAACACTTATGTTTAACATCAGAAAGAGAACTTTGATATTTCTAGGACAAAATGAGGAAAGATGGCTTTGAGAATATAACACTTATTTTACATATTTAAGATAAGAGTAGCAGAGATGACATAAACAGAGACTGATAGAGATAGTGAGCGGGCACATATTGCTTAGAGTTACAAAGGAGAGAAAGTGAGAGAGAGAGAGAGAGAGAGATTTTAGAGAGAGTTGTGGAGAGAGATTTTCACCCGCAACCTGTTATCCCCATGTCCCCGCATATTCTGCCTTGAACGATGGAAATTGATGCGTCGAGGTCCAAATTAAAAATGATGTCAACAAGTAGGAGTTTAGTTCGCTAACATTCTATTCAATAATTATTTATCCTGCTGAGTTTTGCCCACACAGAGACAAGATGATATATTATCTCTTTGACCCGGCACGACTAAAAGTCGACAAGAGCCGCTGTTTGTTTGGTTGAGATGGGGGAGGTTGTCATTTTATCATGAACGCCATTGATGTCCACAGCTTAAGCGAGATTAGAAAAAACCTCAGGAGTGTTACAGCTTCTTTGAGTTCTTTAAGAAATTAATATTGAATTCACGACTAATATAATTACTTTTATTTCTGATATGAGCAAGAGATATGAATAATTCTATTGAACTTAGTGACATTCATGGTGGTATATTTTACCCGGCCTTACCATTAAGGCAGTATGTGGCACAAGGTGTTTCAACGTGGGGAGTGCCAGACACATACGTATGCGTATGAGGCCAAAGATAAAAAAAACTGTTTCCCATTCTCCGCGACCACTGTTACGCTGGAATCAATATTATACCAACCGTGCCTCTATATTGCAATGCGTAAGGTGCTGCCACGGAGTTGGAATCCCCGGGACCAAGAGTCTTCTCCCATCTAAATTGAGGAGAAACGTTTATTTCACTTCCGGTCAAAAGCGAACGTCTGTACCAGCTAAGTATTAATGTAGCTGTGACTGTGAAGGCTTGTTTGGAACAATGTTTAGCAGGTCGCTCTCGGTCGCAGTTTGATCCTTGTGATACTGTCGAAAGTATTGTATTAGTTCCATATAGTATTAGTATATAGTGTGTATCAGTTCCATATATTATTAGTGTTAGTATATGGAATTGTATTTGTTCCATATAGTATTAGCATTAGTAAATAGTATTGTTTTAGGTTCGTGTAGTATTAGCATATAGTATTGTATTAGTTCCATATAGTATTAGTCTATAGTATTTTAGTATATCCATATATCATTAGTATTAGTATATAATATTGTATTAGGTCCATATTGTATTAGTATATAGTACTGGATTAGGTCCACATAGTAGTAGTATTAGAATATAGTATTGTATTAGATCGATATAGTATCAGTATTATTTTTTTTATTAGTTATCGTATTGGTATGTGGTATTACGCCTATACAGTATTAGTATATAGTATTGTATTAGTTCCATATAAATATTTACGTTGCCATAACAGCGTTTACAGTTTTCTTCATCGGTTTGGTGGTTTATACAATCAATCGATCTAATTTACATGCCTTACAACGAATCATTCAGAAGATTACATTTAAATTTCAGTTAAAATTAAAATGAAAGACTATTAATCGTTTTAATTCTTCCCTCTTTCTCTTTCTTTGCCTGTTACTCTCACTAACTTACTTAAACTAGCCCTGGATCATAGTGACATAGCATGGTGGGTCCTTTTTACTAATGTCTGGAAGTAAATCTTTTGGCACGGAACTAGTGATGGATTAGCAAAAGAATTGCGACGCTTCGTCTGTGGGAAATAAGATGTAGGCTAGGAAATAATTGCACTATTTACATTATTCTGACTATTGTCCTCATCTTTGTCGGCATATTTATTAGAACGTTTCGGCCGTTGTACGCTCCGGCCTTCTCCAGGTAGTTGGAATGTCGAACTGAACCCTTTCTTTCGCTCATTGGGGTATACTGTGCGGGTTCCACGTGCCATGTTTAATGGATGTTAGATGTCAGTTATCTACTTGTCAATTCCCCTCTCCAATTCTCCACTACAAGGAGATAACTGGCAACTGGCATTCATTAAACATGATACGTGGAACTAGAACAGTCTACCCCAGTGAGCGAATAATGGGTTCAGTTCGGCATTCGAACCACCTGAAAAGACCGGAGCGTAGAACGGCTGAAACGTTGTAATAAATATGGCGACAATGTTGACAACAATAGTCCGAATAATGTAAATAGTGTACATAATACCTCATCTCAGAAATATAGACCGGGAAATAATTAATCATATACAAGACCGTGTAATCGTTTTTGAACTCCATCAGTGCTGATTGAGAAGCACCAGCCCAGATGGGATAAGAATTTTTGATTTGCTTTTGGCCTGATTCTTAAAAATATAGAGCGTGACAGTAGGAGTTCGATTCTTGCTAGAGCGGTAGAATGAATATAACATTTTCACTTCACATTTACCGATACTAAGATTACAGTAGGGCCGCTTGAAGTGTGAAGTAAGGTTTCGATATTATAATTGTCGTGCAAGCTCAGAATGTTGTAGGCTATATACCCTTGTGCTGCTTTCAATGTGATACTATTCATGGGAATGACGATAAAAATATCCGGCAGCAAGGCCCCTGATTGGGAGATTGGAGTTTTTGAGTTACGTGGAACTACTTCTTAATTGCTGTTGTTCCAAGGTCCACCCTGGAGGGTAGCACCTGTTAGGGTCCCAGCTATGAGCAAATAGTGAAAACAAAAACAAGACACTACGAAAGCATACAAAAACAATCTTATGGAATGATCAACAATATATTTTATCTCTAGTTGAAGGCATAGAATTACGTTTAAAATATATTTGGTTGAAGCCGTGCAACTGTGTTCAAAATATATAGAATTCGGCATTAAATAACCCCTAGAGTTTGATATGATACAAAACAAAATCAACCAACCAACATGAAAGGACTTTTAGAGGAAACCTTGAAAGGGGCGTGATATAAAATGTTTTGTGCGCCCTAATATTAGGTTGGTGCAAAAATAATGTCTGTTTTTGACGTTAAAAAATACGTCAAAAACCGACATTAATTTTGTACCAACCTAATAATTATGAGTCACAGGAGGCCTGTTAAAAATAACTGACGTGAATCTGACAGGTCAACAAGAGGACAACGAAACGACAAACTTAAAATTAATGCAAAATTTATTAAAATCATATAGAAAAGTAGTGTTTCGATTAACGAAACAAGAACAATGGGTCAAGTAAATGGAGGCAGACTTAAGTCAATTAAGGGATACTGATTGGAACATAGATAATATAGTTGTGACTAAATGTCCGGGTAGTTGCTGGATAAGTCAAACGGTGGACCTTCCGTAGTATTTCATCCAAGTGTACGGAATAAGTTGTTTGAAGTTTGGGCGATATGCATACAGCAAATTCCTATATTGAGATAGGATTGCCAGAAGTAGGTATCTATGCATA